>JBBBDQ010000514.1:5670000-5795000 GCA_037127315.1 Ascarosepion bandense | reverse complement strand
TGGTATCGATATCAAATAAATTTTTTTCGTCGTAAACTGAATTTTGAAGGCTAAAGAAGTCCTCTGAGTAAATGGTATCATGGCTGAGACTAAGAACTACAATTATAACTACTTATAGCCAAACCCGAAGCAAAAACTAAAATAAAAGGGCTGAAAAAAAAATACAGACATACAGGCAGATAAACAAACACACACACACAAACATCTTGCATTTTATATATGTATATATTTATCATCAATTTTCTGCACTATTGTAAGAACTGCAACCTTGAAACTTCTGAATATCGTTTCTTATGCCTTTGTCTATGAGTGTATCAAATTTGATTAAAATCGGACCACTCCTTCTATAATCCGATTTTTGTCGATTATCGATATTTATCGGGGGTACCTCGACACAAAACCTAGCTACGAACACTCGCAGACGCTTATAATACAACTGTGTAAATTTTCAAGAAAATCGGTTTAGCCGTTTCGGAGTCTATAGGTAACGGACACACACACACACAGACACACACACACACACACACACACAGACACACACACAGAGACAAAGTTCCATTTATAAAAAAGTTTAGATATTAAGATTAGCACAAGGGCACAAAATTATGCGTCCTATTAAAATGAAATGGGGTTGCCGATTAAATGATAGCATGACTTTTGGAACTTCATGAATTAATATTTTATTCACACTAATATTTCTTCAGTTACTCTTTAACAATTTGTGAACGCAAGCCTTTGCCGCCATTTTGTGGACGGACACGAAGATCTTACATTTTCCGGCTGGGTTACGTAAGATAATACTCCTCTACAACACTTGGGTACTTGTTTATATAGAGATCTGTCCCAAAAACTTGTGATTACGCTTGCAATACCAAATACCAGCATGAATTTACTTATTTCTGCATTCTAGACGTTAAATCTGAGTGCATTTTCAATAATAACATAATGTGATATAATAGAGGTTTTCCTGGATCTAACCACTTTTCATAAATTAAATATTTTGAATTTTGTAATTTCAAAAATTTGCGTTGTGGTACAATGGATAACTGCTCAGAATATCAAGTGAAAAAGCCGAGTTCGAATTCCAGTGAAAATTGTTGTATTCCCTTACGCGCAAATACCGTTTGGAAAGGTATGGATTCATCTCTTTTCTCTCTGGCAACAGCGAGAATATTTTGGGGACTCTATAAGTTATGCCTGGATTCGTAATCGGAGGCCTCAATTTAAACAACCTAAAGTACGCAGATGATACAGTGCTGATAGCAGACACAGAAAGGAAACTACAAGACATCCTACAGAAGGTAGTAGAAGAAAATAACAAGAAAGGACTAGAAATAAACTGCACGAAAACCGAATGCATGGTCATCAGTAAAAAGGGCAGCCCAAAATGCCAAATACAGGTCGGGGATACCACAATCAAGCAGGTACAAAAATTTAAATACCTGGGAAGCGTTATAACAGAAGATGGAAAGTGCGACACAGAGATCCGAAGGCGAATTGGCATGGCGAAGGAAGCATTCCAGAAATTGAGTAAAGTATTAAGAAACAGGGCAATTTCACTAGAAACTAGGAAGAGAGTACTGGATTACTACGTGCTGTCCGTTCTTCAATATGGCAGTGAATGCTGGGCAATACCATTAAAGATGAAGGAAAAACTTGAAGGAACTGAAATGTGGTTCTACAGAAGGATGCTGCGAATATCATGGATCAAGCATGTGAGCAATGATGAGGTCTTGGAAATGATGGAAACAAAAAGGAAATTAATACTGAGCATCAGGAAGAGACAGCTGAAGTTGCTGGGACACGCAATGAGGAAGGAGGGCTTGGAGAATCTGATACTAACAGGCCAGATAGAGAGAAAAAGAGACAGGGGAAAGGAACGGATAACATATTTGAAGAAACTGATCAGGTGGATGACGAAACGAGGATTGCATGGTGTAACAGGAGAAGGCGTGCTCAGAGCCACCAGGGATAGGGAAACGTGGAAGTCCATGATCGCCTACGTCCTGAAGGGACAAGGCACACAGAAGAAGAAGTGGTGGAATAACATGACAGATTGTGTTCTATAGCCTTAGTTGGTAACCAGTCTACTGAATAAAGAAATGGCAACCTACTGAGGGAAAATCTGCTTAGTCAGTCATGGGTCGAAAGTGTTGTGGAGTAGTTTTCTCACTAAAAGTTATAATCGTGGTATGTCGGTTGCTATCGACTTAACACACCCAAAATGTTAGGAACTTGGTAATCTTCCACTGTAAGCTGACTCCTTAGTATTCGGCTAACTACCGACCAATATCAACTGCCTTAGTCCAACTATGTCCAAACTGGAACTAACTAATATTTCTACTGAACTCCAATAGACCTCTAAAGAACTCTCAAGAACTTCTCGAGTTAACTTTCTGTTAACTCTTATCAATATAGGAGAGAGAGTCCATTATCTGAGGAATATGTGTTTTTCACAATAACAGAAAGTGACATGATCACCCAAGCGTGTATCACGTATAACACTTAACTGACTTACTGACTGACTTCCAGTTATAAGTATTTCTTTTATTGCTTGTTGAAAAATGACCTTTTTTGGTGAAGTGAACGCAAGTGTTTAAGGCAGCAGCAGGCATGAAGACTATTAAGTTTATTGATTCAGGATTTTCCCATGGGACAACAACCATGAAGATTAAAGTGTTAGTTCGTGTATTTGGCAGCAGAGTAATTCTGAGTTCAATTCCTATCTGGGTATCCTGGGTATGACGATAAACTACATCCGTAAGCAAGTTCTCCGATCAAGTGGTTTTGAGAAACGTGGAACCACCAGATCCAGCTGGCCCGGGTAGTAGCGCCCCTTAGGATCTCAGCCATGGATAATTAGTGGAGCCCAAGTTAAGGTCAAAACATTATGAAAGTATTAAAAATGTTGTTGCAGTAAAAAAATTGCCTTCACTTATCAAAATTCACAAGACAAACTAAACCAAACTAGGTGAGAAATTCGTCCTGAATAACAAAATAGAAAAACTTTGATCTGTCCTTTAAATGGTCTTCGGGTTAAAGAAATATTCTTATTGATGAGATTATATATAAATAAAAGCAAAATAACATACCATATTTTTATTACTTGAAATTTCCAAAGAAAATTAACATTCGGCATTAAATGATCCATAAAATAGTTGAAATACCATTAAACAAACAATCCAATCCAATCCAACATCCGAATTTACAAAACGCCGAGTTTCTTAACTGTCTACCGCTGACAGCTAGTTTTCCCATTGCTTTTATTAACAGGAACCCGGATATAGAAAAGTTGCAAGGAGGCCCGTATCTGGACATGCCAAGCTGGCTTTCTGCTCACGGGGAAAACCCAGGTGTAACTGGTATTGAAAGTAACATTCGTACACTATTCGGGCCATCTTTTGTATCTGCAGTTTTCATTCTCTTAAATGTGTTTCCATTCAAAACTATCTCATTATGCTCTATTTTTTAAAATGATATGCCTATTCATGGCTTTTGCGATTACGGCTCTTTACAACACCCTTTAATTTATTAGCCGTGAATTACCATATCAGAGTGGTTTCCTGTTACCTTTCTTCATCGGTTGGAGTAGATAGTTGTTCTTTTCTTAGTGTTATTTTCACCCAAGTTTAAAGATTCCAATCTACCCTGCTAGTTAACCCACAACTGCGAAAAAAATGGTATTATGCTATGTTCCCAAGGTTATTGATGCCTTTCCTGTCTGTTGGAAGTCATCCTGCGTAGTTCCTGTATTTAAGAATTCTGACGAACCCTCAGACCCCGCTAATTACCGTCCTATTAGTCTCCTTCCAATCTTTGGCAAAGTTTTCGAAGCCATTATCAACACCGAGGTGATTCAGCATCTTATGGCCAACGGGCTTCTCTCTGACAAACAGTACGGGTTTCGCTTCACCAGGTCGACTGCTGATATGCTAACGACCATTACCGAGTACATATACCAGGCACTCGACAAGAATGGTGAAGCCCGAACCGTTGCCTTGGATATCTCCAAAGCATTCGACAGGGTCTGGCATGCTGGCCTCTTGTGCAAACTGCGGAGCTATGGGATAACTGGACATCTGTTTGACCTCATCCAGTCTTTCCTCTCTAACCGCACATTGAAGGTGGTATTAAATGGGCATGCCTCCCAAAAATACCATACGAACGCGGGCGTCCCTCAAGGTTCTATCCTAGGTCCCACGCTCTTTCTGATCTACATTAATGATCTCCCCGACACCATTAGATCCCAAGTTGGCATGTATGCCGACGACACAACAATCTACTCCCGCATCGATCAGAAACCAGGTCTGGACGACAAAGTGAACCTCGCTGCCGTACTTGAAAGGGACCTCCAATCCGTAGTGGCCTGGGGTAGGAAATGGTTGGTAAATTTCAATGCCTCTAAAACAAAGCTGTTATCAACTAATCACCATAGACAATCGCATCTACCTCCCATTAGCACGGGACAGGCTAGCTTCCCAGAGAGTAAAATACTACGCCTCCTTGGCCTTACACTCTCGGCGGACCTCAAATGGAATGACTATATTGAATCCATTGCCAAATCTGCTGCTATGAAAGTGGGCTCCCTGTGCAGGGCCCGGAAATTTTTCCCACCTGAATCTATTCTGCACATATACAAATCTACCATCCGCCCGTGTATTGAATATTGCTGCCATATCTGGTCGGGTGCCCCTGCTGCTCTCCTTGGGCTTCTTGACAAAATACAAAGGAGGATCTGTAACGTGGTTGATACTGACTTGGCAGACCGGCTGCAGCCGCTCTCTCACCGGCGTGATGTGGCTTCCCTGTGCCTCTTCTACAAGTACTTTCATGGCTTCTGCTCCGATGAGCTTAGATCACTGGTGCCGCCTAAGCACGAATTTACACGAGATACTAGATTATCAACTAGGTCCCACCCTTTTACAGTTAAACAAATAAGATGTAACCGTAAATTCTACTCCAACAGCTTCTTTTCTCGCGCTTCCCGCCTGTGGAACTCCCTTCCACAAGTTACAATCTCCAGGTGTTTAAATGTAGGGTCAATAGACACCTCCTATCACACTAACTCCCAACTATTCTCACAACACTCTCATCTACCCAACCCTCATTCTCGGTATCCTTACCAGCCTATCACCCACCCTCTGACATTTCCTATATTTAATCATCCTTTCTCCACTCTATGTAGCCCCCTGCGCAGTAGTGGCAGTGACATGCCTTGCTCGGGGTGAAACGCTTATAAAAAAAAAGTGAATGCAACAGACTAAACCGGAAGTTAAACCCAGCTCAGCGATATTCGTTACCCTAACGCCACATCCTTCGCTACGAATGATGACACTTACAATGATACTTCATAGTCGTTTGATCACTGTCATTAGACTGTGACTGAAAGAACAATCGTTCAATTTATGGTGATGTAATTCGTTTCCGAAAAATGATATAGTGTTTATGCGTATCGACAAAACAAGACTCTGCAATGTTATAGGTCTTAACTTGACATCTTGTTTTTAATCATTTTCCCAGCACCGTAATATAACTTCCCTGTGGTTTTTTTTTGTTTTTTCTATTCTTTTTTTACGGTAATTCACCTGATAAGATTTCCTCTTCGGTATTTTATTCCACATCTTTACAGACAAATAGTGCATATAGGAACTATTTAGGACTTCATAGAGACTATGAGGTATTATGGGGACTGTAGTAAGACTGTTAAGTAAGAATGTGTTGTTTTGATGTAAGAAATACTATGATATGTTTGAGTCACTAATTGCGAGTAGCTAAAGACAGATGAAGACAAACCTTTGTCATCCCCTTTTTTGGCCTTGTGTTACATTTCTTTTAAGCAAGGAAAATAAACATTGCTTCCTTCTTAGTCGGGTGACTTCAAAAATTTAGGCGCAATACTAGATTGGCAGGTAGGTCTCATAATTTTAAAAATTGTTTGATGCAACCATAATTCGATACTAATTGTCTTTTTTTCTGGAACTTCTCGTTTACCTGCTTTCCATTTAACTTTGAATACCAAAAATTTAGATGCAATGCCAATCGTCAAATTCTATCTCTTTGAAATCTTTTCTTCTATTATCTAACCTTTTTCTCTCACTCTCAGTAACCCTTTACACCCTAGTGAGTTTACTTTGGTTGGGGTGAAATGAATCAAAAAACTATCAATAGAGTCAAGAGGAACAAATAATAATGAGCATTTGTTTACTCCGCAATGTTTCAAACTGCGCATCTACATGAGATATTTCAACCTCGTGTTAATTCTATGTGTCTTCTATTCTGTTCTGTTTCTATTCTATTCTATTCTGTTTCTATTCTATTCTGGCTTAATGTATGTTGTAAGAGGGCCTTTAAAAGATTTTCCCACAGTAGTTTGCCATTTCTTTCTGCGCTAGACTAGTTGCCAATCAAGTTTACAAAACCCAATGTGTAAAGATATATGGAAAGTTGTCTTCTTTATTCTACTTCTATGTGCGTTGTACTTTCAGGAAGTAGGCGATCATGGCCCTCCACGTCTCCCTATCCCTGGTGGCTCTTAGCACGCTTTCTCCTGTAACAGCACTCAACCACCATTCTGTCATCCATCTGCTCAGGCTCTTCAAATATGTTACCCGCTGCTTTCCCTTGTCTCTCTTTCCCTCTATCTGGCCCGTTAGTATCAGGTTCTCCAAGCCTTTCTTCCTCATTTCATGTCCCAGGAACTTTAACTGTCTTTGTTTGATGCTCAATATTAATTTCCTCTTCGTTTTCATCTTTTCCAAAACCTCATCATGGCTCACGTGATCGATAGCTGATATCCGCAGCATCCTTCTGTAGAACCACATTTCAGTTTCTTCAAGTCTTTCCTTCATCTTTGATGATATTGTTGCGCATTCATGACTATATTGAAGAACTGACATCATATAGCAATTCAGTACTCTTTTCTTTGTTTCTAGCAAAATTTTCCTGTCTCTTAATACTTTACTCAGCTTCTGGAACGCATCCTTTGCCATGCCAATTCACCTTAGGACCTCTGTGTCGTACTTCCCGTCTTCTTTTAGAGAACTTCCCAGATATTTACCTGCTTGAATTTAGTATCTCCCACCTGTATTTGGCATTTTGGGCTGCTCTTTTTGCTGAGGATGTGCGTTGTGGTGCAGTGGATATCGGCTCGGAACGAGAAATCGGGGAGCCGAGTTCGAATTCCAGTTGAATTCCTTACATTCACTTACTCGCAAAATTAAGCTATTAATCCGTCTCTTCCTTCCAGTTATGGGTTAAATAACAGAACAGATTGGGTTCTATAGCCATGGCTGGCAACCAGTCTACCGCAGAAAGCAATGGCAACCTAATGCGGGATAATCTTCTGCCCAGTCAGTCATGTCTCTTTCGAGACATGATCGCCCAAAGCGTGTATTACGTATGGCACTTAACTGACTGACTGAATATAATTGTTGTAATCATAATTAAGGCTTTTGCCGGTCATTAAGTGGGGGATCGGTTCTCTATTGTTATGAAATAATAAACTGATCCCCCACTAATTACTACGTAATAATATAATACATCTCTTCCCCCTGTAGCTATGAGTCAAATAAAAGGACAGATTGGGTTCTATAGCCTTGGTCGGCAACCAGTCTACCGCAGAAAGCAATGACAACCTACTGCGGGATAATCTTCTTCCCAGTCAGTCATGTCTCTTTCGAGACATGATCGCCTAAGCGTGTTTCATGTATGGTACTTAACTGACTGACTTTTTGCTGATGACCATGCATTCGGTTTTCTTGCAGTTTATTTGTAGACCTTTCTTGTCACTCTCTTCAGGTACCTTCTGTAGGAGGTCTTGTAGTTTCCTTTCTGTGTCTGCTATCAACACTGTATCATCTGCATACCTTCATTCAGTTAAGTGCCATACGTGATACACGCTTGGGCGATCATGTCTCGAAAGAGACAAAACTGACTGGGCAGAAGATTATCCCGCAGTAGGTTGCCATTGCTTTTTGCGGTAGACTGGTTGCCGACCAAGGCTATAGAACCCAATCTGTCCTGCTATTTAACCCATAACTGGAAGGAAGAGACAGATTAATACCTTTCCCAAGGGTATTTGCGCGTAAGTGAATGCAATGGATTCAGCTGGAATTCGAACTCCGCTACCCGATTTCTCGTTCCGAGCCGATATCCACTGTACCACAATGTTGTTCAAATTGTGGATTCCGATGACAAATCCTGGCATAACATCATAACATAATTCGTTACCTTTCTTATGCAGGCGGTTTGCTGCCACTAGAGATTCTTGATTACTCTTATGACTTTCCCAAACATGTCGAGGCTACCGAGCATCTCCATCAATTCCTTGTGGCGTATTTTGTCGAACGCCTTTGCATAATCGATAAAACATAGGTACAAGTCCTTCTTCATTTGTATTGCCCGAAAGCTTTACAACTCTTCCGTGGTGAACTGGGGCAAGAACATGGCTCGTGAATTTTAATGCTTCTAAAACGAAGCTGCTATCTATTAACCATCACAGACAGTCGCTCCTGTACCCCCCCCCCCCCATTAGCATGGATCAGGCTTGTCTCCCTGAAAGTAAAACACTGGACCTCCTCGAGTTAACTCTCACAATAGACCTCAAATGGAATGTCTACATAGAATCCATAGCCAAATCCGCTGCTAAGAAGGTCGGTTCTCTGTGCAGGGCTAGGAAGTTTTTCCCGGCTTAAACAATCCTGCAAATATACAAATCTGCCATCCGCTCGTGCATTGAATACTGCTGCCATATCTGGTCGGTTGCTCCTTCTATCTACCCAGGGGTCCTTGACAAAATTCAACGGAAAATCTGCAATGTGATCAATCCCGACTTGGCAGCTCCGATACAGTCACGTTCTCATCGGCGCAGTGTGGCTTCCCTGTGTCTCTTCTACAAGTACTTTCACGGCTTCTGCTTTGATGAACTTAGCTCACTGGTGCCCCTATATATGAATTTACTCGAGCCACATGATTAGCAACTAGGTCCCATCCTTTTACTGTGAAACCAGTAAGATGTAAACGCAACTTCTACTCTCCCAGCTTTTTTTCTCGCACTTCCTGCCTGTGGAATTTCCTTCCATTTACTTGCTTCCCCGACAGTTTCACTCTCCAAGAATTTAAATGTAAAGTCAATAGTCTTATCTCACTAGCTTTCATCCTCTCTCTTATGCTCTCATCTCATTTTGCAGTATTCTCATCCCTCTCCTACCCACTTCCTGACATCCCCTTTATTTTGTCATTCCTTCTCACAACTTTCCTCCTATGTAACCCCCTGCACAACAGTGGCAGTATAATGCCTTGCTTTGGGCGATACGATTTAAATAAAATAAAATAACATGAAATCTGTATGATCTATCTTCAAACTGAAAATATCAATTTTGACTTGCTTTTTGCGAACATATTGAATACTCCTGCCACATCTGGTCGGGTGCCCCTGTTATTCTCCTCGGGGTTCTTGACAAAATACAACGGAGAGTCTGTAATGTGATAGATACCGACTTGGCAGACTGGCTGCAGTCTCTCTCTCACCGGCGCGGCGTGGCTTCCCTGTGACTCTTCTATAAATACTTTCACAGCTTCTGCTCCGATGAACTTAGATCACTGGTGCCCCCTAAATACGAATTTGCACCAGATACTAGATTAGCAACTAGATCCCACCCGTTTACAGTGAAACCGATAAAATGTAACCGCAATTTCTACTCCAACAGTTTCTTTTCTCGCACTTCCCGACTGTTGAATTCCCTTTCACATGATTGCTTCCCCGACGGCTACAATCTCCAGGATTTTAAATGTAAGGTCAATAGACACCTCCTAACACGCTACCTCGCATCCATTCTTTCAACCACTCTTCCCAACTCTCAGCCTCGGTATCCTTACCCATCTATCACACTCCTTCTGACATTTCCTATATCTAACCACTCTTTCTCTTTAACTTCCCCTATATAACCCCATGCGCAATAGTGGCAGTGGAATGCCTTGCTTGATGAAGCATATATTCAATTCTCGAGTCAAGTGTCATCTTTTTCCTTTAACTAGATCCAATGGCTTGTTTTTTTTCCACAGTAGTTTGTAGATCCTTGTTGAAAACCAACCAACAACACCCAATTTCTTGTTCTGTACCCAATGTAACTTCTGCAGCTAACTTAGAATACGCCCTCTGACAATAAATCCTGCTGGGATCGCCTGCTTTTGTTTACGGCCACCCAAGTTATGCACTGGGGGGGGGGGGAAGAAGTAGCATGGTGAGAACTAACTGTAAACACCGTAAAATTGAAGACTTGTGCCAGACGTAGTTAATCATATAAAATTTTTTGTCAAGAATTGAACTTTGGTGTAATTTACCTTTACCGAATTTAAGTCTAAATAATAATTTGTCAAATACCCCTACTTAAAAAACAAAAATTGAGAGTGCTTCATTTTCTATGGCTTCCTCTTGGTTGGTTGGAATCCTCTCGAATGACACACATTTTCCAAATAAAGTTTCTTAAAAATGCCCAGGTTAGTAAAGTTATATGCATGAATACACAGTTTAATTAAAAACAGAACATCTACTCAAACACGAGTATCCATTAAAAATAATGCTCAAATAAAATAAATACAACGTTGAAAACATTAATTTAAAACAGTGCTCAATATAAAAATAAATTAATGATCAATATAAATTTATTAACACACATGTATATGTGTGTGTGTGTGTTAATATATATATACATATATTTATAAAGGAAAACTCAACACGTCATTTCAAGTGGTTATAAACTATAGTTCATTTCTATGAGCTAATCAGCTCATTTCATCAGACCTTACAAGACCTACAATTGTAAGGTTTGATGAAATGAGCTAATTAGCTCATAGAAATAAATTATAGTTTACAACCACTTGAAATGACGTGTTGAGTTTTCCTTTATAAATATAATTTGCTCTGGATAACATCCATTGAGCTCTCTATATCGATATAACACTTAACACATATTATATTAAGTTAATCTCGTTGGATTATCCACACCGTTTACGGACTGGATAAACAAATACTGTCAAAAAAAAAAAACATTTTTAAACTCAAAACTTTTTAATATTCTTTCCTATATATATATATATATATATATATATATATATATATATATATGAATAAAGGTTTGAGCACCCTGGCGTTGTACCAAACCCTGTCATGCGCACGTTCAGATTGTTGTGTTGAGACCGGATAACGCGCTATCTGCCGGAAACTCTAACAGGTCCGCTCAGCATAGTTGTAGTATAAAACAAAGGTGGGTTCTGTGGATGTCGAACAAACGCTAGTGTGCTTGAGCAAGCGCCTGCAATGGGAATTAGTCCCGTCCCTGGTAAACAGGAATCCCCGAATACTATTGTGGCTATTTTTATTATATATGCAAGTTTCGTTAAAAATGGCAAAGAAGGTGCTATGGTTAAGGTTTTTAAGTTTTTTTCTTTTTCTTTTTAGAACATAAATTATAAAAGAATTCTCCGAATGTTTTATTTACGCTTTTGTTTATATATTTAATATTTAATTATTCTTTTATATATTTAATTATTCTTTTCAGTTTTAACTGACTATATAGACTGTTTTATGTATATATCTAGAGAAAGCACTTGGAAAATAAAACATTCGTACAATTTTTATATAAACAAAATACCTAAGAAAAAATTATAATAAATCACATAAAAAAAAAAATTGGATAAAAATTTTAACCACAGTAAGTTGTCTGCTATTTTTAACGAAACTTCCATAAAAGTGGTATTGGTGGCTAAATAAACAATATATATATATATATATATATATATATATATATATATATATATATTCATCCTTATTAAATCTCTCTGGAGAAACTTGTTATAAGTGAAACATGTTAGATTAAAGACTTTTTCCTACTTGTTCTTTCTTTATTCTATTCACACACACACACATATTAATATGCATACATACATATATATAAAAACACATATATATACATACAAATATATACGCATATATATACATATATAAACATTCTTATGCATATACATGCATATATATATATATATACATACATATATATATATATATATATACATAAATTATATATACATACACATATATACATGCATATATATATACATATATATGCATACATACATATATACATACATAATTATGGACATACATATGTACATACATATATATATATATTGTCATCCGCAGACATCTGTTTCGCCGTATCACAGCTTATCAGTACGGTTAGACTCCGATTGCTTTTTTACCCAGGATTGAAACCCGACCGAAATGGCGTCAGTCGGCGACTATATTCATATATATATATTTTAATCGTATCACCCCGAGCAAGCGGTAACGCCACTGATGTGCAAGGGGCTACGTAATAGTGAAAAGATTGGAAAAGAGAAAGCCGGAAACCACATCCTAAACAGGGAACAAGGGATGAGCCTCTTAACCTGTTCAATAGACGTGGGTGGAGTGTGAACCGGGTGATAGATAGATCTATGTACTCCAATTGAAAAAAAAAACACGAAGTGAGAAGATTTGAAAAGAGAAAGCCGGAAACCACATCCTAAACAGGGAACAAGGGATGAGCCTCTACACCTGTTCAATAGACGTGGGTGGAGTGTGAACCGAGCGATAGATAGCTCTATCTACTCCAATTGAAAAAAAAAAAGAAACCAAAGTGAGAAGATTGGAAAAGAGAAAAGCCGGAAACCACATCCTAAACAGGGAACAAGGGATGAACTTCTTAACCTGTTCAATAGAGGTGGGTGGAGTGTGAACCGGGCGATATATATATTGTCCGAATGCTTTATTTATCCAAGCACTTTCGGCTATACTTTTAGCCATTATCAAGAATGAATTTTATTTTACTTTAACTAAATATATGTATTGTGTTATGTATGTATCTAGAGTTATGGGAATTTTTATTATTCAAACACGGTGAACACATTTTGGCCGTGTTCATAGTTGATATTACTGAACGTTGTTTTTTTTTATTAATAATGCTTTTTTACTAATATTATTTTGCTTTTTATTAGTAATGTTTTTTTATTAATCATTTTACTCTTATGTAGCCCCCTGCACATCAGTGGTATTACTGCCTTGCTCGGTGTGATACGATTAAAAAAAACCCACACTATTCTGTAGTCTACGCCAGTTCTTTTCCTAAACATCTGTTGCAGAGGCACCAGTGACTTAAGTTCGTTGGAGCAGAAGCTATGAAAGTATTTATAGAACAGACAAAGGCCTTCAGGACTGCCCACTGAAGATGCTTGCACAGATACCCATCAATGCGCGTCATGGCATTACAAGAACCCCGATATTATTCAATTGTTGATCAGAGCAGCCGCTTTAGATGCTATGCAAGAGTTAAGGCTCTTAAGTACCAGTCGGAAGCAGCAACCAGAAAACTGCCAGCCCGGTACTCTCAGTATGAAGAGACGCTGCCACCATCCACTCTTATCATAGAAAACTTGCAAAAGTATCACTAGTAAGGCCTAAGGAGAGGAAAAGAACCGGGAACACCTTCTTAAACAGAAAACAAGGGATGAGCTTTTACTTCTGTTCAAAAGAATTGGAAGGAGTATTAACTAGCGATAGCAGGGTCTGTCTACTCCAATTAAAAAAAGTATATATAATATAAAAAAAATAAAATAAAATAAAGTAATAATTACAGAAAACAAATACAATAAGTTTTTATATTTGTACTATCAAAGACTATGTTGCGGTTAGAATTTGGTAGGTATTCATGTGTATTTAAATGAGACCTAATAGAGCTATAGTCAGAAAGATGTAACGTGGGTTTTCTGGTTAAACATGTAGTAGTATATTCAATGTAATGATTTACGAATTTGGATTGATCAAAAATACAGTTCTTTAAAGCACATGTAAATTCGTAAATAACATTGATTCGTTGTAGTTCAGATTTAGATCTTACAGGTGAATTATTATTTTGGACAATGAAGTTAGCAGTGTAAAATTTTGTGCAATACATAATTCATTTCATTGTTTATTATATAAAAACAACTTAACCAAAGAATATTGTCTGTCATTTTTAACTAAACTTGCATAAAAGAGGGATTGCTATAAAAATACACAGTATATATATATAATTTAATTTAATCCAAATTTGATGTTTCTTTCATCACCACAAATTATTTCTTAACTCTTAAGAAACACACTTCAAAATCGACTTCAATGAAAAATTGATTTTTTTTTTTATTCCACAAAACACTTCAATTAACTAATGAATCAAACGACAGCACTAGTAACAGCTTCATGGTTATGATAGGGGGCAGGGGCCGTTGGGTTCAAAGAGACAGTGGATTAAGCAAACTTATTTTCATGGTACATTATTTCTCTGTCTTTTTAAATGAAGAAGAGGTTTATCCATTTGTTTCCTGTTCAGGATCGGGTTTCCGGTTACTTATAAAGTATATTTTAACTCAATACTTCTAAACTTTTCATTTGAAATTTTATTTACTAATTATTATTGCCTCCTTAATAGGAGTAGATAGCGTTGCCTCCTCTCTGATTTTGGTGTAATGAAATGGACACATCTTGTCTCCCGCTCTCTGTGGTATCAGCCATATATACAGACGCAAAGACGTCGATAGAGTGTGAGTGAGAGTGAGTGAGTGAGTGAGTGAGTGAGTGAGTGAGTGAGTGAGATCTAAAGATCTATCACCAAAGGTCTACTGACTACGCCTACGTCTCAGGACACTAAATACGACGAATATGACGACGGACTAGAATGTTCTACATTTGCCTTAACCACTTAACAACCTCTTATTGATATATATCCCATTCCGGGACATATCAGATCTTTTCAGTCTCTTGTTCCTTTTTTTTTTTTTTTTAATCATATCACCCCAAGCAAGGCGAAAACGCCACTGATGCGCAGGGGGCTACGTAAGAGTGAAAAGATTGGAAAAGAGAAAAACCGGAAACCACATCCTAAACAGGAAACAAGGGATGAGCCTCTTCACCTGTTCAATAGACGTGGGTGGAGTGTGAACCGGGCGATAGATAGATCTATCTACTCCAATTGAAAAAAAAATTAAATAACAAAAAAAGAGTGAAAAGATTGGAAAAGAGAAAAACCGGAAACCACATCCTAAACAGGAAACAAGGGATGAGCCTCTTCACCTGTTCAATAGACGTGGTTTTATTTAAGATCGGGTTTTGGATACTTTCACAATGTTTTTCAGTCTCTTCTGTTGCCATTAATCACTTCTATATTCGTAGTATTGTTGCCTTGCTTGGACAAATCTATTAAAAATGGTATTTGCGTGACTGTAAAAAACTGGACTTGAATTCGAACTGGACTCTTTAAATTCTTGTCGTAGTTAATTACATCACACACACACACACACACACACACACACACACACACACACACACACACACACACACACACACACAATCTAACAATACCTGAAATGTTTAATCTATCATCTATATGAAGACTATTTTCTTGCATTAATGTCTGAAAATTGTTTGAAGTGAACGAAGCGTGTAGGTCATAAATATGACAATACTTCATCAGATCTTATAGAGTGGCGCTACAGGATCGCAAGCAAAAACTTTGCCAAATAACAAAAATTAAATCGCTTGAAACCTTCCAAAAGCGGCAACCATTAAAATGAATAGCAGATATAAATACAAGGAAAATGATGATTTTTGAACAGGAATAGATGTTTATCCCTTAATTCCAATTCAGGAGGGGGTTTCCGGTTTCTTCTTAAGTCTACTTCTACTATATATGCCCTGCTTGGAAGAACTGATTTAAAAAGATGGTTTTTGCACGAAAATGATTGTAAGAAATCTCGACTGAAATTCGAATTAGTCTCTTCGAATTTTGGTCGCAAGTCCTTGTTCAGTACACCTCACGCAACCCAATCTAAAAAAAAAAAAGCCGAGGTAAAATAATTAAACTAATGATTAAGGAAATACAAGGTGTCTATAAAACTCGTGTGCACTTTAAAAGATTTATACCTTTATTTGTATTTGTGATAGAAATAATCTGTAAAAAATGTTATAAAGTTTAATGTACTTAGCTTTAAGCATAGTTATTTAATAATTATTTACCACAAAATTTGCAACAATTTTTTAGATAAGTAAAAAAATATTTTCATTTTTTTCAGAATCGATTTGATCCATGGCTTGAACGGACATGTAAAAATAATTATGTATGCAATCAAACCTGCATTAGAATATTTGAAAGCTAAAATAACTAAAGCGATTTCAGTCATTATTGTAAATCAGTTGGCAAATGTTTTCCGTGAACTGCAAAATCGCATTACCCTTTGTATTGCTAATGATGGAGGACATGTGAAAACTTAAATAAAATTTCAATAAAACTTTAGAAAATATCTATTCATTTCTTTTTAATCCTTTTTACAAATTATTTCTATCGAAAATAAAAATATAATCTTTTAAAGTGCACACGAACTTTATGGACATCCTGTATATTGTTAGAAAAGGAAAGCAGACAATAAAATAAGAGACAAGAGAGAAAGGCATAAAGAAAGGAAGAGAGGAGAAAGAATGAAGCAAAAAGGAAAAAAAGACAAAAAAGGAGGGTAAAAGAAAGGAGGAAAGGCAAAGAAAGAAAGGCAAAGAGAAAAAAATAAAAGGCAAAGAGAAATGAAGAGATGTAAAGAAAGAGTGTAAAAAGAAAGGAAGAAAGACAGAAATAAAGGAAAAAAGAAAAAGGAAAAGTAAAGAAGGAACGGCGAAAAGAAATGAATGGAGGAGGTGAAAAGAAAAATAGAGGAAAAAGAAGGAAAGATAAAAAAACAAGAGAGACAAAAAAGGCTAAAAAAGAAGAAATGCTAAGATAGTAGATCAAAAGGAAAGGGTGGGGAGACAAGAAAAAAAAAGAAAGAAAGAATAGATGTTAAGAAATAAAGATGAAAAAGACGAAGAGAAGTAAATTAGTGTCAAGTCAAAGGGGAGTGATGCAAAAAAAGAAAGATAAAAAAAGACTGTAGAGGCCAAGAAAGAAAGACAAATTTTACTTCCTGTTTTTTATTTATTTATTTATTTATTTTTCATCGATAGGCGGAGATAGCTTCGCTCATCTTTCGGTACGCACTCATCTCGGAGATGAGTGTGCACCGACGATGCACGTCAGATCTAATGAGGGTTTCCTCTAAGGAAATGCAGATTCAAATCCTGCGAGTGAGCACATATATTTCTCTCTTTTTTTTTTTTTAAATCATATCACCCCGGGCAAGGCGGTAAGGCCACTGGTGTGCAGGGGGCTACGTAAGAGTGAAAAGATTGGAAAAGAGAAAACCTAAAACCACATCCCAAACAGGGAACAAGGGATGAGCCTTATAAGATTTCTCGAATATTCAGGCCTCGAAACGAAAATATACAAATAAATATACTTATAAACAAACAGTGTGTACTGAAATATGTTTATCCACTAAAATAACATTTAATCAATAATCGGTCTAGTTTCGATGCCGGCCAGAAGCAAGTGGATATGTCTAGCCACACTGATGAGCTGTGATACAGCGAAACAGGCTTGTATCTGGATGACTAATATATTATGCTCTCATTATGATTGTGCTCTCTAGAGAAGAAAATTTTAAAAATAGCTTAAACATCTGCGATATACGCATTACTCTTTAGAAATGATTTGAATTCTGTCGGTGACTGGCGTGTGTATTCACCGCTTATATACAAGAAGTTAAAATTTCCCTTTTCTGATTCCATGCGCCTATGGCTTAGGGGTGTAGCGACTCCGACTGACACCAAATCGGTCGAGTTTCAATCTCTGGCCAGAAGCAAGTGGATGTGTCTAGCTACACTGATGGGCTGTGATACAGCAAAACAGGCTTGTATGTGGATGACTAATATATATATATATATATATATATATATATAAACAAATCATCTGCATACAGGCCTGATTTTGTTCTGAAGTAGGGTGACTCGAAAAGCGCCTTAAATTTTAAAAGTTGTCATAAAACGGGATACAAAAGTATCACAATTTAAAATTTAAGGCGCCTTTTGACTGATCCTACTTCAGAAGAAAATCGTCGGTAACTTAAATTTTTATTAGCGCCTGAAATTAAAATATAAACTAATCTATCTAAACTTATTTATAAATGAAACTGTGTGTGTGTGTGTGTGTGTGTGTGTGTGTATCTGTTACCTATAGACTCCAAAACGGCTAAACCGATTTTCTTGAAGCTTTACACAGGTGTACTATAAGCGTCTGCAAGTGTTCTTAGCAAGGTTTTGTGTCGAGGTACCCCCGATAAATATCGAAAATCGATAATCGAAAAAATCGGGTTATAGAAAGAGTGGCCCGATTTTAATCAAATTTGATACACTCACAGACAAAGACATAAGAAACGATATTCACAAGTTTCAAGGTCGCAAATAAGTTTAGATTAGATAATTGAAGACGGCCGGAGAGTAGTAAGACCGAAACTTTATGACAATGGCAATTAAATTAATCACCCTAATCTGAGCAAATATCGGCGTATAATAATGATAATTCTTTATCTCAACAACTCAGGGAAAAGCTTGCTGGTAGGCTTTTAGCTTTCAACTCTTTCCCCCATTGACAAAGCATTCATTTACTTTTAAAATCCGTGAATACCCGAGGCTGGAAATATCTACGTTCTCTTGCATCTAAAAGCTTAACACCTAACGGGTTGGAAAGAAATTTTAACCTGAGGTTGTGGATCTAAAGAAATCACGAGTAATTTTGACGATTTACGTTTTGTTTTTAAAGAACCTGGGCAAGGATTTCAACTCTCGTTGGCAACGTTACGATAGATATGATAAAAACAGCTTCTAGGTTCGTAAATTTGAAATAAGACGATAACAGCTACTACTTCTACTACTATTAAGAAGAGAAATTGCGGAAGGGTAGGGGTTGAAACCTTTGGAATTCTTAATCTTTGCTGATGTCTATGAAAATGAAAGACGCGCGAAAAGGCGGATAAATAAAAGATGTCGGTGGGTAAGTTGTAACAGAAAAAAAAAAGAAAAAAAGAAACTTCTTACACTTAACCTCCACACACAGTTCAAGAATATAAAAAAAAAAATAGCTTACTGGATGATATTTTTTTCTTTTTTTTTAATCGTATCACCCCGAGCAAGGCGGTAACGCCACTGATGTGCAGGGGAGGGGGGGGGGGGGGGCTACGTAAAAGTGAAAAGATTGGAAAAGAGAAAACCGGAAACCACATCCTAAACAGGGAACAAGGGATGAAACCTCTTAACCTGTTCAAATGACGAGGGTGGAGTGTAAACCGGGCGATAGATAGATCTATCAACTCCAATTGAAAAAAAAAAGTGAGAAGATTGGAAAAGAGAAAGCCGGAAACCACATCCTAAACAAGGAACAAGGGATGAGCTTCTACACCTATTCAATAGACGTGGGTGGAGTGTGAACCGGGCGATAGATAGCTCTATCTACTCCAATTGAAAAAGAACACGAAGTGAGAAGATTTGAAAAGAGAAAGCCGGAAACCACATCCTAAACAGGGAACAAGGGATGAGCCTCTACACCTGTTCAATAGACGTGGGTGGAGTATGAACTGGGCGTTGGTTGTAACGACGATGAGAGTAAAAATTGGATAAAAAATAAAAACAAGAAAAAAGTGAGAAATTATGAATATTGAAAAACTTTTCTTCAAAAGAAGCAAGGATTATAAAAAATATTTTCATATTATTTCATTTTTTTCTTTGGTGCATGTTTTGTTTTGAAGCTTTTAGAAAAATTACCGCCTCGAACTGGAGCAGTAGTTAGCAAAGCAATTCTCGTAGAAAATTGTAATTGTAATTTCCATACCGAAAACCTTCATTGATTAAAAATTTGCTGTGACTGCCGGAGGAAATTTATAAAATCTTTCTCTTAAACCAGGTTTTCAGAAAATTAGACATTTAACTCCGCAGATTGTTATCATTCTTTTAATGAATGCCAATAAACCTAATAAGAAACAATGGGTGGTAACTGAATGTGAAAGAATTAGAAAACAGAAATCTTATTCAGGAAGTACGACAGAAGAACATGTTAGCATAGAACTTACGGTTACATCCAACAATTTCAACTATAAAATGACGAAACCCTGTTGTCTTCTTTCTTTTACGATTTATATCTGTTCAATACGTGGGCTATCATGGACCTCCACACCTTCCTGTGCTTTGAAGCTATTAATTAATTCCGACCTGGTAGCCAACTCCAGTTACTTTCTCACCGACTTAATGTAGCTTCCATCTGTCTCTTCTACAAATAATTTAACGGCTTCTGCTCTGTCGAGCTTAGCTCCCTATGTCCCCTTTGCATGAATTTAATAGGGCTACTAGACTAGCAACTAGGTCCCAAACTTTTACAGTGAAAGTAATTAAATGTAACCGCAATTTCTACTCTAGCAGGTTCTTTGCTCGCACTTCCCGCCTGTGGAATTCCCTTCCGTATACTTGCTTCCCTTAAAACTACAATCTCCAAGAATTTAAACGCAAAGACAATAGCCATCTATTATCTTCTTGACTCATATCCTTTCCATGACAACCCTTGTATCATGTTCTTCTTCCTTTACAGTCCACTCTCATGCAGCCCTCTTCACACCTGTATTCTCATCCTGTTCTTACGCATTCTCTGACTTCCCTGTGACTTGTTCCTCTTCTTCATCTCACCTCTTCTGTAACCCCACGCGCACCAGTGGCAGTTCTTCCTTGTTTGGGGTGAAATGATTAAAAAAGCGAAAAAAAAAGTTTTGTCTTTTTGTTATTTTTCTCAAAATCTGGATGTGCATTGTGACTCGGAACAAAAATTGGGGACCCTAGTTCGAATTCCAGCTGAATTCCATGCATTCACTTACGCACAAATACACTTGAGAAAGGTATTAATCCGTCTCTTCCCTCCAATTATGAGCTAAATAACAGGACAAATTGGGTTCTATAGTCTTAGCTAGTAACCAGTCTACCGCAGAAAGTAATAGCAACCTACTACGGGATAAACTTCTGACCAGTCAGTCATGTCTCTTTCGAGACATGATCGTCTAAGCTTGTATCATGTATGGCACTTAATTGACTGACTGACTGACTGTTCCAGCACCCATGTATTCAAACTCATCAATTATGTTGTGCACTGTTTTCCTCTCTCCATCTTTTCTTAAGTCTGATTTGTGAGTATCAGATTTTCTAAGCCCTCGTTCCTCATTACATGCTCCAGAAATTGAAACTGCTTCTTCCTGGTGTTAAGTATAAGTTTCTTTTTTGTCGCCATTTTCACTAAAACCTCGACGTAGCTCACATGTTCGGTTCATGGTCCTCAGCATTTTTCTGTAGAACCACATTTCTGTCGCTTCAAGTCTCTTCTTCATCTGAAGAGGTTGTGGAGCATTTGCTCTCATATAGGAAGACAGATATCACATAATAGTTCTAGTCAATCAGTTAAGTGCCGTACATGATACACGCTATGGGCGATCATGTCTCAAAAGAGACATAACTGATAGGGCAGAAGATTATCCCGCAGTAGGCTGTCATTGCTTTCTCTGTTAGACAGGTTGCCAGCCAAGGCTATAGAATCCAATCTGTTCTATTACTAAACTCATAACTGGAGAGAAAAGACGGATTAATACCTTTTCCAAGGATATTTGTGCGTAAGTGAATGCAACGAATTCATCTGGAATTCGAACTCGGCACCCCGATTTTTCGTTCTGAGTCGATATCCACTACACCACAACGCACATTCTAAACAGTTCTAGTACTGCGGTTAAATTCATAAAATCTAAGCCCGGTAGCGAAAAGATAATCCGAACAATTACCACGAAAGTACTTATAGAAAAGGCCGAGGGACGCTACACTACGACGGTGAGAAAGTGACTGAATCCGAGATGCCAAGTCTAATAATATTGTGTCTATCTAAATCTCTTGTTTAAGGAAGCGTGGAAAATGAAGATATTCATTATTATTCTTTTAATCAATTCACCCCCAACAAGGCGATAAAACCACATTGGTTCAAGGGGATACTAGGATTTACATCCTAGGTTTAAAAGTCTGAATTGTTTGAACAAAAATGTAATCCATTTGAATATTTATCATAGAAATAGTCATAGTCATAGAGTCGCGACAGGCCTGAAAATTTGCGACTGTGTAGAAATAGGTTGCAGAGTGGAAAATAAGTCTTAAGCTTTAACACCCTATAAACAATTTTAATCTCTCTCAAAATTAGAAATGAAGATTGTTTTTTTTTTTAAAATGAGCATTCATTCCAAGCCCTCGCATATCCCACTCGACTGGAATTTACGTGAGAATGTATTTTCATTATTAAATAATGTAAGGTTGATGGTAGGAGACACATTTTTTATATCTAGGGTTTGTTTTTGATATTGTGATTTATATTCTTGTGTATTTTTCGATCACGATTTTCCTTAACAGTTCTTGTAAATTATGGGTTAACAAATGTATTTTTATAGCATTTAAGCCGTCTATTCAAGTAGGTGGCATTGTGTCCAATATAAGTAACTGAATTACAAAAAGAAATGATGGGCATTGAAATTTCTACACTATATTGGTCATCGCTAGTTTAGATTTACACACACACACACACACACACACACACACACACACACACACACACACACACAAAAAAAAAAAAAGCAACTCAAATATACACACCCTGATTGAGCACCCTGGAAGAATGGTAGACTTTGAAGAAGAGTAGCTACTCAGGCATCTACGCATCGTTCACTCAGCAATGAATTAGAACACTCTCAGCTATTGGGCATGTATAATGATAATATACATGCTAAAAAAGTCTGCCTTCTTCTACCGAGCGCCTATAACTCAGAGGTATAATCGCCGACTGAGGCTAATTCAGTCGGGTTTCAATCCTGGGTTAAAGAGCAATCGGAGTCTAACCCTACTGATGAGCTGTGATACAGCGAAACAGATCAGTCTGCGGATGACTATATATATATATTGATTGATTGATTGTTTAATACTTAGTTTTTGGCCATAATAGGGTGAAACCAGTACACATTTGTATTAAAAAGTGTTCGATACAATTATATTGTAGAACTTTTGAATATTGAATATTCGTTCAAAAATATAATATATATATATATATATATATATATATATATGTGTGTGTGTGTGTGTGTGTGTGTGTGTGTGTTACTCACGTAATAATGTACTCTTCTTTGCCTATATTAACCGAGAGTTAATTACTCTCGAAGACAGAGCCGGGGCGACAGAAACACTGGTTTCTAGGATGACTTCAGTTCAGCTCAGCTTAGTCTGTTTGCCTGTCGGTCACTTATAGCCAAGCTCTTATTACTCTTTCTCTTTGTATCTGTTTGTATCTCTTGTTGACGTAATATATGTTCTTGACCTACCACCATGTTGACTCATTATTTTATAGTCCCATACTGGATCTATATCAATAACCTACTTAGTGAGCTTGAGTAAATGGATGGCAGAACAAGTATATTTTCAAAGTATACAAAAATAACATGATGTTTTGAGAAGTGGGCACTATCAAACAAGGAGTGGGAGACCTGGTCTACATGATACAAGGTCCCAAGAATATACATAAGCGCCACCAAAATCAAATAAGGAAATGTTGGACAACTGACATAAATGATTCACCACTGTCAAATGAAGAGGCGATAGATATCATCTTCGAGAATTTCGACCTCGAGGTACCCCAAGCTTAACCTGAAAGAAGGCGATTTAGTAGGAAAAGGAAGTTCACGGATCCTTTGATTGTCGACCTTAAACAAAAAAAAAAAATATTAAACAGCTTTTCAGGGGAAAAAAGCTCTTGGAAGTGGGGTGTTGTGGAGAGTTACCAACTTAATAATTTGCCTATATTAACCGAGAGTTAATTACTCTCAAGGACAGAGCCGGGGCGACAGAGACACTGGTTTCTAGGATGACTTCAGTTCAGCTCAGCAAAGTCTGTCTGTCTGTCTGTTGGTCACTTGTAGCCAAGCTATTATTAATCTATCTCTTTGTATTTGTTTGTATCTCTTGTTGACGTAATATATGTTCTTGACCTACCACCGTGTTGACTCATTATTTTATAGTCCCATACCGGGTCCATATCAACTGACGACGAAGATGAGATATTCACGCAGGGAAGGAAAACCTTTTTCTTTGACCACTGTCGATATATCAACGAGCGACGAAGATATAAGAATTCACGCAAGAAAAGAAAAGCTTTTTTCTTTGACCACTATCGCCACATATCAACTAACAGCGTCGGAAATACGGAAACTGCGAACATCAAGGGTCGAACGCAGATTTCATGTACCAAGGGATAGCACCCCCTCACATATAATCGGTCGAAAAAACGTGAAGTATCAAGAAAGGAAAAATATATACCCCATTTAAACCAGCCTGCAACTAATAAAAAAAAAAAATAGAGAACTAAAAATCCAGAGTGGAATGAAAATTTCCCTACAAGACCAGAACGGCTTCACAGAAAAATCTGTGAGTAGATTCGTTTTGAGCCTATCGCTTTCTCTTTGACGTACGTCTTATGACAAAAAAAAAAAAAAAACTGTAACTACAATTAGTGTTTTTCTTCTCGTGTTTACGAAAAATTGGTCGTGTTGAGTTTAAAAAAAAAAATGGAAGACTTACAAAAAGTGATAATTCAATTAATGAAAACTCAGTTGGATCGACAACAAAATATCAACGAGCAATTACAACAACAACAATTATTTATGGAGCTACATAAACAACAGATGGATTTGCAAAAACAAACCTTTAAAAGGACCGAGGAACGACAAAATCAAATTGAAGAGTTACTTCTTAAATCATTAAATGGCAAACAAACTGAGAGCGATAGTACTTTTTCCCAGGGTGTTATCTGGAGTACTATGGAAACTTTTGAGTAAGTAGCTGAAAACAAAAAAACCTTTGATGTTTTTTATAGGCGGTACGAGGATTAATTTAACGTCGACTGTAATAAGTGGCCAAATTCCAAGAAAGTGCGTTTACTACTAAGGAAGTTGGGTACAGCAGAGCACAGCAGGTTTGTTGATTTTATCCTCCCCAAAAACACAACAGACCTGAAATTCTCAGAAACTGTCAAGCTATTGTCGGAATTATTTGGGCCAAACACATCACTTTTTCATAAAAGATGGAAGGATCAGCAGGGCTATTTAACATTTGCAGTTACGGTAAATAAATGCTGTAACGATTTCAAATTAGCGGAATTATCTGCTGCCGACTTTAAATGTCTAATTTTTGCTCAAGGTCTGGTCTCAGCCAAAGACGCTGAAGTTAGACGTCGAGTGCTAACAAAACTAGAAAATTATCCGGATTCAACCCTCCACAAATTAGCAGAAGGCTGCTAGCGGGTCGTATCCGTAAAAAGTGACTCCAGGAATATTGAGGAGTCGAGAGTCGCTCATATAAAAAAAAAGTATGGACAGATCAAAACGCCACTCCCCGGAAAGAGAGAAAAGAAGATATCGTGACAAGTATACTATAAGACAAGAAAATTGATCACCAGATCCGTGTTACATTTGCGGAAAATTACACTGGATGAGGTTTTGCCTGTCCAGAAAGAAAAAAAATCTGTCAGAATTGCGGTAAAGCTGGCCATATAACACTAAGTTGCTGGTATGCGAAAAAATCCAGAAGAACAAAAAATAAAATAAGACAGACGCAGTCAAGAGATAAGAAAGATGGAAATTTGCGCAAATATGTAATTGTGCAAATATTAAATAAAACAATTAAATTGGACATTGGATCATACCTGACGATCATAAATTTGCATACGTGGAGGAGACTGAAAAAGCCAACTTTATTGAGAACTGACAAAACGGCACGCTTTGTGACAGGTGAAAAAAATAAACATTTTAAGAGAAGTTTTTTCGCGGTAACATTAAATGGAAAAACTAAAAAATTGAGAGCGTATGTGATGAAAAATAGTGAAAATTTGTACGGTACAGATTGGATTTAAAATTCAATTTGTGGGACTGTCGAATGAGTATGTTCTGTCACAAAATAGAAACTACAACGTTCAACATTGAAGAACTGAAACTGGAACTAAAGGGAAAATACCCGGAGGTGTTTTCAGGCGGTTTAGGGAAATGCGTTCCGTTCGCAGCGGTAAACCAAATAGACGAAGAATTAAATAGATTAGTAAATGCAGGTATCCTGTCTAAAATTGATTTTTCGGAATGGGCTGCTCCAGTGGTATACGTTAAGAAGAAGTCAAATCAAATCAGAGTATGCGCTAATTTTTCGACAGGCTTGAACGCCTCGTTAAAAGACCATCATTATCCTCTACCTAGCCCCGAAGAAATATTCAACAAATTAAACGAGGGCAAAATTTTTTCAAAAATCGATTTATCAGACGCCTACCTACAAATCAGGATTGACGAAGAATGCTCCAAACTGCTGTGTATAAATACAGATATAGGTCTATATAAATTTAATAGATTGGCTTTTGAGGTCGCGCCTGCTATTTTTCAACAGGTCATGGACACCATGCCGGGCAACCTTGATTTCACAACTGCCTATCTTGACGACATTCTACTTATAAGTGAATCAGACGATAGAGAGCATGTTTATTGAACAGGTTAAGAGGCTCATCCCTTGTTACCTGCTTAGGATGTGGTTTCCGGCTTTCTCTTTTCCAATCTTCTCACTTTGTTTTTTTTTTTCAATTGGAGTAGATAGATGTATCTATCGCCCGCTTCACACTCCACCCACGTCTATTGAACAGGTTAAGAGGTTCATCCCTTGTTCCCTGTTTAGGATGTGGTTTCCAGCTTTATCTTTTCCAAACTTTTCACTATTACGTAGCCCCCTGCTCATCAGTGGTGTCACCGCCTTGCTCGGGGTGATACGATTAAAAAAAAAAAAAAGAAAAAAAAGGTTATTGGTTATCGCACCGAGGAATCCAGGAATGTGGTTTTAAAGTTAAAATAGTTAAGTGCGAATTTTATTTAACCTAAATAAAATATTTAGGATACATTATTGATAAAGACGGTCGACGACCGGATCCTGATAGGGCTACGGCGATTAAAGACATACCGACCCCGGATAACGTACAAGCACTGCAACGCTTTTTAAGCCTAGTAAATTTCTATCAAGTATTCATAAAGAACATCCATAACTTGAGAGCTCCATTGAATGATTTTTTAAAGAAAGATAAAATCTGGAATTGGACACCAAAATGTCAATCAACATTCAAGAAAATAAAAGATACACTTCCGTCAGACCTTTCCCTCGCCCACTATAACCCAAAATTGGATATTATGGTAGCGTACGATGCCAGCTCTTATGACATTGGCGCCTGTATATTACAAAAACTTCCTGACGGAACGGGAAAACCGATAGCGCATGCTTCCTGATTTTTGCTGCCTGCAGAAAGGCAGTATTCACAGATCGAAAAAGAAGCATTAAGTATAATCTCTGCTGTGACCAAATTCCACAGATATCTGCATGGGAGACATTTTACTCTACAAACCGATCAGAAGCAGCTGCTGACGATATATGGAAGTAAAAAAAGATTGCTGGTGTACACCATTAACAGACTCATTCGATAGAGAACAATATCTTTGAAATACAATTTTATAATCTAGCATTTGTCTTCTAAGAATATTTGCCACGGTGACGGATTATCCAGACTCGTTACTAAAAATAAAGAGTTTTTCGAAGACTCGATAATCGCAACATTGAGTACGGATTGCGAAATAAAAAAACATAATTGCCAACACCATAAGAGAGCTCCCAGTTACATTATCCGACATTAAAAAGGAAGCTCTGAAAGACAAGTTCATTATGTCTACTAAGAATAAAATTTACAAAAAAGACTCAAGTGTGCCTCAGGTTTTTTCTCTTTGTGATGAGGTACACGACGAAAGAGTGCTGATACCAAGAAGTTTACAAAAGAAAATTCTTCGGGACTTTCATACGGGACATACTGGAACAAACCGAACTAAAAACCTTATGCGATGTTATGTCTCCTGGCCTAACATGGACAGAGATATCACAGACACCCATGCAAAGGGTGTGCGTTTGCTGCTAAAGCTCCACCAGTTACATGCAAGCCTTGGCCGAAGACAGACCAGCCCAGGCAGAGGATACAAGTCGATTTTGTGGGACTATTAGAGGATTACTATTACCTCATAGTCGTAGACAGCCACACTAAATGGCCAGAATTCTTCAGATGTAAAAGACCAACCACAGGATGCACGATAGTTTTTCTGCATGAACTGTTTGCACGTTTCGGCGTTGTGGATTGCGTAGTAACTGATAACGGAAAGCAGTTCACATCTTGCGAATTCAAACAATTGTGCGAAACGTTTCAAGTGAACCATATCACGACTACATAATATCACCCTAGGCCCAATGGACAAGCGGAATGTTTCGTCAACACATTGAAACGAGCACTTAAGAAAGCACAGGGCACACCTACTGAGAAGGCGCTGCAACAGTTTCTGCAGGTGTATAGAATTACTCCAAATCCCAATACACCAGTGTCGCTTTCACCGGCAGAAACGATGTTTGCGAGAAAAATCAGATCAGTTTTCGACAAGCTCATCCCCAAGCAAGCTAAATTCAAAATGACAATCATACTTCCCAGAAAACGTTACTCTTGTGGCGAAAAAGTACTTTTCAAAGTATACAAAAATAACATGACGTTTTGGGAAGTGGGCACTATAAAACAAAGAGTGGGAGACATGGTCTACATGATACAAGGTCCCAAGAAGATACATAAGCGTTACCAAAATCAAATAAGGAAATGTCGGACAACTGACATAAATGATTCACCACCGTCAAATGAAGAGCCGATGGATATCATCTTCGAGTATTACGACCTCGTGGCACCCCAAGTTTCACTCGAAAGAAGGCGATCTCGTAGGAAAAGGAAGTTCACGGATCCTTTGATCGTCGACCCTAAACGAAAAAAATATGAAACAGCTTTTTAGGGGGAAAGGCTCTTGGAAGTGGGGTGTTGTGGAAAGTTACCCACTTAATAATGGACTCTTCTTTGCCTATATTAACCAAGAGTTAATTACTCTCGAGGACAGAGACGGGGCGACAAAGACACTGGTTTCCAGTTAGACTTCGGTTCGGCTCAGCCTAGTCTGTCTGTTGGTCACTTGTAGCCAAGTTATTATTACTCTTTCTCTTTGTATCTCTTTGTATCTGTTTGTTTCTCTCGTTGACGTAATATATGTTGTTGACCTACCACCTTGTTCACTCATTATTTTATGGTTCCATACCGGGTCTATATCAGTATCTATCTATCTATCTATCTATCTATATATATATATATATATATATATATATATATCATAAAACGACTCCCTATACAACAGCAACAGCAGAAACTGAAAAATTTTTTGAAGGAAAAATTAGCAATGATCAGCTTTAAAAACAAAAGAAAAATATTAAACAAGAAAAACAAAAGAATTGGGAAATGTAGGCATTCGAACAAATATCTACTTTGCTGCCCAAATACCGACAAAAACAAATATGC
The DNA here is from genome assembly GCA_037127315.1 of Ascarosepion bandense. NCBI lineage: Eukaryota > Metazoa > Mollusca > Cephalopoda > Sepiida > Sepiidae > Ascarosepion > Ascarosepion bandense. The sequence continues at coordinate 5,765,514 of JBBBDQ010000514.1, read as the reverse complement.
ACAATAAAAACTATCACATATAAATATAAATATATAAATACTCACTCACAACAAAGCAAAAGAAAACCCTAATATAACAACCACCAAACAACAACAAAAAACAAAACAAAACACACACACAGTAAACTTACAATCATAAATATACGCAACAGAACAAACAATTAACCTCAGTTTATTTTTAAAGCGGTCACATATACGCGTTAAAAAAAGGTCAACCCAAAATGGCGAGAAGAAGTCAACTCATTCTAAAGCACTTAAGTAGACATTCACTTTAGCGCGATAAAAAAAGTCAACACAATAAAAAGCAATAAAAATCAAATAACCACCTACGGACACTAGAGTACACTAAATAGAGGTCAATATAACAAAAAGCAGTAAAAAGCAATTAATAATCTCTAGAACCACTCATATACAGAGATATTAAATTACATACAGCTCCTTATAACTAGGAAAAACCGGGAAGCAGCAGTAAAAGAAACAAAAATCCTGATTAGAGAAAAAAATCACTACTTCACGAAATGTCAAAGTTGTCATGAATTTGCTCATGTAAGTGAAAGTATTTTCCAAATTATATACATATAAACTTATTTATAAATGGAACTTTGTCTGTGTATGTGTGTGTGTGTGTGTGTGTGTGTGTCCGTTACCTAAAGACTCCTAAACGGCTGAACCGATTTTCTTTAAATTTTACACAGTTGTACTATAAGCGTCTGCGAGTGTTCTTAGCTAAGTTTTGTGTCGAGGTACCCCCGATAAATATCGAAAATCGAAAAAATTGGGTTATAGAAGGAGTGGTCCGATTTTAATCAAATTTGATACACTCATAGACAAAGACATAAGAAACGATATTCAGAAGTTTCAAGGTTGCAGTTCTTACAATAAAAAATCGATAATATATATATATATAAAAGGCAAGATGTGTGTGTGTGTGTGTGTGTGTGTGTGTGTGTGTGTGTGTGTGTGTGTGTGTGTGTGTGTGTTTATCTGTCTGTATGTCCTTTATACAAATCCACAAATTTTATCCGATTCTCACCAAACTTCACACAAATATTCTTTAGGCTGAGTCTGAGCTCCAGAACCATGGATTAGTTTTAAAGCTTTCATTACACTCGAGCAACGCCGGGCTATACTGCTAGTACTTGTATATATGAATGAAGTTTTTATCATATGAATGTGGGTAGAGGGGCGTTATGAATGTGACACGGGAACTGAGAGCGATCAGCTGGAAAAGTTTGGGGAGCACGGTTGTAGTATAAACGATGGCAAATCAAAGAGTGAAGGTGATTTCCCTACAATATCTTTATTTTCACTGATGAAGAACAGCTGCATATGACACTTTTCGACATGGTCTCCCTTATTATTATTATTATTATTCAGTCAGTTAACCTGAGAACACTAATCATGGGTATATAGTCAGTCAGTTAAGTGCCATACGTGAAACACGCTTTCGAGACATGACTGACTGGGCAGAAGATTATCCCGCAGTAGGTTGCCATTGCTTTCTGCGGTAGAGTGGTTGCCGACCAAGGCTATAGAACCCAATCTGTCCTAACCCATAACTAGAAGGAAGAGACGGATTAATACCTTTCCCAAGGGTATTTGCGCGTAAGTGAATACAATGGATTCAACTAGAATTCGAACTCAACTCCCCGATTTCTCGTTCCGAGCCAATATCCATTGCACCACAACGCACATCCGATTTCTCGTTCCGAGCCGATATCCATTGCACCATAACGCACATAATTTGCGCTGGGTATATAGTACCCAGCGCAAATGATGCCATTTTAATTACAAATTAATTAAATTTTCAGTACCTGGTTTTCTTACCTATGTTTTTCAGTTTTAACTCAAAGTACAAATTTTGAAGTGCCTGCATGTAAAATATTTCAAATAAAGATTTATATTTAATATTTTTTTGATATTTTCAAAATCGGGTACGATATACCCATGGTTAGTATTGGTGTAACTTTAATTGATGGTTAGTGTTACAGGGTCACGTGCCATACGTGATACACACTTGGGCTATCATGTCTCGAAAAGACATGACAAACTGGGCAGAATAATTTCCTGCAGTAGGTTGCCATTAATTTCCGCAGTAGACTGATTGCCAACCAAGGCTATAGAACCAAATATCTCTTGCCATTTAAGCCATAGCTGGAGAGAGAAAAGACAGATTAATATATCTTCCCAAGGGTGTTTGCGCAACACGAAATTCGAACCTCGTTCTGAATCGATACCCATTGCATCACAATGCACATCATATATCAATCGTTGTTGTTATTATTATTATTATTATTATTATTATTATTATTATTATTATTATATTTCGATTTCTGCTATGGTCACACTACCTACCACGTCTGCGGGAAGAGCTAAGGCAGATAGTGGTGTGTTTTTATCTTTACATTTCATGATTTGTTTTTCTACCTCACTAGCATTACATGAACAACTTTCTGGTTTTTGTCAATCATGTCCGGCCTATTTGCTTCAATTTTTCTGTCTAATTTAGATGGTGTAATCCCATAGTATGGTGACATCTTTTATTTCTGTACTTGGTACTGGGGGATGTTCATACCAGTGTTTGTTCACATATTTTGCACATTGCCTAGTGTAAATATTGCTCCACTCTATCGTGACTATTTTAATATTTATTTGGGGCAAGTAAAGAACATCCTGAGATTAGATGGTCTATTGTTTCCTGGTATTTGTCACAGAGCCTACACTTTGGATCCACATTATTATGTATTATTATTAGTAGTTTTATTTCTATTTCATATTTCAAGGTCTTTATACTATGATAGTTTTTTTTTTCAAATTTCTTGATTATGATGTTACAACCCGCTGAACAAGCCATAGCAATTCGTAGGCAAGTTTATTATTAGTATTATTATTATTTGTTGCTCGTTTTTCTACCTGTTGCAGACTGCTCAACATGAGATATTCGTTTTCACAAAGTTCAATCATCAACAGCTGAGTTCAAAGAGCAAAGGTAAAATATTCTCCGATAGTGGACATTATCAACCCAACATTTTAGCGTTTCTTACCGACTTTCCTTCTAGGCATTAATTACTCACGCCTTTTGACCATGTGGTTTAAATACCCTTGACTTAAAAAATTAAGTTATTAGCTTAAACTTGGTAATGCTGAATCATTGATAGAGATATGGTCGCTGAGATGTTTGTTAGTTGCAAGTCTCATAATGTAGTTCTGAAATGTAATGAGCTTTTGAAGTGACTTTGTCGTCTACTTAACACAACCGAAACCGTATAAAACAACTGGCAGGATGTTAGTGTCAAATATATTTGCCTTCAAAGAATGAGAAACTCGTTTTTATGTTCTTCTTCTTCTATGTGCCCTGTCCCTTCAGGACGTAGGCGATCATGGCTCTCCACGTCTCCCTATCCCTTGTGGCTCTTATTATGTTTGCTCCTGTTGCTCCTGGCAACCCCCGTTCCGTCATCCACCTGATCAGGCCCTGCAAATATGTTATCCGCTGCCTTCCTCTGTCTCTCTTTCCTTCTATCTGTCCAGTCAGTATCAGGTTCTCCAGGCTCTCCTTCCTCATTGCATTTTCCAGGAACTTCAGTTGTCTCTTCCTGATGCTCAGCATCAATTTCCTTTTTGTTGCCATTCTTTCTAACACCTCGTCGTTGCTTGTATGCTCAGTCCACGATATCCGTAGCATCCTTCTGTAGAACCACATTTCGGCCGCTTCCAGTTTTGTCCTCATTTTCGATGATATTGTCCAGCATTCACAGCCGTATTGAAGAACTGACATCACGTAGCAGTCTAGAACTCTTTTCTTCGTTTCTATTGAGATTTTCCTGTGTGTTAGTATTTTGCTCATCTTCTGGAACGCGTCCTTTGCCATGCCAATTCGCCTTCGGATCTCCGTGTCGCACTTTCCATCTCCTGTTAGAACACTTCCTAGGTGCTTAAATTTTTGTACTTGCTTGATTCTGTTATCCCCCACCTGTATTTGGCATTTTGGGTTGTATCTTTTGCTGATGACCATGCACTCAGTTTTCTTAAAGTTTATTTGTAGTTCCTTCTTGTCACTCTCCACTGCTACTTTCTGTATGAGGTCTTGTAGTTTCCTTTCCGTGTCCGCAATCAGCACTGTATCGTCCGCATATCTTATGTTGTTCAGGTTGTGGCCTCCAATAACAAATCCTGGCGTGTCATCTAGGGTCCTCAAAATATTCTCGCTCTATAGGTTGAACAAATCCGGTGAAAAAACACATCCTTGTCTTACGCCTTTTTCTATCTTTGTGTATCTAACTGTCCGTATGCAGGCCGTTTGCTGCCAGTAGAGATTCTTGATTATTCTTATGTCTTTGCCGAAAATGTCGAGATTGCCCAGCATCTCCATCAATTCTATAATCTTTCTTAAAATGGTCGATCTGCACGCCAATGAACTTCTGGTATCATCGAATGAGAATTTTCATCTCTTTTTAAAGGAAGCCGATCGGTTGCTTACTCTCGTATGTTTGAACAGTCAACACGCATTAACTTTATGGTATACCAAATCATCATGAAACCATGATTTGTGCAGACCCATAGCTGATTTTCCGAATGACACCATCTGTGCTAACGTGATGTGACGATCATCTCTGATCAAGGCATCCGCCTTCTGGATGTGTTCTTCCATGCGCAGTGTTAATGGGTGACCAGATCGGTTTTCGTCAGTTACGCTTGTTCTTCTCATTTTACGGTAGAACACTTTTTGGTCATTTATGGTGTGTGCTTCCTACAGTGATAAATATCCGCAGATTTGACACCATCTGACCACAGGAAGTGCAGTACAGATCATTGTTCTCCGAGGCCTCAATCGCTTAATGGATCGTCCATACGTCTGGCCTCGTCGCTCTCTGTCACTCATATAAACAATGGAATGCATTCTCCATACACTGGCAACATTTTGGCGATCGATTAACGCACGTTTGACTCTCTCCGACTACAGGAAGAAAACACTACGCAAGTTGTTCCTCGGGGCTACGAGTGCTTAATGGAGTGCCCATACGTCTGATCTCGTCGCTACCTGCCACTCATATAAACAATGGAATGCGTACACCATATACTGGGAATATTTTGGCGATCGATTACCGACTACAGGAAGAACACCCCGAAAAGTTGTTCCTCGAGGCCACAATTGCTTAATGGATCGTCCGTACATCTATCCTCGTCGCTCCCTACCACTCATATATACAATGGAATGATATTTCATACTCTGTCAACATCCGGTGATGAATTCACGCAAGTTTGAATCCCTCCGACCACATGAAGCACATTGCGGCTCGTTGTTCTTCGGTGCCACAATCGCTTAATGGAGTGTCCATACGTCTGACCTTTTTGCTCCCTGCCACTCATAAACAATGGAATGGGTACACCATACACTGGCAACATTTTGACGATCGATTACGATACGTTTTACTCTCTTCGTCTACAGGAAGAACACTCCGGCTCGTTGTTCCTCGATGCCACAATCGCTCAATGGAGCGTCCATTCGTCTGACCTCGACGCTCCTTGCCACTCATATAAACAATGGAATGAATATTTCATACTCTGTCAACATCCGATGATGGATTTCGCAAGTTTGACTCCCTCCGAAAACATAAAGCACACTCCGTCTCGTTGTTCCTCGATGCCACAATAGCTCAATGGAGCGTCCATACGTCTGACCTCGTCGCTCCTTGCCACTCATATGAACAATGGAATTAATATTTCATACTCTGTCAACATCCGATGATGGATTCCGCAAGTTTGACTCCCTCCGAAAACATAAAGCACACTCCGGCTCGTTGTTCCTCGATGCCACAATCGATGGAGCATCCAGACGTCTGACCTCGTCATTCTTTGCTAATCGAATGAACGATGAAATGCTGCGCGCGGTTAGCTACCCGTCATCCTCAGTGCACCTGTTGTTGTTGTACTGCGTAATTCTAAGATGGATGTGCGTTGTGGTACAGTGGATATCGGCTCGGAACGAGAAACCGGGAAGCCGAGTTCGAATTCCAGTTGAATCCATTGTATTCACTTACGCGCAAATACCCTTGGGAAAAGTTTTAATCCGTCTCTTCCTTAGAGTTATGGGTTAAATAGCAGGACAGATTGGGTTCTATAGCAACCAGTCTACCGCAGAAAGCAATGGCAACCTACTGCGGGATAATCTTCTGCCCAGTCAGTCATGTCTCTTTCGAGACATGATTGCCCAAGCGTGTATCACGTATGGTACTTAACTGAGTGACTGAATATAATAATTGAAATAATGATTAAGGCTTCTACTGGTCATAAAGTGGGGGATCGGTTTTCTATTGTTATGAAGTAATAAACTGATCCCCCACTAATTACTACTTAATAATATAATACATCTCTTTTTTCTCTAGCCATGAGTCAAATAGCAGGACAGATTGGGTTCTATAGCCTTTGTCGGCAACCAGTCTACCGCAGAAAGCAATGGCAACCTACTGCAGGATAATCTTCTGCCCAGTCAGTCATGTCTCTTTCGAGACATGATCGCCTTAGCGTATTTCACGTATGGCACTTAACTGACTGACTGAATTCTAAGATTACTTTTACTTACTGCTTTACCTTCGTATAAAGCGTCACCGCTAATGTTGAATTCTTTGTGAAAGGAGACACCTGGTCATCGTGGGGCGACAGAGATTTACGGATGAATAAAAGAAGAAATCGAAATGATAATTGGATTCGCTTCCAATAGAATAAAGAAAAAAAAATCCGCAGGTTTTAAGAAAACGTGAACTCTGGCCACCGAAACAGTCTACAGATAAGTGTAACCCCGACCAACCGCCAGGCCTCCCCGAAAAGATAAGACGGAAATTGATTAAAAAAAAAAAAAAGATTTAGTGAAAAATTACAGTTGCTGTTGAAAATGATTACACCAGAAAGTGATTGATTTTGATGCCGATTTCATTTATGCGAAATTTTCCCAATTAAATTTAAAAAGTTGATATCAAAGGAAAGCTTAATCAATAAATTCATTATCTTTCATTCATAATTTTATTTGTTTTACACACACACACACACACACACACACACGGCTGTGCGAGGATATAACCTGTAGATATGTTTATGTGTGTATATTCTGGCCCGCATTAACACATAAGAACACACACACATACACACACTATATATATATATATACATATATATATATATGTACATATATATATATATATATATATATATATATATATATATATATATTTCATAAATGTCATTCTTGTGGTAGACTGGTTACCAACCAAGGCTATAGAACCCAATCTGTCCTGCTATTTAACCCATAGCAACGTGTTCAACTAGAATTCGAACTCTGCTCTCTAATTTCTTGTTCCGAGCCGATATCCACTTCGCCACAAGACCAAGACGACAACGCCCTGGTATCGCTAATTGGATGGTTATTAAATTCACCCGTTGAAATGGCCATCCGTTATAAGAAATTTCGAAGATATATATATATATATATATATATATATATATATATATATATATATAGTGTATTGAGGCAGCATATAATAATCTAAACATATATGTTTAGGATGTGATTTCCGGCTTTCTCTTTTCCGATCTTTTCACTCTTCTTTTTTCTTTTTTTTTAGTTGGAGTGGATAGACTAAACTATCACCCGGTTCACACTCCACCCACATCTATTGAACAGGTGAAGAGGCTCATCCCTTGTTCCCTGTTTAGGATGTGATTTCCGGCTTTCTCTTTTCCAATCTTTTCACTCTTAAGTAACCCCCTGCACATCAGTGGCGTTACCGCCTTGCTCGGGGTGATATGATTAAAAAAAAAATATTGTTAAATATAACAGACAATGAATATCTATCATGCTTAATCATGAGCTGTTCTAAACATCAAATTCTGGCTTGAATTTCTGGTGGAAATCACATTTCAACCTCGTCATAACACATTACGTATTTCTGTTAACATTTCGGTCTTTCATTTGGTGTAACTTCATAGAACCGCATTACTAATTTACGACTTGTGTCTAGTATACGGTAACTGTTGTCGACGCATAGCAATGTTTTATGTCAATACAAAAGAATATCATTTCGATGATGTATATATCTTTACGTTAACGGCCCTGGAACCAGTCTGAAGATGGCTCATGTGAGCCGAAAGCTTAGAATCAGTGGTATAAAAAAATATCTAAATGTTGGACAATTTTTTCTTTAGTTCCACCAGAAATTAAAGCCAAAATACGATGTTTAGAATGGCTCATAGTTAAACATAATAGACATTCATTGTCTGTTATATTTAACAATATATGTTTATATATATATATATATATATATATATATATATATATATATATATATATATAATGCATGTATGCGAACAGCACATCAAGCTCCTTTTCACCAAATATGTCATTTCCCAATCTTAAAAATCCTCTCGGCAAACCTATGTTACAGATATAGTTGACCTTCAAAAATTAGGTTTTTCTAGCATTGAGTCCTTGATCATGCATCACATGCTTAGGTGGAGTGGACATGTTTTCAGGTAGGAAGACTGCCATATGCCAAAGCAAATTATTTACTAAGGGATGGAAAACGACTTACTTGCAAGTCCAAAAACGATACAAAGACTGTTTGAATGACACCTTCGTGAGGACGGATATTGATGGAAGGATTTGGGAGGAGAAAGCTAAGAACAGAAACGAATGGAGAAGGGAGATTGTAAATTTAAAGAAGAAGAATCTGTGTGTGTAAGGGAGAGATAGATAGATAGATAGATAGATAGAGAGAGAGAGAGAGAGAGAGAGAGAGAGAGAGAGAGAGAGTTAGTACAAATATAAAAATATGAAATTTACTACTTAGCTGAGTGATTTTATATCCAGAAGCTCTACTCCAGGTTTTCGTAGACGCACCTTTGAACATTTGCTCATTCTACTCGTAAGGAGGTATCAGTCAATTTTCTTGTTTTAGATATTTGTATATTACCTTAAAAATAATAAGTTATGTTCTTTTTAAATAGTGTTAGGTGGACTTTTTTGTGTGTGCGTGCGTGTGTATGTACGCCTGTACTTATGCGTATGTGGCTATGTGTTGAATGACGTAACTATCCTTTCTTCTCATAATTTCTTTTTTTCTTATAATCTCTCATTATTTCTTTCATTTATCTTTCGGTTCCGGCTGTCAAAAGTCTTTTACATGACAAGCTTCAGAAACGACCAAGACTAATTTTTCGGAATATCCTGGGGTTTTCTAAAGTTTTCGAAAATATTGTTGTATTAATTTTTTTTTTTTCATTTATTTGATGCTCAAATGACCATAATAATTTTTGTTCACTTTTTGCTGAAACCATAGTAAAGTAACTGGCTAATATCCCTTTATATATATATATATATATATATATATGTATGTATGTATGTATTAATACAGGTTTCATTGAATAATATAGACAAGTTCTGTCTATTTATTTTGTGTAAGATCCGTTCGTATGATCTGATTAGCTTGATAGTGTTGTCATTGAAAGACGACAAGAAATCGCAATAATTGCTGATTTTTTTTATCAGGTCTGAGCTTTCGGCTTACATAAGCCATTATCAAAGGATGAACATTTAATGTTCAGTGAACATAGAACATTTAAATTATTAATAGAGTGGAGTTATACAGAAAAAATTAGACAGGTTCATTTTTTGTGTCGCACATAGCTGTAGGCCGAGAAGGAATGGTGGTAGTGGGTTTTTGGTCAATTTTAGCACGGTATTTCATCCACATACAAGCCCGTTTCGCTGTATCACAGTTCATCAGTGTGGCTAGACATATCCACTTGCTTCTGGCCGGGATCGAAACTCGACCAATTTGGTGTCAGTCGGAGTTTCTACTCCCTAAGCCATCGGCGCATGGCATCAGAGAAGGGAAACTGTGTATACAGACGCCAGTCACCGAGAGAACTCAATTCATTTCTGAAGAGTCACGCATTATAGCCGAAGTGGAAACTGTTTTTAAAATTTTCTTCTCCAGAGAGCTCAATCGTAATGAGAGCTATGGGCGCTCGGTAGAAGGAGGCAGTCTTTTAGCGTATGATATATCATACGCCAATATCCAGAGTGCTCTAATTCATTACTGATATACAATGTTTATTATCAAGTCAAAAAATAATAATATTCATAATAAGATTAATATAAAAACTATAAAAAATCTATTCCAGCCATATCATCTTTATAAGTTTTATAAACTAGACTTTTTTTGCAAGACATTAAGGCGTGTTGAAATTATCACATTATTTAGCATTGTTGAAGTTATTACTAACATTTTTGTTAAGATTCCCGAACTGCACATTTTATTCAATTTGGCAGGCATATATATATATATATATATATATATATATATATATATATAGATAGATAGATAGATAGATAGATAGAGTTTATATTAATCATGCAGTAGCATTGAAAAAAGTCTTTCTTTTTCAATTATCAGACACAAGTATATCCCGCTTAATTTTTTCATATATATATATATATATATATATATATATATATGAAAAATCTAAGCAAGAGCCAATAAACCTACCTGAGTTTCACTCTACGGTTTTTCAGGGTAAACTGGCCTGGGTTTACGGTTCTTTAGGGCTTAGATTTTCTGCCTTTGTTGCTCTACTTTCCTATTGAGCGTTTAGTGTTAGGGTTTTCGTCTTGGGTTTTTTTTTTCTTTCTTACGAGTACTTGACTTTGTTTGTTTTTTTACGTCCCCTTCTTTTCCCTCCGAGTTCGTCCTCGGTGGGTTGTACAAGACGATTTAAATTATAACTTAATTAGTACTAGTTTTGGTAGAGTTAGTTCTGTTACTATTAGTATTGTAATTACTATAGTTAATAATATTATATATATATATATATATATATATATATATATATATATATATATATATATATGTGTGTGTGTGTGTGTGTTGGGTTTTCCTCTCAATATTTCATATTGCTTTGGATGATATCCATTAAGCTCTCTATTTTTATATATGTAATATTTTACATTAATTAGATACATTTGAATTTGGATTTATCCTCTTCATTTTTACAGGTTTGTCATTTTTATGTATATATAGTGAGGAGATAGATAGATAGATAGATAGATAGATAGATAGATAGATAGATAGATAGATAGATAGAGGAAGGTGGTTTAGATAGATAGATAGATAGATAGATAGATAGATAGATAGATAGATAGATAAGGAAGGTGGTTTAGATAGATAGATAGATAGATAGATAGATAGATAGATAGATAGATAGAGGAAGGTGGTTTGGTTTAGATAGATAGATAGATAGATAGATAGATAGATAGATAGATAGATAGAGGTAGATAAAAAGGATAGATAGATAGATAGATAGATAGATAGATAGATAGATAGATAAGAAGGAGGTGGTTTAGATAGATAGATAGATAGATAGATAGATAGATAGATAGATAAGAAGGAGGTGGTTTAGATAGATAGATAGATAGATAGATAGATAGATAGATAGATAGATAGATAGATGAAGGATTTAGGATTTAGATAGATAGATAGATAGATAGATAGATAGATAGATAGATAGATAGATAGATAGATAAGTATTTGTTATTTTAATCATTAAATTGTTTTGAAAATTTAAAAGGGTGGGAGTATTTTGTGTGTTAAATCCTTGTCCTAAGCAACGCAACTTTGGAACGCACTTCCTTCCAAATTTGGTTTCGATCGGTCAGTGTATGGTTAGGGTGTGACGGACAGACGGACGGACGAATTAAGTCACACAATTTTATATATAGACTGGCTTTGTCTAACATATTTTACATCATCTACTTTATATACAGTGCAGAAATTTGAGTTTTCCAAAACGTTATTTTAGAAGGTAGTCGTATTTACTTTTAGATTTTTAATTAACGTAGTAAAGATTGTTTTCATTGTGAGATACTGGAATTGATATTGAAGCCCCGACAATATTTCGTATTGTTGATTAAATTGTTTTTTTTTTAAAGAGTGGAAGTATTTTGTTTGTTAAATAATATAACTTTAAATTTTTCCTAAAATATTAATAAAAATATATTGTACTTCCTTAGTGAAAGCGATTTTACGTTGTACACCCTTACCTGTTTGCGCTTCGATCGGTCAATGTGTGGCAATTTTTGGAAGTCACAGAATGTAATATCAGTTAAGTGCCAGTGGTGATATACGTTTAGGCGAAAGAGGCATGAGGGACTAGGCAGAAGATTTTTCCACAGTAGGTTGACACTACTTTCTGTGGTAGACTCCCACTTTAAGAAAAACTGACCTTGTGTCACATCTCGCCTCAGTGGGGGAGGACGGGTAAATACCGTTTCTGTGGTAGACTGGATGCCATCCAAGGTTATAGAACCTAATATATCCTGCTATTTAGCACATAGCTGTAAGGAGAAGCGGTGGATTAATACTATTTCCCAATTTCATTTGTGAGTGAATGCAACGAATTCAGCTGGAATTCGAACTCGGCTCTCCAATTTCTTGTTCCGAGCCGATATCCACTGTTCCACAACGTACATGTTTTGTATAGGTGATTCAAACGAGTATAAGTATGAAAGTAATTTTTAAAAAATGAACTTTCTGTTTTTATTTTTTTATTATTTTTTTACCTGTTTGGCGCGCACGATCCTTTTCCCGTCTTTTAAGAGTAAAAATGGAAGACACACGCACTACTATTTATTTCAAATTTGTGTTTAAGAGAGATATTTGTCTGGGAAAAACTTGTGTAGAAACTGCATGAATATATCTCAGATTTAAAAAAAAAATATCAGTCAAGGAATGTAAAAGAACCAAAAAATAAATATATATATATTGAAGCAACGCTAAGGCACTAATTTGCCTTTTACTTCTTCAAAGATTTCATGCCTGGATAAAAGAAAAAATGGTGTATAATTCATTTTGTATGAAGTGTAGGCAAATGACCGTTGAATCAATTTTATTTTTTTTTATGTTGTAAGAATACTGTTGCCCTTTTGAAAATCGATCATGTGGCTGTTTCAAATTAAGTTTAGGTAGAGTTGAAAGAATTTGAAATTTTATTTATTGCCAGGTTTCCCTTCCAAATTAAATGAATAAAAGCTGTACGTATTAAATCCAAAAACACTATTTCACACACACACGCGCGCACGCGCACATATATATATCAACATATCTTCTTATGTGTCTGTAAATTAATGAAAAGTTGTGTGGGAGAAGTGGTTCTTTCTCGCATTTATAAAAAGAACAAAGACCTTCTACTTATTGACAAATCTTATACTTCAAATACCTTGTCTGTTCAAGACGTACGCAGTTATGGCTATCCACAGGCTTCATTGCTTTAACGTTTGTGAAATGCCATGACTCTTTTAAGGAAAGATAGAGGAACGATTTCCTTTTGCCTTGTCCACAATTTCGAATTCGGAGTTGTCTTTCTTCTAGACTGGTTGCCATCCAAGGCTAGAAATCTCAGCCATCCATGCTGTTGTTCTAACAGATCTTCACTGAAAGAAAACACACATACACACACACACACACACACACACACATATATATATGTATATATTTATATATTATTATTATTATTATTATTATTATTATTACGTTAGAACATGTCAAAATTACAAACTACGACCAAATTGTACATTTTTTTTACATTGAAAGAACACTCATCAGTTAATTAATAATGACGGGAAAAACGTTTATTACCTTCATTATTAACTTCCTGATGAGACATTGTTCTTTCAATGTCGAAAAAAAATGTACAATTTGGTAGTAGTTTGTAGTTCTCACGTGTTCTAACGTAATAATAAATAATAAATATTCATTGCTCTATTTTTATATTGAGCACTACTTTAAATTAATGATTCGGACTTTGCAATTATTTTCTTTATTCTTATTCATTCGGATATATATGTATATACATATATATAGTTTTAGTGCAAAGAATTTGTCACTTTAACTGAGCAGATTCATGTCGAGTTCGAAGCAAGATAACCTGCCCTGATGAGTGAAGGCATCATAACAGTGACTTCGAAGTCGGCATGAACCTGCTCAGTTAAAGTGACAAATTCTTTTCACTAAAACTATCACTATCTTCACCCCGATATCAACCACTTTACGATAAAAACCTTATTGCTTAAATACCTTTTATGAATAAAATTGCTGAATATATATATATATATATATATATATATATATAATTGTAATAGATACTTGTATTTGAGAAGATACTCAGTTTTAAATTAAACAAAATATAGATACAGTACTGTGCAAAAGTATTAGGACAGGAACTATTTTATATTTTATGAAGCATATTGACAGAAAATAAACAATTTAAAGTAATTTTATTTGATTTACTCAACAAATGCTTTAACAAGAAAAAATACTTGTTACAAAATAAATTTAATGTTTAGTGTAATAGCCTTTTGCTTTGATCACAGCTTTCATTCTGTCAGGCATTGGCATCACAAGCTTCTTCAATATATCTAATGGTATATCCTGGCAAGCACCTTGTATTTGTTCCCGAAGTGTGTCTTGCAAAGTAACATTATCAATTTTTTCATCCAAAATATCCCATAAATGTTCAATAGGATTGAGATCAAGGCTTTGTTGGAGCCAATTCAAATTCCGAAGCCTTCCTTCCTCTTCCTTTTCAGTTAAATAATTCTTACAAAGGTTTGAAGTATGTTTAGGGTCATTGTCTTGTTGATAAATTTATCTTTGTTTTGTTAAACGTATCCCAGATAGGGACAACATAGCGGATAAGAATCTGGTGATACATTTTGTTATCCATCTTTCCATCAATTTTCTTCAGGTCTCCAACTCCCTTGCCACTAAAGCATCCCTAAACAAGAATATTTCCACCTCCATGCTTCATTGTTGGCACAATGCATTTTGCAAGGTACCTTTTCGCCTAAAATACTGTCTCCTTTAAGAGCCAAAAAGTTCCAATTTTGACTCGTCTGTCCAGAGTACTTTCGTCTACTGATCTCCCGTCCAATCCTCGTGTTGTTTTGCAAAGTCTAAGCGCATTCTTACGTTTACTTCACGCAACAATGGTTTCCTAACCGCTTTTCTCCCATGCAACCCATTTCCCCAAAGCCTTCTGGTAACTGTGGACCTAGAAACCTGTTCATTTTTAGGAAGCAGTTTGTTGCATTCGTCCCTTAATTCACGGACTGTCTATTTCCGGTCTCTCAAGCTAGCTAATCGTAGATATTTAACCATTTTATCAGATAGTTTCCTTGGCCGTCCATTAATCTTCTTTGTTTGAAAGTTCCCAGTTTCTTTTTCTCTATCCAGGGTGTATTTCACCTTATTTGGGGAACGTTTGATGTCAGCTGTAATTCTTCTAAGCATCCACCCAACATCTCTTAAAGCTTTTATTCTGCTCCTTTGTGCAACTGTTGGCTCTGCTACCTTTGGCATTGTGGGCTGCTTAAAAAATAAACAGCACTTGCATAAACTACTCGAGGTCAAACAGCTAACTATTATCAAAATAAAGTTTAAAAAGGAACCTTTAAACTATGTTGACACTATTTACAGCTCAGTTCGAGATGGGGGAAATAAGAAAAAAGCCATTCATATCCAAGGATAATAGAATAATGAGCAGTTTCAAAATAACTTGTTTAATAGAAAATAGGAACAATTAAATATAACTTCTTTTTAATACATTTCTTTTACACCTAGTTTAAATAATCAATATTTATTAGCAATTTCTTTGGCTTTTCACCCTGTATTTGAATTTCAGTGAGGTTTTTAGGAAAATCACCCCTGTCCTAATACTTTTGCATACTACCGGTAGTGTACAAAAGTGGTAGGACAGGGATGATTTTAAACTTTATTTTGATGCCTCATAAAAGATAAAATAGTTCTTGTCTGAATACTTTTGCACAGTAATGTATACATATATACATATATATATACATATATATATATATATATATCGGACTAAATATTTTTGAGAGATTTTGTTAAAAAATATCTGTCATTTGGAAAGATTCGAACATGAGGCCTCTAACAACATAGGAGAAGACATCACTTGAGCTGATGCGTCTTAGACCGCTTGATCCCGAGTGATTTCACAGTCTAAACGAAGTTAAATGAAGCTTTATAAACACAAATTTGCTATTTATTCTCACATCCATCTCTGCGTTGAAAGCGTACCTTAATGTAAACAATTGTACGGAAAGTTACGGAGATTTACGAAATGGATTAACAACCAACATATTTTAAATTATTTATTGGAATTTACTTAGATATCTACTCAGATACGAGTATCTATTAAAAATAGTATCCAAACAGATAAATTAAAATATGTCTGTTGTTAATACATTTCTTAAATCTCTGGCACTTTCCATATATATATATATATATATATATATATATATATATATATACATGGGGTGTGTCAAAAATGCTTATACGAAATTTGGGGACGGGTTCCTCACACCAAAAGAAGGAGAAACGTTCATGTAAACATATGTCTTGAAAATGCTTCGTTTTTGACTTATTAAGCTTATAGAAATTTTACGGTAAATGGTGCTATGTTGCTATAAAGTCTGTCAGTCAGTTAGGTGCTATACGTGATACACGCTTTGAGCGATCATGTCTGGAAAGAGACATGACTGACTGGGCAGAAGATTATCCCGTAGTAGGTTGCCATTGCTTTCTGCGGTAGAATGGTTGCCAGCCAAAGCTATAGAACCCAGTCTGTCCTATCATTTACACCATAACTGGAGGGAAAAGACGGATTAATGCATTTCCCAAGGGTATTTGTGCGCAAGTGAATGCAAGGAATTCAACTGGAATTCGAACTCGGCTCCCCGATTTGCTATAAAGATTATGTTATATTTGTCATTCGTCTACATTTGTGGGTAACCTGACTTCAACATTTAACGTGTGTAGTAGTAAGTTGAATAAGAAATGTCCCATTTAACAATTGCATGATATTCACATTGTGAAAAAGCAGTTATGATTTTTACAAGCAGACGTTCAAATATTGAACAAACTGCCGACTCGTTGTTTATCTCTTCAGTTTTGATTACGGATGAGGCAATATTTGGAAGAGATGGAATAACAAATTTACACAACCAACATTTTTGGGTGGATCGTAATTTCCATGGTACAATAGAGGCTAGACACCAGCGTCAGTTTAAGATTAATATCTGGGTAGGAATTGCCGATTACAGTAGCTCCATATGTTTTCCCAGCATGTCTTACAGAACCTGCCAACAGAGACTTTATTTACAACACATTTCAGACCTGCTAGAGGATGTACTCCTGCTAATACAAAATTCTATGTGGTTCACAGATAATGGCGCGCCAGCACATTTTAGTAGCGTTGTTCGCGATGCACTGGCTGACATCTACCGGTATAGATGGATAGAGAGGAAAGGAGCAGTTCTAGACCCTGTACGTTCCCCGAACTCAATCCTTTAGATTTTTATATGTTGGGCTATTATTATGAAGCAGGCATTACTAATGCAGAGACGCACCATCAACATGTTATGGCTGTCTACGAAACCATTCGACACCGTGTGAGTGGTAGTTGCAGGTGCATGGGTGGGCAGAAGAAAAAGTAGGACTGATTGAACATTCGTTGTGTATAACGATGGTTTTTAAACATAAGGTCATCTGTCATTTTTCACGGTGTTGGCATAGGAACACGCGCCGAAAGTTTTGTAAAAGTTATTGACAAACTCTCTCTCTCTCTCTCTCTATATATATATATATATATATATATATATATATATATTGTACTATATATATATATATTGTACTATATATATATGTAGTATACATGTAGTATATATATATATATATATATATATATATATATATATATATATATCGTATCACCCCGAGCAAGGTGGTAACGCCACTGATGTGCAGGGGGCTACGTAATAGTGAAAAGATTGGAAAAGATAAAGCCGGAAACCACATCCTAAACAAGGAACAAGGGATGAGCCTCTTAACCTGTTCAATAGACATGGGTGGAGTGTGAACCGGGCGATAGATAGATCTATCTACTCCAATTGAAAAAACAAAAAACAAAGTGAGAAGATTGGAAAAGAGATAGCAGGAAACCACATCCTAAACAGGGAACAATGGATGAGCCTCTTAACCTGCTCAATAGACATGGGTGGAGTGTGAACCGGGTGATAGATAGATCTATCTACTCCAATTGAAAAAACAAGACAAAAAAAAACAAAACAAAGTGAGAAGATTGGAAAAGAGAAAGCCGGAAACTACATCCTAAACAGGGAACAAGTATATGTCGTAAGTGTGGTGTATACGTAGTGAATACATATATAGTATATATATGCACTATATATATGTATGTGTAGCGTATATATATATATATATATATATATATATATATATATATATATATATATCCAAGTGAATATAGAAGAAAGAAAAAATTAACAACGTTCAAATCTTTTGGTCTTAGCGTGGTAATTAACCCTAATATAAAACATGTTGACCTCTTAGACATAACATTACACTTAGTCTCTAACACTTTTCAACTTTACATGAAAAATAATACTTACCCAATCTATATAAACCCCAACTTGAATCACCCACCATTCGTTATCAAACATATTCTATCATCAGTTGAACGCCGCATAAGCATATATTCTCAAATAAAGAAATATTCGATAAGCACAAAACAATTTACGATAAAATTCTTAGAGACAGCTACTATCAATCAATAAACTTGTGGAAAAATTTAGTAGCCCAAAAAGAAAAACTGGAAACAGAAAAATCATGTTATAACCCTTCATTTAATCAGTTAATTTTAAACTGGGACATAAATTTCTTAAGATAATAAGAAACATTTCCCTAAAAATAACCCTTTAAGCAAAATTTTCAATAGGAATACAATAAAACTCAGTTATAGCTGCTCCAAAAATTTAGAAAAATAATTAAATTACATAACAATAAAATATTGAAATCATACAACAAAAATAACTTTAACATTCATGTCAATCTGCCCCATAATAATAACTTTTGTAATTGTTGAAACCCAAACCAATGCCCCATACCTAATAAATGCTTAACAAAAGCCTTGGTATATATGTGATCGATTTTATCCCTGGAGAATCCTAAGGATGCTAAAATTTATCTCGGAAACACAATGAACACTTTTAAAAAGCGCTTTTACAATCACCTCTCATCCTTCAAAAAACAAGAACAAATAAAATATGACATCACTTACTAAATGTTTTTGGAAGTTAAAAAACGAAAATAAAACACCTAAAGTTAAATGGAAAATCCTCAAACAGGCCAGAACATCTAAATCGGTAAAGGAACCATGTTTCCTTTGTATTTAAGAAAAAATGGAAATCATTAAATACATGAGTAGCAACATATTATTAAACCAGAGGGATGAAACCACAGTAAACTGCAAACACATTAGAGAATTAACCTAACAATCATGCTAAAATTACAAAAACTAAAGTTAAGATCCCTAGAAACGATAAACCTTTATAGTATTAACAACGCTATTACTCAAAATTTTATCTGTATTTCATACTACAAACTGTAATCTAATTAAAATTTTATGTAAAAAAGAGATTTCCTAAATTTTAAATTAAAGTTAAACATAAACAAATAGATTAATTATAAAAACTAAATTTAAATACAAAAATATTTGTTGTCATATACTTCACTAATACAGATATGTTTACCATTCTACGTCAGATAACGGTCGTTACGAGCGCATCGTGTTTTGGTTAACGATAAAAACAATCGATGTCAACATCATGTTGAAAATATGACTTGCAGTTTTAAATGAAAACGCACAACACGGACACTTCTACAAAAAATGGCGAGTGAAATGGCTGAAAGCAATTGGAAAGTAAAAATTTATGAAACATTTTTACATTCCTTATCACCAGCAAAAAGGAACATTTAATAATACTGGAAAAATTAAATAAAAAATTAATAAAATCTTCCTTGTCGGTCGTTTTTAACGACACACACACACACACACACACACACACACACACACACACACACACACATATATATATATATATATATATACGGTTTCAGTTTTTTTTTCTTAGAAGAAAGTGATAGCAAAAGAGAATCTGCAATAATGCATGGAAAAAAACAAAACAAAACATACAAAATACTGACAGCGATCGTAGGTGGGGGGTGGGTATAGAAACAGAGAGATAGAGATAGATACCCAGATAGAAATAGCGTAGATAGATACACAAAAAATAAAAGAACGAAAGAGATAGATATTTGAGAAAGGGACATAATTGTGATTTTCCCAATCCCTGAATTTATTCAAGTCAGTACAGAGACTGCGATAAATCCCTTGAACATGTCAAATGCAATATATGTTGCATAAAACAGCCGATGTTTGACCGTGAGGTGAACAAAAGCAATATACATTTCAACAAGAAATAATAGTTTGATACAACACTATAATAACAAAACAATGGGGAATTGTTCCTGGGTTAGATCAAATCAAAATGAAATAGATTACTAATTTAGTTTCTCCTAATTTAGGACTTCGCAGTGTACGACCAAAATGGATTTTTTTAAAGCGGTTTCTTTATCTGTGATTTTCACTCGTTGATGTTAGTCGATGGTCGCGTTCTGGAGGTGGTCGCTCACTAAAGGTCAATTAACATTAGCAAATCATCCGTGCATAGAAAAATGGTCGTTGACAACAGGGTCGCATACGGAAGGTTCCACTATATATATATATATATATATATATATAAAATACATTTTCAATAATCAAAATTGTTGAATGAACATTTCAACATGAAATCCTAAGAGAGATTTCACGTCTCCTCAGCAACAGTGCATATTTCAAAATGAGAATAAAAATAAAAATAAAAAAGAGAAATAAAATAAAAATAAAAAATGACGGTTAAGATTTGAGAAATTTACCTCACAAAAACCCCTTTTCCTTTGTAAAGCTAGACAAGCCAAATTTTCCATTTCTTCACTTATAACTCTATCGAATAGTTAAAACCAAAAATAGACTGATTTACTTCCAAATTTTTCTTTTGTGACGTAAATTTCTCAAATCTTAACCGTCATTTTTTATTTATTTTTTATTTCTCTTTTGGATTTTTATTTTTATTTTTATTCTCATCTTGAAATATGCACTGTTGCTGAGGAGACGTGAAATCTCTCTTAGGGATTTCATGTTGAAATGTTCATTCAACATTTTTGAATATTGAAAATTTATTTTATTTTATATTAGCTTTGTAATTTTAATTACATTGAGCTCTCCTCCTGCATCATTTTTTAATATTAAAATTTTTTAATATTAATTAGGATCAGGTTCTTGGGATTTACCTTCCTACTTTTCCATTTGGATTAAAGTATTTTAATATATATATATATAGCATCTGTCATTAATTACGACCAACGAGGAACATTTGATTAATTTCTTATTGTGTTTTTCCAGCATTCTAAATTTTTTCCCTTTGGTAGGAATTATGCAATATAAACATTTTACTTCTTTTTTTTTTTTTTTTTTTTTTTTTTTTTGTCGCAATCAATTTTGTATACTTATATAGCCATTATCTATGCTATTTTTGCCTCTGGCCATCTTATTTTCCCATGCGTTGATATTGCATAGTAGTTTTAAGAGAAGTATTCGTTACTAACAGTCACCTGACCTGCCCGGGTGGAATTAGCGAAAGCATCATTTTTATTTTTAGGAGACTTTCAAAACGCCATCTCTACTATTAGATGATGTAAAGTTAATGACAAGAGAAAGATATATGCTACATAACGACTCTCAAATGCAAGATGTATACCACAAGTTCATTTAAAAAGAATTAGTCTGTTCCCTCCAGTTATGGTTTAAATAACAGAACAGATTGGTTTGTATAGTCTTGGTTGACAACCAGTCTACCGCAAAAAGTAATGGTAACCTACTATGGGAAAATCTTCTGCCCAGTCAGTCATGTCTCTTTCGAGATATTATTGCCCAATTGTGTATCTCGTATGGCACTTAACCGACTGAATCCGAAATGTGTATCGGTTTTAAATAGCCTTTAAGGGGTTGCTATATCGTAAATGGTAAATACAAATCAGCCATTCATTAACTGGAAAATTAAGATTCATCGGAAAATTCAAATCAGAATCACGGTATTGTTAGTAATGATAATTATTCCTCATTTCTAAAATTCCGTCTATATATTGTTTATAGAAGAGATGAAAGAATATTCAATCTTCTAACATTCTAAAACATTGAAAACGATTTTCCATTGGTTCATTAAGTTCAGTTTACAGTTTCCATTATTTGTTTGTCTTCTCATGTCAACCATGTGTATGGTAAATGACGAACAACCACGATTATTTCAATATTTTATTATTTTTATACATATATATAGTCTAAAATGATAATTTCAAAGAAAAAACCATCAAAGCTGACCTCGCGACATTAATGGCGATTTTAACACCACTAATAAAAATATTAATTCATTTGCTTTGATGTTTGGCACAAACGACGGAGCGGGTTTAATCTGTTTAAATAACCGGCGGTTTTATGATTACAGGACGTGAGTTGCATTTGGTTACTGATATAATGCCTATGCGCATGCGCGTATTAGTTGATAGCATACATTGAGTTAAGAATTATAAACACTTGACTGTGAGCGGATTGCCAGTATCAATTTATGGTTGCAATCATTGGGTTAATGCAAAAGCGCTCGATGGCATCGTCACAATGTTATAGAAATCTTTGAAGTGTCATTTACCCAAACTCTTTATTGCTTGTGCGATAAGGCAACTATAATAATAACAATTCTAAAAAAAGAACATAGTATGATGAAAAAGGCCCGAAACTTGATAAAAACTAAGTTTTTTTGTCAAAATATTTATGCTATATATAGACACACACACACACACACACACACACACACACACACAAGAACAGGAAAATAAACGATACCTAAGGTTCAAAATTAATGTTTGAAAATAAAAATTCTTTCTTGAAGCTTTTATTTTAGTTTCAATTTCAAACAATAAAATTTAATATTTTCAATAAACAAAATCAGTCAGTAAGTGCTATCCCTGATACACGCTTGGGCGATCATGTCTCGAAAGAGACACGATTGACTGGGCAGAAGATTATCCCGCAGTAGATTTCCATTACTTTCTGTGTTAGACTGATTGCCAGCTAAGGTTTTAGAACCCAATCTGTTTTGTTATTTAACCCATAACTAATGGAAAGAGGCGGATTAATACCTTCCCCAAGGGTATTTGCGCGTAAGTGAATGCAACGAATTCAACTTGAATTCGAATTCGGCTCCCCAATTTCTCGTTCTATGCCGATAACCACTGCATCACAATTTTGTTGTATTTTAAAAACCAATTTTAATTGACTGGAAGAATGTTTTTTCTTTAAAAAAAAAAAGCTGATTATCACCCATCTTTTGTCGCACTTTTTGAATCTTTTCCCCTCAAGCAAGGCGGTATTGCAAATTGATGCGCAAGGTCTACATAAGAGAGTAACAGTTTAGGCAGGAGGAGAGCGAAGAGAAGAACGAACCAGTTGCAGAGGATGTCAGAGAAAGGGCAAGAGAAGGATGGGAACACAGGTATGATGACAGTTGCGAAGGTAGGGTAAGAAAGAAAAAGAACAACATATATGGGTCAATGTAGAAAGGACTGGAGTCAAGTGGATAAGGGATGGGAATTGACATTGCATTTTAATTCCAGGAGGTTGTAACCGTCAGGAAACCAAATATACAGAAGGGAATTTCACAGACGGGAATTGCTAGAAAAGAAGCTGTTGGCGTAGAACTGTCGTCCGCATTTGGTTAAGTTAACTGTAAAAAGGTGGAACATTGTTACCAGTCTGGTTGCTCGAGTAAATGCTTATGGAGAGGTCACCAGTGATCTAAGTTCGTCGGAACAGAAGCCATGAAATTATTTGTAGAAGAGACAGAGGGAAGCCACATCCCGCCGGTGCGAAAGTGTTTGGAGTCGAGTTACCAGGTCTGGACCGATTATATTACAGATTCTCCTTTTGAGCCTGACGAGAACACTGAGTTGAACAGCAGGGTCACCAGACCAGATATGACAACACTATTCTAAGTACGGTCGGATGGTTGATTTGTATATGTACAAGATGGATTCAGGCGGAAAAAACTTCTTGGCACAGTGACCCAACCTTCCTAGCAGTGGATTTAGTTCGTCTTTCATCGCAATATAATTATCTTTAATGCAAAATCTTATAGAAATAAAATATACTTTTCAGATACTTTCTTTGAGGAATATTAGCCAATTTAAAGTATAATTAAATTTGAAACAATATTTTCTTTAAGTTTAAAATATATCGCAGAAACGTATTTTTAACCTGAACGTAGCTTTGTTTTTAACGTGACAGTAGCTGTTTTGACGTGTTGCCTGCTTGTCGACAGGTTTAATGTTCTTCTACGGAGACTTATGATTATATAAAATATAATTTAATAAGATGAAATGGCCTTTTATATAATTTTTAAGTACTCAGTAATCTTAAAAATGTTAGAAAACAACCTCCGTAATCTAATTTTAAGAATGTTGGTTTAAAATTTACTATAGTCATCACTTTTGTTTTCTGATAATGCCATGCATGAGAGCCCGCACTTACAAAAATCGACACATTTATACACACAAAAAATTTCAAAATATTTAATTTTTTTTTTCATTTATGATTAATAAATAAATTTTTCACTTAATAATATAAAAAAATATAATGTAAAACACTGACATCAATACAAAATTTTAAATGATTTAAAACTTTATAAATTATTTTATATAAAATAAAAAAATGTAAACAATTCTTGTAAAATTTCATTATTCATCGAAAATATTTTATTAAAACAAAAGTGTCTTTAATATCAGTCAGTCGGTTAATTGATATACGTGATACTCACTTGGGCGATCATGTCTCTTTCGAGACATCGCTGAATAGGCAGAAGATTTTCCCGCAGTAGGTTGCCATTACTTTCTGCAGTAGATTTGTTCATAATCAAGGCTATAGAACTTAAACTGTCCTGCTATTCAACCCATAGCTCGAAAGAAAAGAGATGAGTTCATACCTTTTCCAAGGTTATTTCTGCGTAAGTAAATGAAACTAATTCGATTAGAATTCGAACTCGGCTCTCCGATTTCTTAATTCAAGCCGCTTATTTATAAAAGCTTTTCTAATTAAATAATATCATAGTTGTATTGCATTTTTTACTTTGAAAATCAGAGCAGATTTTTGTTAAATCATGTTCCTGTTTAAAAAAATAAATTGATGATTTAACCTCCCCAAAAAGTACTTTTAACTAACGAACAGTATAGCCCGGCGTTGCTCGGGTGTAATGAAAGCTTTTATATGTATATTATCGATTTTCTGCACTATTGTAAAAACTGCAACCTTGAAACTTCTGAATATCGTTTCCTATGTCTTTGTCTATGAGTGTATCAAATTTGATTAAAATCAGAACACTCCTTCTGTAAAGAAAGAGACATGATTAACTAAGTGTTTATCACGTATGGCAGATAATTCACCGATATAGTAGCGAGGCGTCAGCAAAACGAAATTATAACCCACACGCATGTGTAATCGCTTTTGAATTATGTCAAGAGATTACATTACATTAATAATTGTGTGACTTATTTGTTGATCAGTCAGTTAAGTGACATACGTGATAAACGCTTGAGCTATCATATCTGGAAAGTTTGCCATTACTTTCTGCTGTAGACTGGTTGCCAGCCAAGGCTATAGAACCCACTCTGTCCTGTTATTTAACCCATAACTGGAGGGAAGAAACGGATTAATACCTTTCTCAAGGGTATTTGCGCGTAAGTGAATGCGTCGAATTCAACTGGAATTTGAACTCGGCTCTCCGATTCTCGTTCGGAGCCGATACTTTAACGTACATCCTTTCTTACCAGTGATACATGTTTTTTAGATAAAAATACCTGCAACGCATTTTTGAAAATAAATTTTGACACCAATAGATTTGACTCGCGGCATAAACACTCTTTACGAAAATTCCTCAATGAAACCTTATCTACAAACTGATTTCTTACAAACACTACCCTAAAAATCTTGCCAGCATTCAGTCGGTTAAGTGCCATACGTGAAACACGCTTGGGCGGTCATGTCTCGAAAGAGATATAACTGACCTGGCAAAAGATTATCCCGCAGTAGTTTGCCATTACTTTCTACTGTAGACTGGTTGCCAGCCAAGGCTACAGAACCCAATCTGTCCTGTTATTTAACCCATAACCGGAAGGAATAGACAGATTAATCCCTTTCCCAAAGGTATTTGTGCGTAAGTGAATGCGGAGAATTTCAACTGGAATTTGAACTCGGCTCCCCGATTTCTCGTTCCGAGCCGATATCTACTGCACCACAACGAACACCTTGTATTCAGAGTCTGAAACAAAGACACAAATGCGAGACCCTAGTGATGATTGAACTGGCTACGTTACAGTCACTCTCTGCTAGACTAGATTTCTAACGGCGAGGTACCAGCGGCAGGTTTATTATTCTCGTGTGTCGAACTAGAGAAGCTACAGAAAGGAAAAAAAAAAAAAAAAACGAACGCAAAAATTATTTATATTTCTTGCCTAGATGTGTCATTTATCACATCGCCATCATTTTTCATCGCATAAAATGGACATGTTTATTTCCTATTGTCAACTAGAAGAGATTGTCCCTGCGTGACATCCACGCTACGAGGTCCAGAGAGCTTAGAAGATGAAGATCAGGACAGTGAAGTATCGTGTCGTGGGGGTCTTGGTGTCCGTGGGAAAATATTATTATATTATTACGTCTTTGTATAGAAGAAAGAGAAAACGAAAAGTGCATTCTGAAACAGAGTTGCATCTTAAAATATCATTAATTTTCTTTCCGAAATAGAAATTCAAGACTTCTTTGATTGGACTCTCGGAATGAGAAATCGGAGAGCCGAGTTCGAATTCCAGTTGAATTCGTTGCATTCACTTTCGCGCAAAAAGGGAAAGGTATGAATTCATCCCTTATCTTTCCAGCTATGAGTTGAATCGCAGCACAAATTGGGTTATATAATTTTGGTTGGCAACTATTCTACCGCAGAAAGTAATAGCAACCTGCTACGGAAAAATTTCCTGCCCAGTCAGTCATGACTCGAACGAGGCATAATCACCCAAGCGTGTATCACGTATGGCACTGTACTGCCTTTACCTCTTCGTTCCAGCTATGTATTGAATATAAGGACAGATTGGGTTCTAAAGCCTTGGTTGACAACCAGTCTATCGCAGTAAGAAATGGCAACCTACCGAGGGAAAATCTTCTGTCTAGTCAGTCATAGATCAAAAGTGACATGATACACGAAACGGGTATCACGTATGGCACTTAACTGTCTTTATCTCTTCTCCCGACAACAATGGGTTGAATAGCATGACAGATTAGATTCTGTAGCGTTGGTTGGCAACCAGTCTACCGTAGAAAGAAATGGCAACCTACTGCGAGAAAATCGTCTGTCTAGACAGTCATATTATCGCCCAAGCGGGTCTCACGTATGGCAAACAACTGACTGGCCTTTGGTATACATCCACTTCTTCTACTATACGATTCTTTTTAAAAAAAATTTTCTTACAGTTACATTCACGGACACGAATCAACTATCTTTCCCCGGTATTCCAAACGCATAGCTGTTTGACGTTATTATAGTTTTATACACACAACTTCAAAACATCATATATTTTACTACACGCGCATTAACATCTACGTTATGATATTTAAATTGAACGCCTAGAAACTAATAAACTTTCAATCCGGAAAACCATTGTTAATCTATAGATTTGGGTCTTTTTTTAACTTTTAAAACAAATCCAAGGAACAATAAAATTGAACTGGATATAAATCCGTGGCAATTTGATGCCAAAAATGATAAAACCTTTGAGTCTTTAAATTGTTAATTCCACATAAGCTTCACAAAATAATCATCCAACATATCACGATTTGTTGTTTGATACATTGCTTTTAATTTTCATATTGAATGACTCTCCAGGGATTTGTATGTTGGTTGGTTGGTTGGTTGGTTGGTTGGTTGGTTGGTTGGTTGGTTGGTTGGTTTTGTTTAGTGGCATATCAAAACCTCCATGGGTTATTAATGCCGAAATCTATTATTAAAGTCAGTCAGTCAGTTAAGTGCCATATGTGATACACGTTTGGGCGATCATGTCCCGAAAGAGACATGACTGACTGGGCAAGAAGATTATCTCGCAGTAAGTTGCCATTGCTTTCTGCGGTAGACTGGTTGCCGACTAAGGCTATAGAACCCAATCTGTCCTGCTATTTAACCCATAACTGGAAGGAAGAGACGGATTAATACCTTTCCCAAGGGTATTTGTGCGTATTAAAGTAGATTTGTTTTATTCATTTATTGAGATAATAAGGATTTCAGTGTTTAATTAACCCATAGCTGGAGAGAGAAAACTTTATTTAAATCCTATGTTCGAATTTCAGTTGAATTCGTTGCATTCACTTACGCGCAAATATTCTTGGGAAAGGTATTAATTAGTCTGTTCCTTTCAGCTATGGGTTAAATAAAAGGACAGATTCGGTTCTATAGCATCAGTAATGACAGCCTACTGCGGAAAAAAATCTTTTACCTAGTCAATCATGTCAATTTCGAGACATGGTCTTCCAAGTGTTTATCACATAAGGCACTTAACTGACAGAACATTAATATTCTGATATGGTAATGGATGCTGGATAATTTTTTAAACGATGAAAATTAAACATTTTTAAGGACTTCATCAGACTATGTTCATATGATTACACATGCACACAAACAAACAAAAAAACTCCAAGAATTTAAAATTCAAAACTGTTTTTCTTTTAAAGTGTGTTTTTTTTTTATATATAATTTAGTAAATTTCATTTAAATTCTTTTGAATTTGGTTTATATTTTTATCCCTTTTGTTATTAAATCTCCCACATTGTGATAATAAAAGATCTGTCAAGAAAGATGAAATGTGCTAAAAACCTGGTCACAAGAATTTTTTTCGACTTTGTTTTTCAATTGGAGTAGATAGATCTATCTAGGATGTGGTTTCCGGCTTTCTCTTTTCTAATCTTCTCTGTTTTTTTTTCAATTGGAGTAGATAGACTAAACTATCGCCCGGTTCACACTCCACCCACGTCTATTGAATGGGTGGAAAGGCTCATCCCTTGTTCCCTGTTTAGGATGTGGTTTTCGGCTTTCTCTTTTCTAATCTTCTCTGTTTTTTTTGTTTTTTTTCAATTGGAGTAGATAGACTAAATTATCGCCCGGTTCACACTCCACCCACGTCTATTGAATGGGTGGAAAGGCTCATCCCTTGTTCCCTGTTTAGGATGTGGTTTTCGGCTTTCTCTTTTCTAATCTTCTCTGTTTTTTTTTTGTTTTTTTTCAATTGGAGTAGATAGACTAAACTATCGCCCGGTTCCCATTCCACCCACGTCTATTGAACAGGTTAAGAGGCTCATCCCTTGTTCTCTGTTTAGGATGTGGTTTCCGGCTTTCTCTTTCCCAATCTTTTTACTATTACGTAGCCCCCTGCACATCAGTGGCGTTACCGCCTTTCTCGGAGTGATACGATTAAAAAAAAATCAATTCACCCCAAGAAATGTGGTATTGCCACTGTTGCACGGTATGAGAAGAGTGAAAAGGAGGAGGAACAAGATGCAGAAGGGATCAGAGAAAGGATAAGAGAGAGATGACAATCAAGGGGATAAAAATAGCAATTGACGTTGGCCTTGACCTTTTGGAGATTGTAGCTATCAGAGTAACAAGTGTATGGAGGAGAGTTTCAAAGGCGAAAAGTGCGAGAAAAAAATAGGGAGTAGAAGAGACGGTTACATGTGACCGTTTCACTGTAATAGTGTGGGACCTAATTGCCAGTCTAGTATCACGAGTAAATTCGTATAGAGGGGACACCAGGAAGATAAACTCGTCAGAGCAAAAGCCGTGAAAATATTTGTAGATAAGATGGAGGGAAATCACATCCCGTTGGTGAGAAAGTCGAGCTGCCAAATTCGGATCGATTATATTGCAAGTCCTCCTTTGGATTTTGTCGAGAACCCCGAGATGAATAGCAGGAGCACCCGACCAGATATGACAGCAGTATTCAATGCACGAACGAATTCGAAAAAGATGCTCCGCAGAAGGATGCTGAGACTTGGCATGAAAACAACGAGGAAAATTTTAGGAAAATAGAAACAAAAAGTATAAATATACTTAAGATCATTAGGAGTTGAACTTTATTGGAGACATTGACACTCACAATAAATAATATGAAACAGAGTGTGGCCTAGCTATCGAGATTGTCCAAATTGGTGATAGAACAGATAGTGGGAGTGACATTAAAAAGAAAAACATTGCTAAGGGCTGTAAAGTAAAGAAAGTTGTGGATCACCATAAATCTTGATGTGGCTGACCTTTTCTTTTTTTAAACATCATTGCATTTAACTTTTCTATTTAAATCTGTATTAGGCCGTGCAAGGTAGTAAAGCCATTAAGATACAGCGGGTTACAGGGCAGGGAAGAATTAAGAACAGAAACATTAATAATGATCGGAAAGAGGAAAGAGTAATCAGGAGGACAGTACAGAGCGAGTGACATTGCATTTAACCTTTCTATTTAAATCGGTATCAGCCCAGGCGAGGTAGTAAAAAAGATATCAAGTCATCGATTTTACACAGCGTAAACAAGTCTTCCGACTGAAATTGAACACATTTTTCTTTTCAAATGGCACACAGTTATTGATAACAGGTTGCAATTTTCGAGCGTTTTTATTGAAACACTAGCAGTATAGCCCGGCGTTGCTCGGGTGTAATGAATGATTAAAACTAATCCATGGTCCTGGAGCTCGCACTCTTTGGACGTTGTCACGAAAGACTAAAAAGCAATAGTTGTTTCCAGTTAAAGCGAAACCGTAGACTGAAAGAAAAATGAATGGATGCAAGTCAAATTTTCATTTCCTGGTATCGATATCAAAGGTTTTTTTTCGTCGTAAACTGAATTTTGAAGGCTAAATAAGTCCTCTGAGTTAATGGTATTATAGCTGAGACTAAGAACTACAATTATACCTACTTAGAGCCAAACTCGAAGCAAAACTAAAATAAAAGAGCTGACAAAATTACAGACATACAAATAAATAAACAGACACACAAACATATTGCCTTTTATATATATATTATCGATTTTTTGCACTATTGTAAGAACTGCAACCTTGAAACTTCTGAATATCGTTTTTTATGTCTTTGTCTATGAGTGTATCAAATTTGATTAAAATCGGACCACTCCTTCTATAACCCGATTTTTTCGATTATCGATTTTCGATATTTATCGGGGGTACCTCGACACAAAACTTAGCTAAGAACACTCGCAGACGCTTATAGTACAACTGTGTAAATTTTCAAGAAAATTGGTTCAGCCGTTTCGGAGTCTATAGGTAACGGATACACATATACACACACACGCACGCACACACACACGCACACACACGCACACAAACGCACACAAACGCACACACACACACACAGACAAAGTTCCATTTATAAATAAGTTTAGATTTAGATGTTACTTTGTCGTCAAAGAATGCTCACAATTGTCTATAATATTTTTGTCATTAATTAAATTTGGACATTGTTCAACGTCAATGTGGTGCAATGAAATGAGAAACCAGAGAGCCGAGTTCGAATTCCAGCCGAATTTGTTACATTCACTTACGTGTAAACCCCCTTGGGAAAGGTATGAATATATCTCTTTTCCCTACAGCTATGGATTATATAGGACAGACTCAGTTACAGCACCAGTGATTGGCAACCATTATAGAGGTCCTGACGCGGTAAAATTCATCACATCTCCCAGCAAGCCTGGGTCACCAGTGGGGATACATCAGCCCATGAAGACGCATAGAGACGGAAAATTTTTGTTTTGTGAATTGGCCGTTCTGCCGCAAGGGGAGAAATCATTTACACGTTCAGCGTATCACTCCCCCACCCCCCGCTCAACTATCCATCTGCTCAAGTCCATCAAATATTTCACGCATTGCTTTCTCCTATCTCTCCCTCTATCTATCTTGTCTCGTGAGAATCAGATTCTCCAAACCGCCCTTCCTCACTACATGAACCAAATACTTTAGCTGTCTTTTCCTCATGTTACGTATCAGTGTTCTTTTCGTGTTCATCCTCTCAAAACCTCGTTGTTGCTCACATGTTCTGTAAAATTTGAATTTGAGTTTTGTTTAACGGTATATCAACCTCTGTGGATTATAAATGGCAAAAACGTGGGGTTTTAAGTTTTTTTTTAATGTTCAGTTATAGAGAGAAGGTTAATTTAGTCAGATTTTAATGAAAATTTTTGTTTTTATTTTTTTATGTTAGAAAACTGAAAATGTCTTTTACGTTTGTATTCAAAAATGTTTTGCTGAGAATAATTTTTTTCCTTCAAAAATGTGTTATGGTAATAATTTTTTCTTAAAAATGTATATTTTTCTATAAAAAATATTTTATATATATATATTTCTATAAAAGTGTATTTTTATACTTTCATAGTGTTTTTACCCCAATTTGGGGGTTAACTATTTGCCCATTGCTGGGACCCTAACAGGTGCTACCACTCCGGGTCATGATAAACCTGAGAACAACAGCAATTAAGAAGTGGTCCCATGCTCATCATAACCTCCCAATCAGAGGTCTTGCTGCCAGATGCAGTTTGCCGTCATGCCTAGGACCATCACATGTTCTGTCCATGGTTATTCTCAGGATTCTTCTGTAGAACAACATTTTGGCTGCTTTAAGTCTTTCCTTCATTTTTGATGAGATTGTCCAGTATTCACTGCTTTATTGATTGACAGACATCATATAACAATCCAGTACTCTTTTCTTTGTTTCAAACGAAATTTTCATGTCTCTCAATACTCTGATCAGTTTTGGAATGCATCCATGGCCATGCTAATACGCCTTCGGATCTCAGTGTCACACTTTCCATTCTATAGAAAAATGTGTAATCAGAATATAAGGTCAGGTAGAGTAATCTAAGATGATTAATTCTATATTTGATATGAGAAAATCATTTCAGATGGTAAATTGGAAGATTCCCAAATATAAATGATCTGAGAAATTGAGGGTCAGTAATTATATGAATTTGAAATTTCTGCCGAGGTGATTCAAAATGATCATAGATTTAGTCGAAGCCCAGTTTAGTGAATTGGTTTGATTTTCTCTTTGGAGTTGAGAGTTACATGGACACAACTGAACATTATTGCTTGAACACAGTTTATAAAACATAGAAGCCAAAAACATTTCGGTCAAAGTGATATTCGGAGTTGTTGAACTCCTTGAATAATTTCCAGCTTAGTTATGGAATTCTTGACAAAAAAACATCCTTCTTTGAAAGTTGCGGACTGGCAACAAAGAACTGCATCAAATTACAGAAACAACACCACTTGGGGACGATTAACATCACCAAAAACTAAAATGAATAGCACATGAAACTCAGGGAGAAATTACATTCTTCTTCTTATTCTATGTGCCCTGTCCCTTCAGGACGTAGGCGATCATGGCTCTCCACGTCTCCCTATCCCTTGTGGCTCTTAGTATGTTTGCTCCTGTTGCTCCTGGCAACCCCCGTTTCGTCATCCACCTGATCAGGCACTGCAAATATGTTATCCGCTGCCTTCCTCTGTCTCTCCTTCCTTCTACCTGTCCAGTCAGTATCAGGTTCTCCAGGCTCTCCTTCCTCATTGCATGTCTAAGGAACTTCAGTTGTCTCTTCCTGATGCTCAGCATCGATTTCCTTTTTGTTGCCATTCTTTCCAACACCTTGTCGTTGCTTGTATGCTCAGTCCACGATATCCGCAGCATCCTCCTGTGGAACCGCATTTCGGCCGCTTCCAGTTTTGTCCTCATTTTCGATGATATTGTCCAGCATTCACAGCCATATTGAAGAACTGACATCATGTAGCAGTCTAGCACTCTTTTCTTCGTTTCTATTGAGATTTTCCTGTGTGTTAGTATTTTGCTCATCTTCTGGGACGCGTCCTTTGCCATGCCAATTCACCTTCGGATCTTCGTGTCGCATTTTCCATCTTCTGTTA
Source organism: Ascarosepion bandense (assembly GCA_037127315.1). Lineage (NCBI taxonomy): Eukaryota > Metazoa > Mollusca > Cephalopoda > Sepiida > Sepiidae > Ascarosepion > Ascarosepion bandense. The sequence goes on along the minus strand of JBBBDQ010000514.1, from coordinate 5,731,429 downwards.
GAACACTTCCTAGGTACTTAAATTCTTGTACTTGTTTGATTCTGTTATCCCCCACCTGTATTTGGCATTTTGGGTTGTATCTTTTGCTGATGACCATGCACTCAGTTTTCTTAAAGTTTATTTGTAGTCCCTTCTTGTCACTCTCCACTGCTACTTTCTGTATGAGATCTTGCAGTTTCCTTTCCGTGTCCGCAATCAGTACTGTATCGTCCGCGTATCTTATGTTGTTCAGGTTGTGGCCTCCATTAACAAATCCTGACGTGTAAGTTAGGGAAAGAGCTTCTCCATCATCTATACTGGAAAAAGCGATAACAGCTACTGGGCTTCAGAAACCCATTTTCATTAAAATGTTAAGAGTATAGCCTCAATCTACACTGGAAAGAGTGATAAGAGCATCAGGACTTGAGAAACCTATTTTCCAGAAAAGGTTAGGACGATAGTTTCCAACTATACTGGAAAGAGCGAGAACAGTTAATGAAATTGAGAAACCTATTTTTCTGAAGAGGTTACGAGTGTAGTCTCAGTCTATACTGGAAAGAGTGATAACAGCCACTGGACCCGAGAAGCCTATTTTCCTGAAAGTTTTAGGAGTGTAGTGTCAATCTATACTGGAAAGAGCGATAACAACTAGTGGGCCCGAGTAGCCTATTTTCCTAAAAATGTTAGGAGTGTAGTGGAAATCTATATTGGAACGAGCGATAACAGCTACTGGAATTGAGAAACCTTTTTTCCTGAAAACGTGAGGAGGGTAGCCTTTATCTATAATGGAAAGAGCGATAACAGATACTGGACATGAGAAATATATTTTTCTAACAGAAATCGTTTCAGAAGAATTATTTTATAAAATTTAACTGGTAGCAGTATTGGCTGTGCGGCCAGTCCTTATAGGGAAACAGCTAATATTATCATTATCATTAGGGTATCACTTTTTGTTGATTACCATGTATCCTGCGACATTATACAGGATTTCCTGAAAGTCTCATCATGGAAAAACTGCAATTTTTATTTATTTACTGAATGAATGTTTTTGTATGTGACAACATACTAAAAACAATTTATTGGCTGAATTATAGAAGATTATGATATGAAACTTTTTTTTTTGATTGGTATATCATAAGAGTATGTTTTCTTCTTATTTTTGTTGTAACGAGATAGCCCTAAGCAAGACATTAAGGCCACTAAGACACAAGGGGTTACTGGGTGTGGAAGAATTCGTAAACCGAAACATTACTAAGGAGCGAGAACAAAAGAAGACTAATCAAGAGTAAACAGTAAATAGCGATTGGGATTGCCTTTAAATGTTTGAAGATTAAAGTTGACTTGAAAGCATGGAGCCGAAAGTGAGTTCCACAAATGAGAAGTGCGAGAAAAGAAACTGTTAGCATAGAACTTACGGTTGCATTTAGCCTGCTCAACTATGAAATGATGAGACCTTGCCAGGGAAGAGAGATGTCGAGAGAGGATTCCACTAAGACACAAGTGGTTACAGGGTATGTAAGAATTAGGAAAGAAGCATGAATCATGATCGGGAAGAGGAAAGAGTAGATAGCGACTGACATTGCATTTAACCTTTTTATTTAAATCGGTATCAGCCAATGCGAGGTAGTAAAGCCACTAAGACACAAGGGATCACATGGTGAGGAAGAATTAGGAAGAGAAACATTAATAATTATCGAGAATAAGAAAGCGTAATCAGGAGGAAAGTAGATAGTGATTGACATTGCACTTAAATTTTTGAAGATTAAAGTTGGCTGGAAAACGTGGAGTGTGAGAAAAGTTGTTAGCATAGAATTTAGAGTTACATACAGTCATCTAAACTGTAAATTAATGAGATCTCATTGCCATTCTAGTACATTATAAATCTCAAATGAATTTGGTACTGACTGCTCGGTCAAAGAATGCCGAATGTTTCCTTGTGAGGAAATGGATAATAATGACATCACAATTACGTCTACCACATTTACATGTAGGTCTTTCTTTGAAAGAAGAAAATTATTTGTCTATATTTCTGAGATCAGGTGTTCTAATTATTTACACTTTTTACATTGAACGGACAGTTGTCTTCATCTTTGTTGTCATATTCACGATGTTTCGGGCGTCATACGTACCGGCCTTCTTCAGGATCTTTTTAAATTTATGAGATGAAATATTGTAATTATTTACACTATTTGGATTGTTCGGACTGTTGTTTTCAATATTGTTGTCATATTTACGATGTTTCGGCCGTCATACGCACCGACCTTCTTAGGATCTGTATATTTTTCTAAGATGAGGTATTGTAATTATTTACACTATTTACATTGAACGGACAGTTGTCTTCATCTTTTTTATCATATTCACGATGTTTCGGCCGTCATACGTACCAGCCTTCTTCAGAATCTGTATATCTTTCTAAGATGAGGTATTGTAATTATTTACACTATTTACATTATTCGGACTGTTGTCCTCATATTTATTGTCACATCAACAACGTTATATTCATATATTATTATGAGATTTGAACCCACAGCCGTTGTAACCAGTTACGAGCCAAGTTTAAAGCAACCCACGCTCCACGATTAGGCACCAAGAGAAGGTAAAATCGAAAATAAAGAATTAATTTCGACATTTTAGCCTCCAGTTAAGAATCTTTTTCAGCTAAACTTTAGGGAATTCTTTTCAATTCTTCCTCCTGTTTTAATCGAATTGAATTTTAAGATCTTGGTTTGTTGTCAGGGAGGTGAAAACAGTTTCAATTTAAACTTAAAAGGACAGATTGTCATCTTCAATAAGCGGGGACAACCTCTTCAGAAACCGACTGAAAGAAAACTGCCCACGGGCAGAATTAGATATCGTTTCCTCCATTAGGAACAGAGCAAGGACACATTTCTTTTCTTTTTTTTTACTCGGATTTAAAAGAGAATGTTGGTATCTACAAAAATGTTGAATTCATTGTTATTAACACACACACACACACACACACACACACACACAGACACGTACATACACAGACATACATACACACACATACATACATACACACACATACATACACACACACATACATTTCTTATTTAAATAACAAAAGTAAATAAAGCGTAAAGTATGTTTTGTCTCTTAAAAAAGATTTAGAGAAAAGTAATGTTCTTATTGATAGAATATATCGTCTCATCCTTATTTGTCTGTCTATCTGTCTGTCTGTCTGTCTTTATATATATATATATATATATATATACTGGTAAAAGGTATTTTTGCAAGCAGGTTTTTTATCGTAAAGTGCTCAATATCAGTGTGGAGACAGAACATTGATAGTTACATAACACTAAGAAACCCAGCCCCGATGAATAGCGTATCATAACGGTGTCCTCACAAAACTTCGAAGTCGACATGAACCTGCTCAGTTAGAGTGACAGATTCTTTGCACTGAAATTACACCCTGATTGACCACACTGGAAGAATAGTCGACTTTGAAAAACAGTAGCTACTATAGCATATATGCATCGTTCCTTCAGCAATGAATTAGAGCACTCTCAGCTATTGGGCGTGTATAATGATAATATACACGCGAAAAAGTCTGCCTTCTTCTATCGATCGCCCGTAGCTCAGAGGTAAAATCGCCGGCTGACGCCAATTCGGTCGGGTTTCAATCCTGAGTTAAAAAGCAATCGGAGTCTACCGTACTGATGAGCTGTGATACAGCGAAACAGACCTATCTGCGTATGACTATATATATATATAAAGGAAAGCTCAACACTTTATCTAAAGTGGTTATAAATTATAATCCATTTCAATGAGTTCATTAGATAAACTCATCAGACCACGTTTTATTTCGTATAAAGATTTTCTCAGAATATCCAAAAGAAATTTCAACGAAATGGAAATCAAGGAATATGACCCAAAATGGAAAATTTCAGCCTTATCTTGTAAGGTTAGCGGAGAAAAAGTTCATTGGGTAGAGTGAGTGACTATAAATCCATCCATGCCCACTCACAAGTACATGGATAAGCATACAAATATATACATACATATGAACTTACATACGTACACACACATCCATACACACATGTAGATATACACACACATACAAACTTAGACATATATACACACACAGCATATATTTGTACACACATATACACAGATCTATTAATATCCTTATATAAATATCGTGTTTACACACTCACATGCAGACCTATGAAAACCAGAATATACGCGTATAATTAATATTAGCACATATATACGCAAGTATACCAACAAACATCAGATATAAACACAAAAGAACCTATATTCAATTACATACATAAAGATAAAGTAGCTACACATATAAACAGCTATATACGTTAATTACATCGGCGGTTTCAATATGCAAAAACATTTCAAAGGGTAGTTTATCAAATCTATCGCTTAATATTTTGTATTAAATAGATCTTTTAGGTTATCCTCTTCGTCCTCGGACTTATTATCTATCTATCTATCTATCTATCTATCTATCTATCTATCTCTCTCTCTCTCTCTCTCTCTCTCTCTCTCTCTCTCTCTCTCTAGATAGATAGATAGATAGATAGATAGATAGATAGGTGTGAGTTTGTAACCCTGGGTGACGATCGCAAAAGCGTGAAACCCAGGGTTACAAACTCACACCTATCTATATGAATGTTTGCTCTATCACTGATATTGAGCGCTTTTAAATAAGTACCACGCATATATAATATGTAAACAATATAATATATATAACAAATTATATATTTATATATATATATATATTGATATTTATAATTATATACATAAACTTTTCATATATATATATATATATATATATATATATATATATATATATATATTCAGAAATTATAATATGAATATGTTATAATATCACTACAAAAGTAGTTATTTTGTTTCGACACTTCTTGTGTCTTATCAAGTGATGAGGTATATTTCAAGTTGAAGAGTTTAAACTTGTAATAAACCTCATCAAGTGATAAGACACAAGAAGTGTCGAAACAAAATAGCTACTTTTGTAGTAATATTATAACATATTCATGTTATAATTTCTGAATAAATATTTTTAGCTCTACTTTGGATACGGAATATTATTCCATCCATACGTACCATATATATATATATATACGCTAAAAAGTCTTCCTTCTTCTACCGAGCGCACATAGCTCAGAGGTAGAATCGCCGACTGACGCCAGTTCCGTCGGGTTTCAATCCTGGGTTAACAGCAATCGGATGTCTAACCGTACTGATGAGCTGTGATACAGCGAAACAGATCTTTCTGAGGATGACTACGCTCTCTCACTCTGATTGAGCACTCTGAAAGAATAGTAGACTTTGAAAAACAGTAGCTACTCTAGCATTTACGCACCGTTCATTCAGCAATGAATTAGAACATTCTCAGCTATTGGGCGTGTGTAATGATAATATACACACTAAAAGTCTGCGTTCTTCTACCGAGTGAATTCGGTCAGGTTTCAATCCTGGGTTAAAAGCAATCGGAGTCTAACCGTACTGTCTGCAGATGACTATATATATGGTTAAATAAAATAAAGACAAGAGGAAAACTGTATTTTAAATCGCTTAGGCGTTTCGTCCTGTACTGGACTTTATCAAGGCAAAAAGACGAAATGAGCTTTATTCTAAATTACGTATCACAAGTTTTTTTTAGTTTCAAATTCAATTTTAACGGAGCACTTATTCAACTCCAGGAGAAAGTCTTAACAGAGATTCCTTCTTGGTTTTATCTGTTGAAGCAGTAAAAAAATTCCACATCAAAAATAAATCCATTAATTCTTTATATATATATATATATATATATATATATATATATATATATATATATGTGTGTGAAAATATACTCAGTTAAGACAAGAGGAAAACTGAATTTAAATTGTCTACACGTTTCATCCTGTGATGGACTTTATCAAGGCAAAAAGACGAAATGAGCTTTATTCTAAATTATGTTAAAATGAAGGGAATTCATCTGTTTTCTTGGGACTTTTTATTATGTATGTTAGTCTGTTTTAGTATAATTTCCATAAGTAAAGTTGAGATTGGGAAAATCTGGGGCGCAAATTGATGTTTTGGTCATACTGGATGGCGGCGCTCTTGAGAATTTTTCTTCTGAATAAATTGTTTACTCTTTTTATTAGTGTCTCTTTTGTGTTCATATATACGTTTTTTTAGATTTCTACTTGTTTCTCCGGTGTAGATGGAGGAACAATCTCGGCAATTTATTCGGTATACACCTGCTTGTTCGTCATTTTGATTTCGGTTATTTTTAGATCTGATAATGTCCATAATAGTTTTCGAGGTAGTTGTTACTATGTGTGTGTTTTTTATATGAGATAGATTGTTTTGAATATTAGATGCAATGGAGTTGGTTGGTAGTATGATGTATTTGTTATTCCAAAGTCGTCTAGAGGCCGTAGTTGAAGCCAATAGCTGTTTTAGCTATTTTAGTGGATAAATATACTCTTTAGTATTTCAAGACATTTTTGAGTAATTTTGGTAAATATATCTGTTAAAATTAGAGGTCAGTGTTAATTTAATTTCTGCGTAATTTAGACAATCTCATTATTGCACTATTATATATATATATTACTTTTCGTCAAAGAACTTCATAAATCGAAACAAACACTTGCGAACAACGGATTTCCAAATTATTTCGTTGACTACCGCATCAGACTTTTTCTTTCAAACTTGACGACTGACTACGATAAACACGTTGATAAAAATAACGACATTAAAATTTTCTACAACAACCAAATGCATAGCAATTATAAACAGGACGAATCTTCACTTCAAGCATCATCCGATACATACGAAATTCACATTGACTTTAACAAAAAAATTAAATTATCTATCACATAAAATTTAAAACTGCTAACCCCGTCGTCACAAAACATTTCACCCGCAAAATCTAAACTACAATGAACTAATATAATTTACGAATTTACATGTCCTTTGAAAAATTGTGTTCTTGATTCACCCAATTTCATAAATAATTATATCGGCTATACAACTACGACATTGATACGAAGACTGACGCTGCATCTCTCAAACTAGAGCTCAATTCATCTCATTTAAACACACACGGAGACCTACGAAACCCTATCTGTAACATATTTGTCGACGATGTCACCGCATCTCCCACATGTAAAATAGACTAAAAATAATAGAAACATTATTATAAAAAAAAAAAAGCCTAGTACTCAATAATATCAACTATGAATACGCTAACAACGCTATTATCGTGTTTGGAACATAAAACATACACACTGCTCAACATATATACATAACACTTCATACATAAAAAAATCCGTCCTCGATAATGGCTAAAAGTATAGCAGAAAGCTTTCGGATAAACAAAACATTCTGAAAGTTTTTATATAATTTGATTAGTATGTAGTGTCTACTAAATATAACAGTGTTTATATTTGCTTTTTTTGATTTTGGAAATGGTGGGATGTTTCTTTGCATATAAAGAGATTTCAAATCATCACAATTCCAGATGAATACTTCAACCGTGTACTTATATTGACCCATTTATATCTAATTATTTTATAAAGTCTTGGTATCATAGAAAAAGTTCATAACACTTATCATGAAAGTATTTATAGAAAAAGCATAGGGAAGTGACTGAATTTAGATAGACTAAACTATCGCCCAGTTCACACTCCACCCACGTCTATTGAACAGGTGAAGAGGCTCATCCCTTGTTCCCTGTTTAGGATGTGGTTTCCAGCTGTCTCTTTTCCAATCTTTTTACTCTTTTTTTTTTCAATTGGAGTAGATAAACTAAACTATCGCCCGGTTCACACTCCACCCGCGTCTATTGATCAGGTGAAGAGGCTCATCCCTTGTTCCCTGTTCAGGATGTGGTTTCCGGCTTTCTCTTCTTCAACCTTTTTGCTCTCACGTAGCCCCTTGCGCATCAGTGGCATTACCGCCTTGCTCGGGGTGATATGATTAAAAAAAAAAAAAAAAAATTATGTCCTCAAAAGAAAAAACAAATCATAAGATTACATAAAAGATTACATGAAAAACTTAACCATAATACCTTGTCTGACACTTTTAATGAAACCTGTATAGGATGTGCGTTGTGGTGCAGTGGATATCGGCTAGGAACGAGAAATCGGGGAACCGAGTTCGAATTCCAGTTGAATCCATTGCATTCACTTAAGCACAAATACCCTTGGGAAAGGTATTAATCTGTTTCTTCCCTCCAATTTTGGGTTAAATAGCAGGAAATATTAGGTTCTATAGCCTTGGCTGGCAACCAATCTACCGCAGAAAGCAATGGCAACCTACTGCAGGATAATCTTCTTCCCAGTCAGTCATGTCTCTTTCGAGATATGATCGTCCAAGCGTGTATCACGTATGGCACTTAACTGACTGATATGTGTGTATGTGTGAGTGTTATTTATTCTTGCATAAAAGAATCTCCACCTATGTATCAGTCATCACACCTGCTTTCTCAGCTTTCTATTGTTCCTTTCTAACTAGCTTGTACTCCTCACTCTTTTCTAATTAATCTTTTTACATTTATGTAACCCCCTGCACATCAGTGGCGTTTCTGCCTTGCTCGGAGTGAAATGATTAAAAAAAGAATCCTCATTTGTACAAGACAGTCATACCAACTTTAATTAATATTCCATATATTGTATATTTGCATGGTTATTTTTTAAGCGCTGCTCAGATGTGACACAAGGCCGAAGGTGAGGATCGAACTCACTAGAATTTCAGAGTTTAGGTAGAGACGTTAGAAATATCGAGTTACAGTAGATTTTAGCAGGGACAGGACATTTGTAGTAGGGACGATCGGTCAAGTCTGATACAAGGCCAGTTCACAAATATAGCCGACAATCCCCACTACTTAAGGGTTTAGCAGAAGATCATTATACGGTGGATTTGCAGAGGAATAAAAGTATAGCATTTGTATGTTTAAATAGAAATTTATTAACAGAACAGAATAACATGAATTTGTAGGATTTTTGTGTTCAGAGAGAAAATGTGCGAAGTTAAATGTTCAAAGAGAAATAGTCGTCGTCGTCGACCTCCTGCGTCCTGCGGCCTGCGTCCTTGGCCGAGATAGAACTCACTACACACCTTCAGTGCTCCCTGTGTATTTGGAACCCTAGCGCAATTAGTATCGAAATTCATAATCTTGTCAAATAACTGAATACTTGATGCTTCTCCAGGGCTACCAAGGGTGTTTTTATTGTGACACCAACACTGGATGGGTTGCCTCCAGGCCCCATCCCGTTATTTAACCCATAACTGGAGGGAAGTGACAGATTAATACCTTTTCCAAGGGTACTAGTGCTTAAGTGAATGCAGAGTGCTCAACTGGAATTCGAACTCGGCTCACTGATTTCTCCTTCCAAGCCGACATCCACCACCCCACAACGCACATCGATCACTGAAAGCTTACAGCGCCTGGTATTCCCAAGCGGTTACCCATCTAGGTACTGACCAGGCTCACGTTGCTTAACTTCGGTAATCGACCGAGAACCGGTGTATTCAACGTGATATGTCGTTTGTTGTTTACGGCATATCACGAAATAGTAGTAAGTAGCAGAAACTGTGTATATAGAAAGATTAACCGGTTACAAGTCTGTGTTCCGGTTTTTGGTTTAATTTTTTAATTTTTAATTTTTTATGGCAGGCGTGAACGTGAAAAAACTGGGAAAACAATAAAGGACATTGTACTTATCGGAGTCAGTTATTTAGGAGTCAGTTGAATATTTTCAAAATTATAACTCTTTTTTTTAAATCCTTTCCCCCCAAGCAAGACGGTACCCCCACTGATGCACAGAGGGCTTCATAAGAGTAAAAGTTTAGACAGGAGGAGAGTGAAAAGAAAGACGAATCATTTACAAGCAGTGCCAGAGAAAGGGCAAGAGAAGGATGGGAACACAGGTGTGATGACAGTTGCGAAGGTAGAGAGAAAGGAAAAGAACAAGATGTACGGGGTGATGTAGAAAGGACTGGAGTCAAGTAGAAAAGAGATGGGTATTGACATTGCATTTAAATTTCTGGAGGTTGTAGCCGTCAAGAAAGCAAGTATATGGAAGAGAGTTCCACAGGCGGGAAGTGCGAGAAAAGAAACTGATGAGGTAGACTTGTTAGCTGCATTAGTTGCGCGAATTTATTCTTGTAGCGGGGGCACCAGTGACATAAGTTCGTCGGAGCAGAAGCCATGAAAATATTTGTAGAATAGAGAAAATGGTTGGAGTCGAGCTGCCAAGTCGGATTCTATCACATTTGAAGTATCTTCTTCTTCTTCTTCTTCTTCTCCTCCTCCTCCTCCTCCTCGTCGTCGTCGTCGTCGTCGTCTTCTTCTTCTTCTTTGTTGACTGCGGGAACTCTGAGGACGGAGAAGAAGAAGTAAAGGAAATTAGCAGAAGATTGAGGAAGGAGAACGAATGCGTTACGGGACTTTTATGTCCGGGTCGGCATTTGAAGTTTCCTTTATCACGTTGCTGGTGTATGGTATCGCGACTTCCATCTCACTGACTGATTCTTTTCTTTTTATACCGAAAAAACCTTTTAACATAGACTTGTTAACTTTTCTCTCAGTTTTGAAAACCGTTTCCTTCCATTGGTTAGAAAATTAATTTATCATCTGATCGCGAAATCCGGATTCATTCTTTTCTTTCAGAACGGAGTCAATCCTTTTTCTATTCGGTGAAATCAGGATTTCACACGTAATTGTGAATTTTTGTAAAAATGCAGAAGAGAAAAGAGTTGCTTTAAATTTCATGTTCACTATAAATTCAGTCTAAAACGTGAAACAAGAGAATAGTCTCTACTCCTGTCCAAGAGACCTGGGAGGCTGTGAACCGGACGATAGGCGAACCTACCTACAAATAATTAGTAAATACAGGAGGAAACGTTATATGTACAGAGCTAGTCGACTTTAGCAGGAAGCACAATTCTAAAGAGGGAGTTAGGGATAAGCGTCTACTCTTGTCTAAAAGACCGGGGAAGAGTGTTAACGGGATTGATAGGCGAACCTATCTACTCCTATTATGTACAAATAAATAGTAAAAGAATTTAGGAGGAAACGTTAGATGAATAGGTGATCTTCTAAGTGCAGTTTAGATTTTTGGCATAAGGCCAAAGGTTATGATCGAACTCACTACTCAGTTGTAATTGATCTAGCGAGACAATCTTGTTAATCATCACATCGTCGAAATCTGCATCTCTATTCTTTGTATGAGTCTAAGTGATAACTCAAAAAACAAAAATTCGTTTCCGGCTTCATCGGTTGAAACACAGGTCCTCGTACTATCACCGAAGTTAAGCAACGTTGAGCTGGTCAGTTCGTAGAAGGGTGACTGCTTAAGAATACCAAGTGCTGTAAGTTGGGATGTTCGTGTGATGTAATAGATAATGGCTCGGCATTGGTATTCATAGAGCCGCGTTCCAATTCAAGTTGGGTTCGTTATATCGAAAAGGTATTGGCTGACTTTTTCTTCTCCTAGCTATGGGCTAATTAGCAAGACATGTGTCACTAACCCATTAATATCTCCCATCCCACCAAAGATGTCGCACAAGCTAGTTCCAGTCATTGACCCATTCACCATAACGCCACATTTTTGCATACCATTCTTTACTACAGTCGCCAAAATACCAAAATCTGTCAACGTGGTTTTATTTATTCCCATATGCACTGTCTTTGCAGAGCCGGGGATTAATAACAGACTGTTGTCCTCAACTTTGTTGCCATTTTCACGACGTTTCGGTCGTTGTACCTTCTTCAGGTGATTGGAATTTCGAACTGAACCCTTTATTTCGTTCACATAACCCAGTGGACAAAAGCGTTGATTGGATACAGAGACTTGACCAAAATAGTTTTGAATTCGATACCTGTCTACAGCAGAGATGAACAAAAACTGAGAGAGCTGAGTTAAAGGGACATAACTCATACTGACATATCTGGAAGAAGCATGACTCATGGAACTACAGCAATCTACCCCGGTAAACAAAATAAAAGTTTCAGTTTGAAATTCCAATTACCTGACGAAGACTGGGGTGTACACCGGCCGAAACATCGCGAATATGGGAACAAAAATGAGGACAACAATCCAAAATATGTAAGTTTTGTAAATAGTTAGAGTACCTCATCTCAGAAATATAGACAAGTAGTAACATATTTAACAAATACATATAATATAAAATATTATTAAAGATTTTTTTAGAAAAAAAATTCTATCTACAGAAGCAAAACCGTAATGCTTGTATGGTGAATGATCACAATCTAATTGTGATCAGAGTAACGGTTAACGAGACGTAAAGTGTTTGAGATTAAAACAGTAAAATAACGAAGTAAGCATTTTAAGTTCTAACATTCTAAATTCGACCTTGTACAGTTCGCGATTTACTAAGCGTAGCTTAGTTGTGACACAAGGACGAAAGCATAGAGCACTCAGCGAGGATCGAACTCACTCGCAATTGATCTATCGAGACAAATGATTTTCTAAGCGCCTCTTAGATGCAGCACGAGCTCTAAAGTATGGAGATTCCTAGTGAGGAACAAACACACTATTCAGTTGTAATAGATTCAAGCGGGACAAGCTGGCTAACCATTATACCACGCCGAAGTGCCCAGCTTCATATCATGGGTTCAGAAAAGTAAAGAAAGAAACTGACCATTGAAAGAAATGTGAAAAGAAAGAAAGAAAGAGACAGAAAAAGAAAGAAAGAAAGAAAGAAAGAAAGAAAGAAAGAAAGAGAAATTGAGGAACTGTTGGACTTTTAACCAATGGTAAATGCCGTTGCTTTTTATCCAATTAAAATCTCCGTTACAAAAATATTTAGGCAAAGGCGGGAATTTCCAACCTGTTTTAAAAACAGCCAACTGGCTGTTGTTGGGACAGATATGGCGGATGGAAGCAGGTAAGAGGAATAGTGCCATATTTTTATTACTATCCGGGTATTGCGTTTGGAATTAAGTGTCAGGCAATGTTCAATGCGTATTAACTTTATATATTATTTCTTATGATAGGAATAATTGTATGGCCATTTTGTTTAATTGTTTTTGTTCATCTGTTTTAGAAAACGTCATTAATGCAAACATTTTAAAATCAAATTTGTCTTAACTTATTTACAAAATTGATACGTGTAATGGAAACTTCTCGTCAATATTCTCCTATTATTAGATTTAATATACAGGAATAAACGGATGCTGTAAAAATGTTATGCATGGAAACCGTAAGAGGTATTAATCTCGCTTACCTTTTCACTATACGATACTAGTAACAATGGTTATCCCTTTTAAAAAAATTGCCAATTATCGTTGTTTAAGATGTTTTAGAAACGTTAATTACGGAAATGTCTTCCATTTTCTTGGATCTGTCTATTTTGTATCCCCCTCTTTTTTTAAGTTGTGGGTGGTCTATTTGTAGGAAAACATTAAAAATATTTCTAATCTAACTTTTAACTCTTTAAATCTTAATCCCCCTTTTTTTTTTTTTTTTTCGTTTGATATTTCGCGAAAATTCCATTTACTTTCCATAATTGGAAAAGCTTAATACAAATCCTCAAATACCAATATTTTGAATTTTTTGTATAGTCGGCTATACACATTATCAGAAAGTAACAGCTATAGTAAATTTAGTCGACATTGTATAAATACATCGTTATTATCAAGTGGAGAGGGACGCTAATTAACTATTTTGGCAACAAAGCAAAAACTTCAATTGAAACTCTTATGCAGCAAAATACTTTGCTTATTGGAAATGTTAAACTTTGTCTATTAGCTTAATAAAAATTATAAGCTTAAAGCCTTTACTTTGTAAAATTTTATGTTACAACGTAGGTATCGCTTTGCTTAAATATCAAACTGACATGTCTGTTAATGGTTTTATTTCGTTTTAGATTTTCACAAAACAAGAACTCTTGTGGAAAGATTACCGGAAGTAGTTGAGAACATCGCAACTCGGTCCGCCATATTGGAACTTTCTAATCCAGCACGTAATTGTAAGCTAAGAGCCTGAATGAAGGCAACTCCAGGGTTGTCAGATTTTAAGTTACCTAAATTCTCATGAAAAATAAGATTACCTGGTTCATTTGCGCACCCTGCAATTATTTAAACAAGTCCAATATTTCAGGCTACACCCAAGTCTAAATGTTAGATTAATATTCTGGTTTAATTTGTTGACATAGTTTTGTTAACGAAACACGATTCGTTTGTTTTTGTTTGTACTGGTATCTTTCTAAAACTGTTACGCCAGCAAGAAATGAACTTATATACTGAACCATATTTTCAGAAAATCTAAATTCGTTCTTTGATCGGGTGTTCTAATTAGTAACTTGTTAATTTTCTAAGTCTTTCCTTAGCCCGAGGATAAGTTATTAGCATAGCTACTGGCAAATTTCCGACACCCTCTGCTAATGTATTTCGACGTGTAAAATGTCTATTCGCGTCTAGTAAAACACTTGAAATGATTGTTTTCGGTTTATGAAAGCGTAGGCAGTTATTTCATTTTAGATCCGTATAATTCTATATTTGATTTAAAAGGTTACATATAATTACAACTATTGACGCTCTTAACTTTTACAAGTCCTTTTTTAAATTTAGAACCTAACATGAATTTTTGGATTAAAGTTAAAATCGACTAACTTCCCGTCCCTTGCCCGACTAACTTCCCGTCCCTTGCCCGACTAACTTCCCGTCCCTTGCCCGACTAACTTCCCGTCCCTTGCCCGACTAACTTCCCGTCCCTTGCCCGACTAACTTCCCGTCCCTTGCCCGACTAACTTCCCGTCCCTTGCCCGACTAACTTCCCGTCCCTTGCCCGACTAACTTCCCGTCCCTTGCCCGACTAACTTCCCGTCCCTTGCCCGACTAACTTCCCGTCCCTTGCCCGACTAACTTCCCGTCCCTTGCCCGACTAACTTCCCGTCCCTTGCCCGACTAACTTCCCGTCCCTTGCCCGACTAACTTCCGTCCTTGCCCGACCTTCTTCCCGTCCCTTGCCCGACTAACTTCCCGTCCCCTTGCCCGACTAACTTCCGTCCTTGCCCGACTAACTTCCCGTCCCTTGCCCGACTAACTTCCCGTCCTTGCCCGACTAACTTCCGTCCTTGCCCGACTAACTTCCCGTCCCTTGCCCGACTAACTTCCCGTCCCTTGCCCGACTAACTTCCCGTCCCTTGCCCGACTAACTTCCCGTCCCTTGCCCGACTAACTTCCCGTCCCTTGCCCGACTAACGCTTCCCGTCCCTTGCCCGACTAACTTCCCGTCCCTTGCCCGACTAACTTCCCGTCCCTTGTACCCGACTAACTTCCCGTCCCTTGCCCGACTAACTTCCGTCCCTTGCCCGACTAACTTCCCGTCCCTTGCCCGACTAACTTCCCGTCCCTTGCCCGACTAACTTCCCGTCCCTTGCCCGACTAACTTCCCGTCCCTTGCCCGACTAACTTCCCGTCCTTGCCCGACTAACTTCCCGTCCCTTGCCCGACTAACTTCCCGTCCCTTGCCCGACTAACTTCCCGTCCCTTGCCCGACTAACTTCCCGTCCCTTGCCCGACTAACTTCCCGTCCCTTGCCCGACTAACTTCCCGTCCCTTGCCCGACTAACTTCCCGTCCCTTGCCCGACTAACTTCCCGTCCCTTGCCCGACTAACTTCCCGTCCCTTGCCCGACTAACTTCCCGTCCCTTGCCCGACTAACTTCCCGTCCCTTGCCCGACTAACTTCCCGTCCCTTGCCCGACTAACTTCCCGTCCCTTGCCCGACTAACTTCCCGTCCCTTGCCCGACTAACTTCCCGTCCCTTGCCCGACTAACTTCCCGTCCCTTGCCCGACTAACTTCCCGTCCCTTGCCCGACTAACTTCCCGTCCCTTGCCCGACTAACTTCCCGTCCCTTGCCCGACTAACTTCCCGTCCCTTGCCCGACTAACTTCCCGTCCCTTGCCCGACTAACTTCCCGTCCCTTGCCCGACTAACTTCCCGTCCCTTGCCCGACTAACTTCCCGTCCCTTGCCCGACTAACTTCCGTCCTTGCCCGACTAACTTCCCGTCCCTTGCCCGACTAACTTCCCGTCCCTTACGACTAACTTCCCGTCCCTTGCCCGACTAACTTCCCGTCCCTTGCCCGACTAACTTCCCGTCCCTTGCCCGACTAACTTCCCGTCCCTTGCCCCGACTAACTTCCCGTCCCTTGCCCGACTAACTTCCGTCCTTGCCCGACTAACTTCCCGTCCCTTGCCCGACTAACTTCCCGCGTCCCTTGCCCGACTAACTTCCCGTCCCTTGCCCGACTAACTTCCCGTCCCTTGCCCGACTAACTTCCGTCCTTGCCCGACTAACTTCCCGTCCCTTGCCCGACTAACTTCCCGTCCCTTGCCCGACTAACTTCCCGTCCCTTGCCCGACTAACTTCCCGTCCTTGCCCGACTAACTTTTGTTAACGTTCCTTTCTTTAATCATTTCTATCTCCCACTTCGCACCAGCCTAGTACAGACATTGGTGATAGTATTTCCGTCTCAGTCCCCCATAGTCGCGATAACCCAGGCCGTTTCCTCTGGTCAGTGAATTTGGAATATCGGCTCGGAACAAGAAATCGAGGAACCGAGTTCGAATTCCAGTTGAATTCCTTGCATTCACTTACAAGCAAATACCCTTGGGGAAAGGTATTAATCCGTCTCATCCCTCCAGTTATGGGTTAAATAATGGGACAGATTGGGTTCTATAGCCTTGGTCGGCAACCAACCTACTGCGGGATAATCTTCTGCCCAGTCAGTCATGTCTCTTTCGAGACATGGTCGCCCAAGCGTGTATCGCGCATGGCACTTAACTGACTGACTGACTTTGCCATCGTCAGTTGCTGTTAATATTGTGATCACTCCCAACCCAAAAATTTTTACAACTGTTTTACGAGGAAACTTTCCCTGAGTCTCCTAAAGTTTGCAGGATTAATTTATTGACTGTGCAACTTGTTTTCTTATTAAACGCATATCATTTTAAGGTTTTTGTTTTGCATATTAAAAGAATCGTGTCTAAAGATGCAATAAAAAAAGCTTTTTTTTTTAATTTTATATATATATAAAAACAAACGTATTTCACTTATGTTAAATCTCCATCTTAATGCTTCGGAAATAATCCTAGGACACTTCAGTAAAATATTTTAAACGATTTTTCTTATTCTCTAAGATATATGCACTGGTCGTTTTTTGTTTTTGTTTTCACTTAACTCATAAAAAAAAATCCTCGTGGCCAGACGAGTTTTAGATTTTTACTCAGTTCTTTAAATTTAGAAAAATATGAAGTTAAATTTTATATTTTTAGCTTTTATTTGAGATAAAATATTTTAACTTCTAAATGTTTTTAGATTTTATTCATTTTAAGCTTTTATTTTTTATTTTTTTTTTTTAATCATATTTTAAAATCGATTTACTGTTTTATTTCTCAAACAGGTGCAATTTTAATTTTTAGCTAGTCTGAAAATTAATTTTTTAAAAAATCAGTTTTAATCCTTTTACTGATACGATTCCTCGGTAGCTTTTATTTTCAGTATTTTAATAGAAAATAACTTTGTATCCCATCATCCAATAATAAAACTTCCGCTTTTCACGAGTGAACTTCTGCTTCTCGTTCTTTGCTAATTTGACGTTTAAGACCGAATAAATTTTTTTTAATCTTTGGAGTAAACCTTTCAGAAATTTGGCTCTATCGACCCATGAACCTTTAACCACCCTCTGTGACGTGCTGGCTGGTTTCATAACACAGTTGCAAGGTGGATGGTCATTGCCTCTTAAAGTCGTTTAGGTTCTTAGCCGGGCTCTTTCAGAGCAGAAAACCCGGGGGTCCCAGCCAGGCGCCATTTCCTCTTGATTTTTTAAAAACTTTAATGGTAGACGTGGGTGAATAAACTGGATATAAATCTTGGCGTTGTGTATTACAGGTCTACTCATAGTTCAGTTGCTGGTTTCGCCGAGTGATATAGTCTTGTTTTGCTTCAGCTTAAATTGCTTTAAAATTCATAAAAGCAAATACATGACCATTTTAAAAACAAATTATATATAAAAAAAAAAAATAACAGGTAAATTGTAGGTAAAGCAATAAGCTCACCAAAAATTTAATCGTATTTTTTTTGAGAAAGATTAAATTCTCTAGTTAACTTGGTTTCACTAGATTTCTTTTTACAGTGAACTTTCTATCATTTCACCCCAAGGAACGCTACTGGTGCAAAGAGGGTTACGGTGAGTCTTAAAGATGTCAAAGCAGGGTGGGAATCAAGGATATAGATGGTAGTTTATGCTGCATTTAAGCTTTTGGGGATGCAAGCGAACGGGAAGTCTAAAAGTGGAATACATCAGATTAATAAATACATAGATTTAATTTACTAGTCTCGCGTAATTGAGCGACGTCTTAAAAATTTACCCCCTCCACAAAAATGAGTTAGTCTAACAAATTCTATAAAAAGCTGACCCTAACACTTGTAGCGTAACGGCACTGGTAAGTAGATCTGTATACTTGTACTATGTATAAGTAGGTTAACTACCTTTGTAGGTATTTCTAGTCGAAACAGTTCACATAATCCTGTGGTGGATAAGAAATTAAGAATTAAAAGCAACTTTCTTCTTACCACTTACAAAAATTCACAATGACGTGTGAAATCCTGGTTTTGCCGACTAGAAAAAGGATTGACCACGTGCTTAAAGTCGAAATAGGATTTTTCGAGCAGATATTAAATTGGTTTTCTGACCAACGGGAGCGATTTGCAAGACTGAAGAGTTGGCAACCCAGTGCGAAAGAACTAAATGGTTATAAAAAGCAAAAGATGGGATCGGCGAGAGAAACGACATACTAAAATGTAATTGGGGAAACTTAGTCGACCCGGATGTAAGGTCGCGTCTCACAAAGATAGAAAAAGGCGTAAGACAAGGATGTGTCTTTTCACCGGATTTGTTCAACCTATACACCGAAAATATTTTGAGGACCCTAGATGACACGCCAGGATTTATTGGAGGCCACAACCTGAACAACAGAAGGTATGCGGACGATACAGTGCTGATTGCGGACACAGAAAGGAAACTACAAGACCTCATACAGAAAGTAACAGTGGAGAGTGACAAGAAGGGACTACAAATAAACTTTAAGAAAACTGAGTGCATGGTCATCAGCAAAAGATACAACCCAAAATGCCAAATACAGGTGGAGAATAACAGAATTAAACAAGTACAAAAATTTAAGTACCTAGGAAGTGTTCTAACAGGGTATGGAAAGTGCGACACGGAGATCCGAAGGCGAATTGACATGGCAAAGGACGCGTTCCAGAAAATGAGCAAAATACTAACACTCAGGAAAATCTCAATAGAAACGAAGAAAAGAGTGCTACGTGATGTCAGTTCTTCAATACGGCTGTGAATGCTGGACAATATCATCGAAAATGAGGACAAAACTGGAAGCGGCCGAAATGTGGTTCTACAGAAGGAGGCTACGGATATCGTGAACTGAGCATGCAAGCAACGATGAGGTGTTGGAAAGAATGGCAACAAAAAGAAAGTTGATGCTGAGCATCAGGAAGAGAAAACTGAAGTTCCTGGGACATGCAATGAGGAAGGAGAACCTGATACTGACTGGCCAGATAGAAGGAAAGAGAGACAGAGGAAGGCAGCGGATAACATTTGCAGGGCCTGATCAGGTGGATGACGGAACGGGGGTTGCTACGAGCAACAGAAGCAAGCATATTAAGAGCCACAAGGGATAGGGAGACGTGGAGAACCATGATCGCCTACGTCCTGAAGGGACAGGGCACATAGAAGATTCCTTCTACTTATTCTCAACAATCCTACTCAACGGTAATATAATATTCCCAGACTATGAACTCTTGATACTCTTAACTTTCTCATTGAACATTAATTTCTACAATTAATGTTATCCTTTTTTTTATCAAATTTTTATTTTAACATGCAAAATGTATATTTTATTCTTCCGCACATTACTAACCAGCTTCAACCTTTTGATAATAGCTAATAAATATTAAGTTGTAGGGAGTTCGGTTATGTATGACACAAGGCTGAATTAATAAACATTAACCATCACCTTATAGCTCCACTTTAATTTCACATTAAAATTTAGTATTCAAGATTATAGAACAATTTGCGAAAGTTCCGCCGAACAACACGCACAACTAACGTAAGTCTTTCGTTCTGGATTAGCAGAGCTATAACTGCGTTCAAACTTTAAAATGAACATTTTAAGATTTCTAATTAAGATTGAGTATAACATGCAAACGTTTTTCTCTCCAATAACGTTCATTAAACAGTTTTTCGTTGATCCACAAAACATTTAACATTCCATTAATTTCTTTGAACATTATTTTTAATTGATACTCGTATTTGAGTAGATATTCTGTTTTTAATCAAGCAGTGTATTTATATATTTCTACTGGCCTGATTATTTACGATAAATTTTGTATGAAAACGTCATATTTATCGTATATAATCAGGCCGGTAGAAATATATAAATATACTGTTTGATTAAAAACAGAATATCTACTAAAATACTCGTATCTCTTAAAAATAATGTTCAAATAATTTCAATATGTCGGTTGTAAAAAAAAAAAAAAAAAAGGGATTTCGTTAATCTTCGGGATTTTCCGTAACATTGTATATTCCATTAAACCTTTCTCTTTATAGAATAAGCAACTTAGGGTTTCATACGTACGAACAGTAACGATTCTTTACTAAAAAAAATCGTATTAGTTCTTCATATTTAATTTCTTTTAATTTTATAACTATAATAGTAAGCAAAACATCTGTAATACTTGTAGAAAGCTTAAAACGGTGATTTTTTTTTTTTTTTTGTTCTCAACTTTTTACTTCAATAAGTAAAGTTCAACTTTTACTAACATAATTTTAGCAATTATTTGTGTATTGTGGTGCAGTGGATTTCTCGGAACGGGAAATCATTTCGAATTCCAATTGTATACTTTGCATTCACTTACGCGCAAATATCCTTTGTAGAAAGCTATTAATCCATCTTTTCTCCATCCAGCTAAGGATTAAATAAAGGCAGATTTTGTTTTATAGCTTTGGATGTCAATCTCAGACTGGCACCCTACTGCGGGAGAATCTTCTGCCTTGACACAAGGGTGTCTCACGTATGCCACGTATATTAGTAAATGGATATGCTTTATTTTGAAGTAAAACTAATGGAAAAAATTGCTTTAACTAAATTGAGTATTTATGTACACTAGTAAAATAGCGCGTAAGCATTTTAAAATGTGTGATTAAGTGCGATGATTCGCTACAATGTGCATATCAGGGTGAGTCTTAGTTGTAAATATTAGAATTGGTGGGACGAAGCAATGTAGTTCGTCTGAGCACTTCCCATGAAAGTTGCGACATTTCGTGTGTGACAGTCGTGAGGGTGAAAAACTTAATCCACAAGGACGCGGAGACCAAGTGAGGACTGGGCCAAGACCTCCTATATATTAACCAAGGCCTATGCTATGATTAAAGTTGACGTGCTGACGTCACACTTAGTAGAGTTCTGTTTTATACGGAGTCCGTTAGCGTTGACTTATTTTCAGAACCAAACATGCCTTCTTCTTGTGTGGTACCACAATGTAAAGGGAATTATAAAAATGGACCGAAAGTTCATTGTTTTTCGTTTCCAAAAAATAAACATTTATTTGATAAATGGAAACATGCCATTAAAAGGGAGAATTTTACCCCAAGTACATTCAGCAAAGTAAGTAGTTAAAATTTTATCATTTATTTCAACAGTCGCTAAAATCAAAATTTGCGAAAAAATTAGTTTTGCCGTAGCACAAGAAGAAAGCACTTTGTTTATATCTTTTAAAATAATACAATAAATTAAGATATTATTTTTATTTCTTTGAATAAAATTGAAATAAAAAATATCTGAAAAAAAAAAATAAATACGGCTATTCGTTTGTAAGTTTGTTTGTTTTTTTTTTTTTTTTTTTTTTTTTTTTTTTTTTTTTTTTTTTTTTTTTTGTTTTTTTTTTTTTTTTTTTTTTTTTTTTTTCGAAATGTTTTAAAATTTAAACTGAAGCCGAAAAAAGTTGTTAAACATTATATTTTCTAAAAGTATTTGAATTAATATTTTATTGATATTTTATTTCAGAAAATAGTGTCTTTTTTTTCAATGAAATGTTTAAAAATTCTTAGAAAACAAAGTAAAAACTTTTCTATACTTCTTGCAACTTTATGAATCATTTTTAAACATGAAAAAATATTCTTGAATTGAATTTTTTTTATTCTTTTTGTATTAACAAAAACTACAAAATTTATCTTATAGTCAATTTTAAAAGAATTTGTTTTATTTTTAAGGTTTTTTATTTGAAAACTCCGTGAAATTGTGTTACGAAAAAAACAAAAGTCAAGTCACTATTACCGAAAATTTAAAAACTGGAAAATGATGATTTAAACTTTGTTTAAACCTATTATTTCTGACTAAGTTTTGAATTTATTTGAAACATAAAGGCCTAAATCACACCACACTTGAATTTTAAAACCTAACTTTTAAAATATTTAATTTTTAGAAAATATTTAGCACAAAGGAAAGTTTTATACTGCTTTAACACCATACCACTTATGCCATTTTAGAACTAACACAATATTGTACAGAAGAACTGAAAATGTTGTATATATTACCTGGAAAATTTCAAACTGATCGTCTGGAGGCAAGATTTGGCCAGTATCGACAACTTAGTGGTGATCAATATCTCTATCCGTCAATTATTTGAATGAGAAAAAAAACTAAGAATGTTGTCTGTTTTAAAACTTAGCCTGCCTTTTAATAATCAAAGTATTAATTTGAAGAATTTACAAGAGGTGAATTGGAATGAAATGACAGAGGAACAAAATTTAGATGTTTATAAATTTAACATAGACGTAACTGATAATGATGTTCATCAGTGCAAAGAAGTCCTGCCTATTATAATATATTTAGCAGGTTATTGCTGTTATGCTGTTTTTAAAAAAATGAAATGTTATAGTTGTAAAAGTTTAGTATCAGGAAGAGATGATATACTACCTGATATAAACAGTTATTTTCAAGGAATTAATAGAGGTTCTCTGTTATATACCAATGATGTAGCAACAAATTTAGTACTATACAATTATATTGTTATTAATAAACTTGTAAAGAATCCTTCTTTTCTTCATTCAATGAATCAAAGAAAATTGTCTATGTACATAACATTGGATGTTTTGGCTAATGATGAACTTCTTTTTCATGTTGACTCATGTGGTGAAGGTCATAGCATTGAAAAAATAGAAAAAATGATTATCTGGAGCTCTTCTAATGCATTATTAAATAATTTTTGTAGCAAGGAAAATGATAATATTACTTGTAAGAAGTTAAGTAAAAAAAAAACTTCAAACATTCAGCTGAATTTTGAGACATAAAAAACTTTTATAAGTTTGATTTTAAAAAAAAAAAACAGTAACTTAAACTTATTTAGTTTGAATTAATTTGCTTGAATTTAAATTGTTGCATTTTTAAATATTTTAATTAATTTGCTTATTTATTGTTGCTTCTTGTTTGTTCCTAAATTCTAATGGTTTCTTGATTGCTATATTTGAGTGATTCTGATTTAAAAATTCTTGCAATTGAAACAAAAGTGATTGTGATTTTTCATAATTAAATTAAAAATATGAAAATTTAAGCAGTGTTTGTTAAATTTTTAGAATTTAGACTAATAAACGAAAAGTTTTGTCTTTAAAACTGTGTTTACTGTTTACAAACACGACCGACAGTCAGTAGTCAACAATGATGTTTATATTTTCTTATTGTTTTCTTAATTTTATTTTATTTAAATTTAAAAATTAATAAAACCAGCATAAATCAAAACATGTCTTTCTTTTTTTTCTTGTTACATTTTAAAAAGTTTTAAAATCTTTATTAAAAAATAACGTCTTTGTGATTATCAACATTGTCATGAAGACGGCTAACGCTACGGCTACGATTCATGACACTACTACCGTGACGTCACATTTCATTTGCTTAGGCCTTGGTTAATATATAGGAGGTCTTGACTGGGCCCCTCCTGGGCAAATATGACGTCAGTATTCCATTCTATGAAAAACCAATCCTAAACGGAAAACAAGAGATAAACTTTATTTTGCATGACCAGACGATAGGCAAACCTACTGAAAATATTAAGATGCCCTAGTTTCCGCTTTAGGGGAACAAATGGTAATTATGAAAGCATAATCTTAGCTTTTAATCATGTGGCAGTTCATAAATTTGGAGTCCAATAAAATGCTTCTATTTCTTTCTATTTTTATGCGTGACAAGGGCTAAGGGTTCTGTAACCTTGGTCTTTGTTGGCAACTAGTCTACCGCTAAAAGTAATACCAACCTTCTGCGGGAATATCATCTGCCCAGTCACATCACGTACTGTACTTAACTGATTAAAAAATAAACTTTATATTTAATGTATGAACGGTCAGCCAGGAATCCTACCATAACACCCTGTGACTTTTTCTCTTGGGGTTGGTTGATGAAACAAGTCTGCTAGACCAAACGAATGCTTCTGAAGGACAAGTACAAGATGTTATGTCTTCCATACATTCAAGATTTTCTGGTGAAATCACTTGGCACGATTCTCGGGTGGCTTGATAAGCAGATAACAAAATCTGGTGCCTATATCGAATTTTAAATAAAACCATGCTAACCCTTCACTTTTTCTTTTAAAAATGGTAGTTAAGTCTTTCAAGACGAAGTTAGTTTTCAATTACCCTGTGAATATATTACATTCAATCTTTTGTTGTATAAATATCTTTTGAATATCCTTACTTGCTCATCATACAATGATTTATAATTGAATTATGTCGTTTTAGTATTAATAGCGAAATTGTATCATTTAAATATTAGAGTATTCAACTGTAAAGAATTAGTGAAACCCTATCATAAAAAAAATAAAAATAATAAAAAAAAAGGCGACTTTGGTTTCGTTTCAGTAACAATCAGCGAGAATCTCGTAAAATCCGAAACGCGAATATTCGACATGTTGACCTTGACTGCCCCACCATCTTGATGTTTTTTTCGTCTATGCTCATTTTATTGGGCGGTTGAGGCTCGTAAATTTGCATGAGCCACAAATTTGTTTCGCAAAATCTGAGTACCGAAATCAAGTTAAGTTATAGCTTTGGGATCGGTCATTTTCTTTCATGTTTTGCTCTCCAGACACGAACGAGCGTGTTTTATATTAGGTCAGTCGTTTTTCTCTCATATACAAAGAAAACTTGAAATTAAATTGCTAAATGAGAAATAACAAAATGTTAACTTGAATATTGCTGTCTAGAAAAAAAAATTGTCTATCCCATCTAATATAATTAAAAACAAATGACAATTTAAATATTTTTATATAAAAATAGTAAAGGCTTCTTTAAACGCAGCAACCTTCAACCTCTTCACGTCAAGGTAGAATCTTTACACATTTTATTAAAAAATTCTCTCTGTTGGTTTCCCTACTATAACTTGATATTCAGTAGAGTATTACGGCTCTGAAGCATCAGCAGTGTTCGAGTTTCAGTCGAGTTCATTACATTGACTTGGGGCAAGGCATGAATCTGTTTCTTCACTCTCGGCTATGAATATCACATAACAATCGGTATGCTTTTCGTCGTATCTGACGAAATAGGGGAAAAAAAAAGACTACAATGGTACGTCGTCGTCCTGCGGCCTTGGCCGAGATAGAACTCACTGCACCCCTCCAGTATTCCCTGTGCATTTGGAAACCTGGCGCAGTTTGCAGCGAAATTCATAATCTTGTCAAATAGCTGAATACTTGATGCTTCGCTAGGGCTACCAAGGGTGTTTTTATTGTGACACCAACACTGGATGGGTTGCCTCCAGACCCCACCCTGTTATTTAACCCCTAACTGGAGGGAAGTGATGGATTAATACCTTTCCCAAGGGTATCAGTGCTGAAGTGAATGTAGGGTATTCAATTGGAATTCGAACTCGGCTCACCGATTTCTCTTTCCAAGCCGACATCCACTGCACCACAACGCACATGGATTACTGAACGCTTACAGCGCCTGGTATTTCCAAGCCGTCACCTATCTAAGTACTGACCAGGCTCAACGTTGCTTAACTTCGGTGATCGAACGAGAACCGGTGTATTCAACGTGATATACTGTAAGACATATCCCGTTGATATGTCTTACGGTACTGTCGTTATTGATGTTTCTGTCGGATTTGTCTTGTTTAAGATGTGCGATGTGGTGCAGTGGACATCGACTCGGAACGACAAATCGGGGAGCCGAATTCGAATTCCAGTTGAATTTCTCGCATTCACTTAGGAACGGTATTAAGCCGTCTCTTCCATCTAGTTATGAGTTAAATAACAGGACAGATTGGTTGCCAGCCAAGGCTATAGAACTCAATCTACCGCAGAAAGCAATGCCAACCTACTGCGTGATAATCTTCTGCCCAGTTAGTCATGTCTCTTTTGAGACATGATCGTCCAAAGCGTGTATCACGCATGGCACTTAACTGACTGTCTTAAGAATAAAATTAACAGAAGATTTCCTCCAAACATTTAGGCCGGTAAGTAAAAACGTTTTAAGTGATTAAATTTTAATTAAAAAAAGAAA
This sequence comes from Ascarosepion bandense, assembly GCA_037127315.1. NCBI lineage: Eukaryota > Metazoa > Mollusca > Cephalopoda > Sepiida > Sepiidae > Ascarosepion > Ascarosepion bandense. The sequence continues at coordinate 5,704,855 of JBBBDQ010000514.1, read as the reverse complement.
TACTAAATTTCACCCGGTCTTATATATGTCATCCGCAGACAGTCCTGTTTTGTTGTATCACAGCACGTCAGTACGATTAGACATCCGATTGCCTCTAGCCAGGATTGAAACCCGAAACCATCAGTCGGCAAACTATGGGTGCTCGGTGGAGGACGGCGGAGTTTAGCGTGTTATATACACAATGTAATCGCATGCCAGTAGCCAAGAGTTCATTACTGGACGGTCCTGGGTATGACAAACTACACCTGGCAGCAAGACCTCTGAATAGGTGGTTGTGAGGAGCATGGACCCACCTCTTAATTGCTGTTGTTCCAAGGTTCACTCTGACCCTGGGTGGTAGCAACTGTTAAGGCCCCAACTATGAGCAAATAGTTTGTCCTCAAACTGGGAATAAAACACTATGAAAGTATAAAAATAGACTTTTATAGAAAAAATATTACGAACAATACATTTTTGAAAGAAAAAAAATATTTCCATAATATACTTTTGAAGGATAAATTATTCCCAGCAATACATTTTTGAATACAAAACTGGAAAATGTCTTCAGTTTTCTAAAATAAAAAAAATATTTTTTATCAAAATCTGACTTACTCAAACTTATCACTATAACTGAACATTAAAAAATACCTTAAACCCCCACCTTTTTGGCATAAAATAACCCACAGAGGTGTTGATATGCCGTTAAACAAAACTCATTCATTTATTACTGAAAGAACAATGCGTGAGTAGTGTTTTTTTTTCTTTTTAAGTCAACCATTTCTCTCATAGTGTTCTATCTATCTATCTATCTATCTATCTATCTATCTATCTATCTATCTATCTATCCTATCCTATCCTATCCTATCCTATCCTATCCTATTCTTTTCATAGCTCTCAATCACATTCTGTTCATATCTATCTATCTATCTATCTATCTAGGCGCATGGAATCAGAGAAGGGAAATTTGAACGTTGTATAGAAGCAGTGTCTACACACGCCATATGCATGTACGCAAAAGGATTGAAAAATGTAACTCTCTATTTAATGTTTGAGTGGCCAGACACGAGTCCCGACTGGATACCCTCTGACTTTTTCTTTAAGGTTTATTATGAAAGCAAGTTTACTATACCAAACTAAGACTTCAGAAGATCTTGAAGGCCGAATAAGACTGATTGGGTTGTGTAATTTGAGTGGCAACAAGTACAGGAGATGGAAAACTCTTAAATTTAAAAGAAAAAAACTAGGGATGGTTGGGCTCCGTCAGGCTATCATGCAATTTTTTTTCTTAATAAAGAAATGTCGACAAAATTTTCAATATGGCCGGTTTTAGTAACTTAAAAAATATTTGTAGCAATTTTTTTTTCTTATTAGAAATATTAGATTTAATCTATTAGCTTAAAAAAAAATAAAAGCTTCAAGAAATTTTTTCATTTTTAAAAATGCATGTTAAACCTCAGGTATTTTTATTTATTTAAAAACTTTGAATTTATTAGATGAAGGAGCGTCTAGCGTGCAATCAGTTTATCAATGCTAAAAATACAAATTCAGGTCAAGCGTTGTATTCTCCAGGAAAGGCATGAACCCATCTTTTCCCTACACTTGTTGAAAGGCTCTAAGGCCTTTGGTGGTAATCAGTCTTGAAGGACTACTTTGAATTCACCGCAAGAAAATAGTTAACGAGGAAACAACGCCCTCCTTCTCAAAGAGAAGGAAACGTTGGCGAATCATGATTTTTCTAAAGAGTGACAATCCTTTCTCAGGCCCTATAGAGTGGCGCTACATAATCACAAATAACGAACATTGCATAGCTTGAGCACTTCGACAGAAGTGACAACAGATGTTTCTAGCCTGTAGCTAGAAGAGACAACATTATCAAGTTCTTAAATTTCCAGCAAAATTTTTAAAAGGAAACTTCTATCAGCACCAATAAGAAAATAATTAAAAAAAAAATGAAGGAAAAACTTGAAGCAACTGAAATGTGGTTCTACAGAAGGATGCTGCGAATATCATGGATCGAGCATGTGTGCAATGATGAGGTCTTGGAAATGATGGAAACAAAAAGGAAATTAATACTGAGCATCAGGAAGAGACAACTAAAGACACGCAATGAGGAAGGAGGGCTTGGAGAATCTGATACTAGGCCAGATAGAGGGGAAAAAGAGACAGGGTAAAGCAGCGGAAAACATATTTGAAGGACCTAATCAGATGGATGACGGAACAAGGATTGCATAGTGTAACAGGAGAAGGCGTGCTCAGAGCCACCAGGGATAGGGATAAGTGGAGGGCCAGATCGCCTACGTCCTGAAGGGACAAGGCACATAGAAGAAGAAGTAACACTAAGAGTTTGGTTAAGAATGTTTTTTAAAGTCTGGTCACACGAAGTAAGTCAATATAAGGTTGGAGAGGCGACTGAGAGGCATAGGACAATAAAAGAAGTGGTTTCAAGGAGACCAAAGACTGCAGTTGATATTGTAGTTGAGTATTGTAGTTGACGGGAAAGCAGAATTCCACAGCTGCGGGAGAAGAAAATATTAGCATACAACTTAAGGTTACAACTAGCAATGTCATCAGTGAAATTATAAGACCTAGCTGCCAATCTTAAATTAGCGAAATTGAAGTTCCAGAAAGAAAAGCTCAGCAGAACACTTGCCATGAAAATATGTACAGAGGGAGGCACGTAGCCGAAAGTGATCGATGCCGAATTGAATGCTCACACTGGTCACGGAATTTGACATAAGATCGAGTTTAAAAGTGCTTTGGTAGCCCATGCGATTGGAGGTCAAATATCGTTTAAGCCCTCCTCTGCTAAAAGAATGGAACTGATACAGATCGAGAAAATATGTCAAAATCTGTTCGAACTCTTGCTTCTAGCATCGATAGATATTCGGTTAGTCAACCAAATTTATTTAATATTCAACTAGATTTATTGGACTCCTGTTTACTAGACAGTAAGACCTCTGATCGAGAAATCAGAGAGTTGAACCATCTTTTTATTGCTGTTGTTCCTAGGTTCATCCTGATTCGGTGTAGTAGCATCTGTTAGGATCTCAGCTATGGGCAAAAAGTGAATCTTGAAACAAAATAAAATACACTATAAAAGTGTAGAAATACATTCTTGTAGTAAAAAATAAGAGCAATACATTTTTTATCAATATATGTGTTATGGTGCCCTCCTACAAGGAATGGACACTTCCTCTTGCTATATATGATTACCTGTGTGACTCTTGGAAGGCAGTTAAGCACGGAAGTTAAATTGACAGTTGAGTGCACACTTAAAGCCAGCTACTATTCTGGCAATGCACAGCGTAACTGTACCGTTCAGATTTATTCTATTTACTTATTGCTAACATTTACTTTGTACCTATGTTCTTGTTATACTAATACACTGTTTGGAAGCTGCCGCCTGTGTTCCGTGTCTTACTTCCGGTCAAACCGGTCACTCCAACTTTGCGGCGAAATTTCGCCACAACAACTCCACAACAAACAGGCGACGAAGATCCACAACAATAAGCAATACATATCTGTAGCTGAAGCCATAAAATTGTGCTCAAAATAGTTAGATACCGTCATTAAATAACCCATACAGATGTTGATATGCCGCTAAATAAAAATCAATCAAGATGAAAAATCTCTTTCATGACATTAATGCATATATCCTACAGTTTCTGCAAGAAGTCAAACTGTATTCCAAAATTTAACTTCAATAAAGCAACATAAAACACACATAAGACCGCTTTTAGTAATAATGTCCACACAAACATGCATTTGGACAAAAGCTGAGTTTTATCTACCATGTATTCAATTGTGCAAGCAGAATAACATATATATGTATTATTTCAAAGCTCCTAAGAAAATTATATTCCGACATTAAAAGGCCCATAAAGACTTGATGTCATCAAACAAATCAAATAACAACTTTTTTGTAAAATTACAAACAGTATATCTAAACTTATTTATAAATGGAACTTTGTCTGTGTGTGTGTCCGTTGCCTATAAACTCCGAAACGGCTGAACCGATTTTCTTGAAAATTTACACAGTTGTACTATAAGCGTCTGCGAGTATTCTTAGCTAGGTTTTGTGTCGAGGTACCCCCAATAAATACCGAAAATCGATAATCGAAAAAATCGGGTTATAGAACGATTGGTCCGATTTTAATCAAATTTGATACACTCATAGACAAAGACATAAGAAGCGATATTCAGAAGTTACAATAGTGCAGAAAATCGACAATATATACATATAAAAGGCAAGATGTTTGTGTGTGTATCTGTTTATCTGCCTGTATGTCTGTATTTTTTCAGCCCTTTTATTTTAGTTTTTGCTTCGGGTTTGGCTCTAAGTAGGTATAATTGTAGTTCTTAGTCTCAGCCATGATACCATTTACTCAGAGGACTTATTTAGCCTTCAAAAAATTTATTTGATATCAATACCAGGAAATCCATTCATTTTTCTTTCAGTCTACGGTTTCGCTTTAACTGGAAACAACTATTGCTTTTTAGTCTTTCGTACCAACCTCCAAAGAGTGTGAGCTCCAGGACCATGGATTAGTTTTAAAGCTTTCATTACACCCGAGCAACGCCGCGCTATACTGCTAGTTTATAGTAGAATTACCAGCAATACATTTTATCTGTAGTAGAAGGCATGCAATTATGCGCAAAATATATTTAGTTGAAACCATAAATTATCCAAAACATTTATATTTCGACATTAAATAATTCATAGAGGTTGGTATACTTCTAAATAAAATCAATCAATAGGAAAGAATTTTTTTATGATACTAATCCATATAAATTCCTACAATTTCTGAAAGAAATCAAACTGTATTCAATAATATACCTTCAATAAAGCTACATGAAACACACATACTACCGCCTCTAGTAATCATGTCCACGCAAACATGTATATGCACGAAAGTTAAGTATTATCTACCATGTAGTCAATTGTGAAACAGAATAACATTTTTATTATTTCAAAGCTCTTAAAAAAAATTGCATTTCGTGTATAAAAAAAAGGCGAAATGCTGTTAAACAAACAAACAAGCATTTATTTACGATTTGAGCGCAGGCGGAGGGTACACGGTTTGGATCGAACTCGCACGTGCAGCAATGAACGGCGAGAAGAGCTAACCATTGCTCTAAGGTGAAGAGTAAACAGACTGCAGGCAGAACATTGATCTTTTTTTTAGGTAACTGGATTTTGACAGAGATGCGTGTCTCTCTTTGAAGATAAAACGGAAAGATAGAAAAATATTGATCAGTTATTGACTTCGAAAGGAAATGAACGTGTATATATATATATATATATATATATATATATATTACTGTTCACATTTTCTCCCTATCTATCTATAGATATATACATATACACACACAAACAATTTAATATATGCACATTCATCTGTTTTCCCTGCCCGCACACAATATTTTGTTATATATATATATATATATATATATATATATATATATATATATATATCTTTTTCGTCTATCTTTAGGTTCATAATATATGCGTATTATATATTTTCGTATACACACATGAATTTTCAGTTCAATCATACAAATGTGTTTCCATGTGACACATGCTTTGCAATATATAGACATATATATATATATATATATAACACATTTGCTTTCTGTGCATACCGGCTGTATCTCTTATTACACGCACTTATATTCCCTCCTCTTCCTTTGTGTATTTCCACTGTGTATGTATATATATATATATATATATATATATATATATATATATATATGTGTGTGTGTGTGTGTTTTCTTATATACACATTCATATTATATCTATTCATACGTAAAAATGTTTACTAGTAGTGTTTATATATATCTGATACATGATAATTTTTGTGCAGTGATATTGTTTTTATACAATATTGTAATAACAAAATTACTATATATATATATATATATATATATATATCGCTCTCACCAGTTCCTCATACAGAATTTAGATAGCAGAGTTTTACCTTATCTGGTAGCATTTTAATTCCTCTCCAAAATCGAGTCTTTTCGGGTTCCATTACGTTCCTTTGTGTCTGGATTAGCAACAGAGCTCAGTGGAAGCCCTTCTTCGACCGGCTGATCTATTTCTTTGATGTCTACAATAGGACGATGATAAGGAGAGAGGGCTCGCCTGAGACTTCCCCCACCTTACTCTTTGATCTCTACGATTCCTTCGTTCTTGAGGCTCTCTCAGCTGTTTGGTGCCAGACCTGGCATTTGTATTCGATTCTGTTAAGCCAAAAACCTGCAAATTCTTCCAAAACACATGTTTGTGGCCATAAACTCCAAAAGATTAAAAAAAAAAAAAACAGTATATGTGGAATATGTGGAATTTTTTCCCCGTATCAAACATTGCCAGACCATTGACTTCCGATAACTACTACTCTTATCTATATAAACAATGGGTACACGACAACAGTGGGTGCCTACCCAGATAAGATGCCTTGCAATCTCGTCTTAGAACAATTCACTGAAGTAGTGAGTCAAATTCGTATGAGTTCTTTGCTGTTTTTGAATTCTGTCATAAAATAATTACAAAAAAAAAAAAAAATTGAGGTTTACGATCAGCTATAAGGATTGGTAAATCTAACACTCTTAAGGCACATTGAAGTTTAGAGATATTTTTTTATTTTTTATTTTTAATCATATCACCCCAAGCAAGGCGATAACGTCACTGATGTGCAGGGGGCTACGTAAGGGTAAAAAGAATGGAAAAGATAAAGCCGGAAACCACATCCTAAACAGGGAACAAGGGATGAGCCTCTTCACCTGTTCAATAGATGTGGGTGGAGTTTGAACCGGGCGATAGTTTAGTCTATCTACTCCAATTGAAAAATAATAAAGAAAAGAGTGAAAAGATTGGAAAAGAGAAAACCGGAAACCGCATCCTAAGCAGGAAGCAAGGGATGAGCCTCTTCAACTGTTCAATAGATGTGGGTGGACTGTGAACCGGGCGATAGTTTAGTCTATCTACTCCAATTGAAAAAAAAATAAAGAGAGAAAAGAGTGAAAAGATTGGAAAAGAGAAAACCGGAAACCACATCCTAAACAGGAAACAAGGGATGAGCCTCTTCACCTGTTCAATAGATGTGGGTGGAGTGTGAACCGGGCGATAGTTTAGTCTAGCTACTCCAATATAGGGGAAATAGTGAGCAAGCTGCTTCAAATTTTGTCTATACGGCTGGCAGAACAATGACTACAAAGAGCCGTAAAGAGAGGAAGCTGTCGAGGACCATGATCGTCTACCCCTTGATAGGATAGTGAACTATAGTACTGTTATGATCACTAAAGCTACACAATCTTTAATCTGATTAGGTGGTGACTGGACACGAGAGCAAAAATTTTACACACATGTTTGGCTTAAATATGCGTCAAAACTGTAAGGTTTGTTTGAACGAAAATTTAATATGTAGACATTCGTTTTCATTTGTGAAAAAGTTGGACAAAGATTTACATTTCGCGTGTCAAAATAGTAGAGTGACTGATGTTTTACGAGAGTCAAAAATGCAGACACAATTTTTTTTTTTTACAAAAGACGGAAACAAAAATGGTTTTGAGATAGACTCTCCTCGAATTGTAGAAACAATATTGTTTATTTGAGAGTCAGAACCATAGGCACAAAAATTTAAAATATTTTGACGACTCAAAAATATAAACACAGTAATGGTTTTTACGAAATCAAATACGTAGACACACAAACGGTTTTTTACGACATTAAGAAAACGTAGAAACAAAAATGTTTTTTACGAGAGTAAAAAATGCAAACACAATTTTTTCCGTCAAAAAATAGACACAATAATGATTTTTACGAAAGTCAAAAACGTAGACACACTAATGGTTTTTTACGACATTAAAAGAACGTAGAAACAAAAATGTTTTTACGAGAGTCAAACACGTTGACACAAAAATGGTTTTGACAAGTATTAAAATTGTACACACAAAAACGTTTTCTACGTGACTTAAAAACACAGGCACAAATATGTTTTTGTTTTCCAGAGTGAAAAGGGTAGAAAAACAAATAGTTTTGATCAAAAACATCGGCACAAAAGTTGATTCTCTATGTCATACTAAACATTTTTTTTGACAGAATCTGTCTTACATATTTATTCATAAGTTTACCATTCGTTCTTGTTTCGAATATTGCTATCACATCCGGTTCTGGTGCTCCTTTTATTGTTACGTGTTAATTTAACAAAAGGAAAATAAAAATGATTGAGCAAAACTCAGAGTTAAAATACAGATAAATATTTAATTCACAAAACATTAGATGAAAAATATTTACTAATATGCAGTTTGGCATTCAAATCAAAAGACATAGAAAACGTATAGTTTACTACTGCCTGGCGAAGTGCTACAAGGAAGAGAAGAGGGGGGGGTGTCATATAACTTGCCCAGTTAAGTTGGCGGGGAAGTTAAGTGCCATAGTTTTTGGAAACCCTTAAATGCGTATATAAAGACTAATTATTGACTTGGTCAATGAAAGAGGCAAAAATATGTATTTACTCAGAGAGTTCGATGAGGTTCTCGTTCAGGTTTTCGTAGGTCGGCAACTTTTCTTATAGATTCTTTCGGCTGGATATAAATCCTTGAATCACAAACCGGAGTTGATAACAGCAAACCCTGGAAACAACAATATTTATTTTTGTAAAAAAATACAAACATTGTGGCACAAGGCCGAAAAAAGGGAGGGGTAGAGGCTGGTACTCACTGAACTACCCTATACCTAGCTAAACACTATCACGACCCAATCACTCTTTACAATTTGCGCATTCATCACGAGAACCCCTCCATCATCTCCCAATCCTTCACACACCACAATACTACATATTTACAAGGGTCGCCTAAAATGGGGGGAAAAACCCATGACAATAAAAATGCATTTAAATACAATATAAAATATAATTTAAAACATTTAATGAAAGATGAAATGATGGGAGGAGGATGAACCCAAAAAGCAAACTAAAAATATAACAAATTTTTTAAAACTAAAATAAAAAAAACAATGTTAGTAAGACCCGTCCATCCCAGAAAAAGAGTAACCGCTGTATTCGGCCAAACGGCGAAATCAAGAAGCACACTTGCTAGGGAAGTGTGTGGGGGGTGGGTTGGTGGTTAGAATAATTAATGGAATGGGACAATCAAAGGCTGAACCAGCCGAGATAAAAAGAGGCCAAAACAAACGGGGGTGGTTGGGAATTTCGACTTGGATCCTAACAAAAGAGAAAGCCGGGTACAGGCTAGGAACACATTCATCATTCATTCACATTAACTAGGTACACAAAAGAGAGCTACCTTAACCAGGGGAGGGTTTCAAAGGAATCCACTCCGATGTAACCAGCAGATCTAAAAGTGAAAATCAAGGCTAGCCCCGTTCACGCAAACCAGGATCGCCACATTTACCCACCTTTTGCTGAAGTCTATCGAAGTCAAACGTTTCCAATCAGTTCTAATCCTTATTTTCAGTTGATGCTCAAAATATCGGATCAGATCCTGAGCTGAAAGACGCTGACCTTGCAAGACTTCCTTCGTTCGCGTCGTCCAAATCACCATTTGAGCCGTGGCTAGCAGCGACAGAAACACCATACGTATCATCCCAGAAAACGGGGGCGTTACATTGTCGCAGGCAAATGCACGATCAATGAGTACAAGTACTCAAGGCGCGATACGAGCAGTCAACTTCGCAGGGGGCTACATAGAGTGGAGGAAGGATGGTTAAATATAGAAAATGTCAGAGGGTGGGTGATAGGCGGGTAAGGATACCGAGAATGAGGGTTGGGTAGATGAGGGTGTTCTGAGAATAATTGGAAGTTAGTGTGATAGGAAGTATCTATTGACCCTACATTTAAACACCTGAAGATTGTAGTTGTCGGGAAAGCAGACATGTGGAAGGGAATTCCACAGGCGGCAAGCGCGAGAAAAGAAGCTGTTGGAGTGGAAATTACGGTTACAACTTATTTAACTATAAAAGGGTGGGACCTAGTTGCCAATCTAGTATCTCGTAAAAATTCGTGCTTAGGCGGCATCAGTGATCTAAGTTCATCGGAGCAGAAGCCATGAAAGTACTTGTAGAAGAGGCACAGGGAAGCCACATCACGCCGGTGAGAGAGTGGTTGCAGCCGGTCTGCCAAGTCAGTATCAACCACGTTACAGATTCTCCTTTGTATTTTGTCAAGAATCCCAAGGAGAGTAGCAGGGGCACCCGACCAGATATGGCAGTAGTATTCAATACATGGGCGGATGGTAGATTTGTATATGTGCTGGATAGAATCAAGCGGGAAAAACTTCCGGGCCCTGCACAGAGAGCCGACTTTCATAGCGGCAGATTTGGCAATGGATTCAATATAGTTATTCCATTTGAGGTCCGCCAAAAGCGTAAGGCCAAGGAGGTGTAGTGTTTTACTCTCTGGGAGGCAAGCCTGTTCCATGCTAATGGGAGGTAGATGCGATTGTCTATGGTGGTTAGTTGATAACAGCTTCGTTTTAGAAGCATTGAAATTTACTAGCCATTTCCTACCCCAGGCCACTACTGATTGGAGGTCCTTTTCAAGCTCGGCAGCGAGGTTCGCTTTGTCGCCCACACCGGGTTTTTGATCGAGGCGAGAGTAAATTGTGGTGTCATCGGCGTACATGCCTACTTGGGATCTAATGGCATCTGGGAGATCATTAATGTAGATCAGAAAGAACGTGGGGCCTAGGATAGAGCCTTGAGGGACGCCAGCGTTCGTATGGTAGTTTTGGGAGGCATGTCCGTTTAATACTACCTTCAATGTGCGGTTAGAGAGGAATGACTGGATTAAATCAAACAAATGTCCAGTTATACAGTAGCTCCGCAGTTTGCATAAGAGGCCAGCGTGCCAGACCCTGTCGAACGCTTTGGAGATATCCAAAGCAACGGTTCAGGCTTCGCCATTCTTGTCAAGAGCCCGGTATATGTACTCGGTAATGGTCGTTAGCATATCAGTAGTAAACCTGGTAAAGTGAAACCCGTACTGTTTGTCAGAGGGAAGCCTGTGGGCCGCGAGATGCTGAATCACCTCGGCGTTGATAATGGCTTCGAAAACTTTGCCGAAGATCGGAAGGAGACTAATAGGACGGTAATTGGCGGGGTCTGAGGGTTCGCCAGAATTCTCAAATATAGGAACTACACAGGAGGACTTCCAACAGGCAAGAAAACAGGAAGCAGATAGGCAGAGGTTATAAAGTTTAGAGAGGACAGAGGAGAGTTCTGGGGCACATTTCTTCATTACTGATTGGGATTCCGTCCCCGCCGCTCACTTTGTGTGGGTCAAGTTGTGCAATTATCTTGGAGGCCAGCGAGGGTGTAATGTGGACGTTATGTAGTTGAGCCTTAGTTCTGGGTGGGAAGTCGGGTGTAGGTATTCCTAACGAGTCCAGTGTCGAATTGGTGGAGAATCTACGGGCAAAGCATTCAGCCTTGTCCACTGGGGAGGTGAGAACGTCAAATTCATTGATTAGTGGAGGTATTGAAATCTTGCTCTTGTTGAGCACGCTTTTGCAGAGTCGCCAGTAATCTTTGGGGCCGAACTTAGAGGATGCTATGCGTTGCCTCATTCTGGTAGCAAACGCCCTCTTAGCTTCGTTCAATACTTTTTTACACTTATTACGTGCTGAGGCGAAAAGGTACCTGTTTTGGTTCGACGAGCACCTTCGATAGAGCCGGAAGAAATGGTTCCGGTGAGCAATGGCAGCCGAGCAAGCGGGTGAGAACCATGGGGACGAATTTGATTTTAGTTGGAATTTCCTGGCCGGGATAAAAGCATCGATGCCAGCCTTAACCCAAGAGGAGACCTCGGACGCACAGTCTTCGACAGGAAGATCGAAGACGTTGTTCCAGGGGACGTCGCAGAGGAAGTTTCGGAACGAGTCTTCTCCGATTATGGAGGAGAGGAAGTCACCTTCTTCCCCTTCCTCACCACTTTCGTCTACTCAGTAGTTCTGGCCTTTTTCGCCTCCGGTACTTGTGCTTTTGATGTTTGTCCTTCAATATGGCAGTGAATGCTGGACAATGTCATCAAAGATGAAGGAAAAACTGAAATCTGGTTCTATGAAAGGATGCTGCGAATATCATGGATCGAGCATGTTAGCAATGGTGAGGTTTTAAAATAGATGGAAACGAAAAGGAAATTAATACTGTGCACCAGGAAGAGACCGCTGAAGTTCTTGGGACATGAAATGAGGAAGAAAGACTTTGAGAATCTGATACTCACAGGTCAGATAGAGAGAAAGAGAGATAGGTGAAAGTAGCAAATAACATATTTGAAGGACTTGAGCAGGTGGATTGGCAGAGCGGAGTTTGGGTGGTGTAACTGGAGAAAGCGTGCAAAGAGCTACGAGGGATAAGGAAACGTGGAAAGCCATGATCGTCTACGTCCTGAAAGGACATGGCATATAAAAGAAGATACATAAAAATAGACTTTTATAGAAAAATATGCATGTTTTTTTCTGAATGGATGTACGTTGTGGTGCTGTGGATATTGGCTGGGAACGAGAAATCGGAGAGCTGAGTTCGAATTCTAGTTGAATTCATTACATTCACTTACGCACAAATACCCTTTGGAAAGGTATTAATCCGTTTTCCCCCCAGCTATGGGTCAAATAACAGGAAAAATTGGGTTTTGTAGCCTTTGTTGGCAATCAGTCTACCACAGAAAGAAATCGTAACCTACTGCGGGAAACTCTTCTGCCCAGTCAGTCATGTTAATTTCGAGACATGATCGCCTAAGCGTGTATAACGTATGGCGCTTAACTGACTGACTGTCATTTTTTAAATACAGAACTAGAAGACTTCTTCAGTTTTCTAATAAAAAAAAATTCATCAAATCTGACTAAATCAATCTTCTAACTATAACAAAACATTTAAAAAAATACCATAAACCCCTTTCTGGCTTTAAACAATCCACAGAAGTTGATATGCCGTTAAACAAACTTTTATTCGAGATCTCCTTAACAACATTGTCTAGGATTTCTTGCAAATTTATTTCTGTGTCTGCTTTCAGCATAGTGTCATCTGCATATCTTCCGATCTAAAGATCTATAATACATCCTGATAGGACTTCTACGGAGATCCGAAGGTGAATTGGCATGGCAAAGGACGCGTTCCAGAAGATGAGCAAAATACTAACACACAGGAAAATCTCAATAGAAACAAAGAAAAGAGTGCTAGACTGCTACGTGCTGTCAGTTCTTCAATACGGCTGTGAATGCTGGACAATATCATCGAAAATGAGGACAAAACTGGAAGCGGCCGAAATGTGGTTCTACAGAAGGATGCTACGGATATCGTGGACTGAGCATACAAGCAACGACGAAGTATTAGAAAGAATGGCAACAAAAAGGAAATTGATGCTGAGCATCAGGAAGAGACAACTGAAGTTCCTGGGACATGCAATGAGGAAGGAGAGCCTGGAGAACCTGATACTGACTGGACAGATAGAAGGAAGGAGAGACAGAGGAAGGCAGCGGATAACATATTTGCAGGGTCTGATCAGGTGGATGACGGAACGGGGCTTGCCAGGAGCAACAGGAACAAACATACTAAGATCCACAAGGGATAGGGAGACGTGGAGATCCATGATCGCCTACGTCCTGAAGGGACAGGGCACATAGAAGAAGAAGAAGAATTCTCTTCAGATTCTTAACAGTATTAAAACAAATTTTGAAGACGTTATGTGCACACTTTCTCATTACGTAATATATTGGTTAGACAAATTATATCATTCAAGCATTTTTTGTTATTTTCTCTCTGCAAAATTCTGTTTTGTGTTGTCGTCGCACAATTAACAAAGAGAGGAAAAACATTATTATTATTTTTGACATTCGTATTAATCAGCAAAAAGCGTCACGCTCTAAAGTGAAAATTGTCAGAGTGAGGTGACACTAGAGCGTGAATTTAGACAGGGATCTATAGAAAAGTTAGGGAAATATGCTGTCAATGATGTAACCTTAGAAAGGCAAGTGTAGGCCAATCATAAACATTTCACTTGTCCTTTTGTTGTTGTCATCGCTATAAAAGAAAAAAAGATAATGTCAATAACAATGATTGTTAATTGGCATTTGAAACAATTGCGTTCATCAGATTTTGTTTGGCTCGATTTAGCATTTTTTTTGTGTGTGTTTTTGCCAACTGTATTTTTTTATTTGTTTGGATTTCTTTTTTTTTTCTCTCTCTCTCTCTCTCTCTCGCTTTGTGAAGTTTCCTTTTCTTTTCGTTCTTTTTTTTTTTTTTTTTTTTGGCTATGGCACGTTATCTTTCTTTCACCAATTGATCTGTTCTTTCTTCCTGTCTTTCTTTGATGAGCCTTCTCCACCTTTTTTCTTTGTTACGCACCCTCTCTTCTTTATTTCTTTGCAACGTCCTCATTCTTCTTTCTTTCTTTCTTTCTTTTCCTTTTGTTTTTCTTTCTATCTTTGTCATGTCCTCTTTCTTTCTTTCTTTCTATTATATTTTCTATCTTTGTCTCGTCCTCTCTTTCTTTCTTTCTTTCATTCTTTCTTTCTTTCTTTCTTTGCCTTCTGCTTTTCTTCCTATTTTTGTCACGTCCTTTCTTTCATTCTTTCTTTCTTTTTATTTTTGCTTTCGGTTTCATTTTATCTTTGTCACGTCTTCTCTCTTCTGTTCTTTCTTTCTTTCTTTCTTTCTTTCTTTCTGTGTTTGTCACATCCTCTCTCTTCTTTCTTTCTTTCTTTCTTTCTTTCTTTCTTTCTTTCTGTGTTTGTCACATCCTCTCTCTTTCTTTCTTTCTTTCTTTCTTTCTTTCTTTCTTTCTTTCTTTCTTTCTTTGCCATGCTTTCTATCTTTGTCACGTTCTATTTTCTTTCTTTCTTTTTCTTTGCGACGTTCGATCAGTCTTTTTCTCTCTCTTTTTCTCTTTCTCTCTCTCGCGTAGGTATGTTCCTTCTCCTCTTTCTTCACTCGTTACGTTCTCTCTCCCTTTTTTTTATTTACTATGCCTTCTGTTTCTTTCTATCTTTGTCATGTCCTCTCTCTTTTATTCTTTCTTTGTTACGTTCTTTCCCCTTTCTCCTTTCCTCTTGTGCTACGTTCTTTCTTTCTTTCTTTCTTTCTTTCTTTCTTTCTTTCTTTCTTTCTTATGCTTTTTTAAGTCTCTCTTCCTTTTTTTAACTCTCACGATTATCTTTGAATCTCTCTTTCATTTTTAAATCTCACTATTTTTTATTCTCTCTTCTTTTTAAAACTCTCTCCTTGTCCTTGAGTCTCTCCTCCTTTGTTAACGCTGTCAATTTCTTTGAGTCTCTCTTTGGTTCTGTGGCTATTACGCTTTCTTTGTGTCTCGTTTTCTAGTTTTAACTGTCTCGCTTTCTTTGTCATGTTCTTTTTCTTTTCTTTCTTTGCTACGCCCCCCCCTCTCTCTATTGTAGACAAGTTTTCTTTCTTTCTTTTGCCACGTTCACTCTTTTTCTTTCTTTGATATGCCTTCTGCTTTTCTATCTTTGTCACGTTTTTCTCTCTTCTTTATTTTTGTACTGTCTTTTTTTCCTTTTTTTTTTCTTTCTTTACTTCTTTGTAATATCCTCTTCATATTCTTGCCACTCACTCTCTTTGCCCTGTCTCCTCTCTTTCTTACTTTGCGATGTGCATTCTCTTATTTCTTTCCTTTATTCTCTTTCTCTTTTTCGGAAACGTCCACTCTCTTACCCTTTTTCCTTGCCACGTTCTTTCTTCTTTCTTTCATGCCACGGTCTCTCTCTCTCTCTCTCTCTCTCTATCTCTCTCTCTCTCTCTCTCTCTCTCTCTCTCTTGTTTCTTTCATTTCAACGTTTCGTCGTTTCTTTTTTACTGCATTCTTTTGTTTTCTTCACCATAATCTGTCTCTTGTTCTCCCTTTCTTTCTCCCAATTTTTCTCACTTTCTCTCTTATAGATTACTAGCAGTATAGCTCGGCGTTGCTCGGGTGTAATGAAAGCTTTAAAACTAATCCATGGTCCTGGAGCTCAGACTCTTTGGACGTTGGCACGAAACACTAAGAAGCAATAGTTGTTTACAGTTAAAGCGTAACCGTAGACTGAAAGAAAAATGAATGGATGTAAGTCAAATTTTGATTTCCTGCTATCGATATCAAATAAGTCTTTTACGCCGTAAACTGAATTTTGAAGGATAAATAAGTCTTCTGAGTAAATGGTTTCATGGCTGAGACTAAGAACTACAATTATACCTACTTAGAGCCAAACCCGAAGCAAAAACTAAAATAAAAGGCTGAAAAAATACAGACATACAGGCAGATAAACAGACACACACACACAAACATCTTGCCTTATATATATATATATATATATATATATAATCGATTTTCTGCACTATTGTAAGAACTGCAACCTTGAAACTTCTGAATATCGTTTCTTATGTCTTTGTCTATGAGTGTATCAAATTTGATTAAAATCTGACCATTCCTTCTAAAACCCGATTTTTTCGATTATCGATTTTCGAGTGTTCTTAGCTAGGTTTTGTGTTAAGGTACTTAACACAAAACCTAGCTAAGATTTCTGGTTCAAAGCCCTTTCTTTCTTTCTTTCTTTCTTACTTTCTTACTTTCTTTCTTTCTTTCTTTCGTACTTTCTTTCTTTCTTTCTTTCTTTCTTTCTTACTGTCTTTCTTTCTTTCTTTCTTTCTTACTTTCTTTCTTTCTTACTTTCTTTCTTTCTTTCTTACTTTCTTTCTTTCTTTCTTTCTTTCATAATTTCTTTCTTTCTTTCTTTCTTTCTTTCTTACTTTCTTTCTTACTTTCTTACTTTCTTTCTTTCTTTCTTTCTTTCTTTACTTTCTTTCTTACTTTCTTACTTTCTTTCTTTCTTTCTTTCTTACTTTCTTTCTTTCTTTCTTTCTTACTTTCTTTCTTTCTTACTTTCTTTCTTTCTTTCTTTGGTATTGCAATTTACACGTTTCCACATCGAATTTTTCTCTTCTTCGATCTCAAATTCTCCATTTTTGCTTTCCTTAGATTTTTAATTTTTTTCGTCACATTGTAAATCTATTTATATTTCTTCCACTTTTTCCCTCACGTTATTTTAGTTCGCAAGCACACTCTTAATCTTTCGCCCTCTTCATTATCTTCTTTTGAGATATTACTGTCTCTGTTCACTTTCTTTGATTCTTTCTTTCTTTTTTAACTTTTCTCTCAGCCTCTCCTCCATTTTCAACTTTTGAGCCTCTTTCTCTTTCTTTCTTTTTATCTCTCTCGTCTTTTTTTTAGACCCACTTTCTGTTTATAACTCTTTCATGTTCTGTGAGTTCCTCTCACTCTCTTTTTGTTTAACGTCCCACTTTCTTTGTAAGTCTTTTTTATTCTTTTCTAACTCTCTCGATTTCTTTGGGTCTCTCTTCTCTTTTTAGCTCACTCACTTTCTTTCAGTCTCTCGCATGTCTTCCTTATTAACTCTTTTCTAATTCTCTCACCTTGTCTTTGAGTTTATCTCTTCTTTTTAACATTTTTGCTTTTTATTGCGTCTTATTTTAACTGTCTCGCTTTCATTTAGTCTCTCTCTCTCTCTCATTTTTAACTCTCTCGCTCTCTTTGAGTTTTTCTTTCTTTTTGTAACTGTCACGCTTTGTTTGAAACTTCTTTCCTTTTTTTATCTCTCGATTTCTTTCAGTATCTCTCTCTCTCTCTCTCTCTCTCTCTCTCTTTTTATTTACTTATCAAGTTTTCTTTGAAGCTCTCTCGTTCCTTTTAAAGTCTCTTGCTTTCTTTAAGTCATGCTTTCTTTTTATTTAACCCTCCCTCTCGGTCTTTGAGTCTCTCTCGTCTTTAAACTCTCACACTTTGTTTGAGTCTCTCATTCCTTTTATATCTCTAATAATAATAATAGTAATAGGAGTATATACGCTTCCCCATCGTCCTGTTCTGACTCCTTCCCCTTCTATTAAACAGGACTAGAAGCACATCTCTTGTTTTCTGCTAAGAAAGAGGTTCCCGGTTTTCTTTTTCTTCTCACGTCTTAATAGAGATTCTGTCACGAATTTTTTGTAATGGGTGTGTATGGTGTCAACGGCTCTTTATACTGAGGGTACCAGCTTAACAGTTTTCTGGTTGCTGTTTCTGACTGGTAATTAGGAGCCCGAACTCTTGCTTAGCATCTTGAGAGGTTACTCTGATGAACAATTGAATAATATTGGGGTCCCTGTAATGCCATACTGCACATGTATGACTCTCCCTGCAAATGCCTCCGGTGGGCAACTCTGAGGCCACATTATGCTGCAGTCTGCGCCAGTTCTCTTCCCACACATGTTGCATTTGACGATCGACTGATACTGCTACTCTAGGCCTCTCCTTACTGATATAGTTTTTAATCATGACAACACATAATGAAAGATATAAAACTAAACCACCTAAACAAAAAACCGAAACCATTCAATATCTCTTTTTTAACGTCCGTCGTATCTGTACCAACTTGTGCAGTGTATAATCATTTTTCTAAAAAAGGTCTCTGCCCACCTCTGATTTCTCAATTCATGGATAACTTCCTCTTTTTAGTATTTCTCGCCCATTATACACCCAATGGTGTGCAGGGTAGTAACTTTTTGTTACTGTTTTCGTAACGAACTGTTTTTTATGGAGCAGGGATGTTAGCTCTGCGCCCAAACCCCAAACCTGGAGGTCCGGTGGACCATTCTTGGTCCTTACGTTTACAGCACCTGATATTTCCAAATGGTCACCCATCTAAATACTGACCAGTCTCGATGTTGCTTAACTTCGGTGATCGAACGAGAACCGGTGTATTCAACACGATATAACCGTAGACTCCTCTCTTTAGGAATGTCTTCAGGCATGGCCTGGGTACTTATGTCAGCGAACATCTTATGGCTAGGGAGATCTCTCTTGAATCTCCTGTTCACTACTCTATATGTCTCCGTCTCTTTCTGCTAAGCCCAGTAAGCTATCTATTCTTTCTCTACCGCTTCCCATCTTTTTATGACTGCTGCATTCTAGATAGTATTTCTGACAATATAGACAAGGCTATTTCCATTCACTCATTTGTAAATGTATTTGTGTTCGGTGACGTCAATGCTCATCATTCAAAGTGGCTGGACAACTCTGTCACTGATCTTGCTGAAGTTCAAACGCTGAACTTCTCAATTACACAGTCTTTTACGCAATTGGTTGATTTCCCCACGCATTTTCCCAGTAATCACAATGAGCACGCTTCTCTTCTAGATCCGTCCTTTACTTATATTCTGGATTCTTGCCATGTTATGCTCCTCTACCCTCTTGGCAACTCTGCTCATGCTCTGGTGTCAGGAAATATCAGTTTTTACTGTCCATCCATCCAGGAAACTCCAACCACCCGAATATCTTACTATTATCAATGAGCGGACTGGGACTCGTTCCGTGATTTACTTTGCGATGTTTGCGCCTCTGAAGTCTCCTCCTGGGTGAAAGCTGGCATCGATGCTTTCATCCCAGCTAGAAAATTTATACGTTCTATTTAAGCCTAGTTCCTCTCCTTGGTTCTCTTCTGCTTGTTCGGCTGCCATCGTCCACAGCAACGACTTTTTCCAGCTTTACTGGAGCGACCCGTCTGATTACAATAAGAGGCTCTTTCTCTCTGCTCATAAGAAAGTAAGTACCCTAAATGATGCTAAACTGTTGTTTGCTGAAAGGATAAAGCAGCGTATAGCATCTCGCAAGTTTGGTTCCAAAGATTAGTGGCGGCTCTACAAGACTATACCGAACAACAGAAAACACTTGACCCTCACAACAGATTAGGTCGAGTACTTTGTTCGCAAATTCTTATCCAACTCCACACTTGACTCGACGAAAGTATCCATATCCAATTTTCCAAGGAACTGTGTGTGTGTCCGTTATCTATAGACTCCGAAACAGCTGAACCGATTTTCTTGAAAATTTACACAGTTGTACGAAAGGCGTCTGCGAGTGTTCTTAACTAGGTTTTGTGTCGAGGTACACCCGATAAATATCGAAAATCGATATTAAAAAAATCGGGTTATAGAAGGAGTGGTCCGATTTTAATCAAATTTGATACACTCATAGACAAAGACATCTGAAACGATATTCAGAAGTTTCAAGGTTGCAGTTCTTACAATAGCGCAGAAAATCGATAATATATATATGGAAAAGGCAAGATGTTTGTGTGTGTGTCTGTTTATCTGCCTGTATGTCTCTATTTTTTCAGCCCTTTTATTTTAGTTTTTGCTTCGAGTTTGGCTCGAAGTAGGTATAATTGTAGTTCTTAGTCTCAGCCATGATACCATTTACACAGAGGACTTATTTAGCCTTCAAAATTCAGTTTACGACGAAAAAACTTATTTGATATCGATACCAGGAAATCAAAATTTGACTTACATCCATTCTTTTTTCTTTCAGTCTACGATTTCGCTTTAACTGGAAACAACTATTGCTTTTTAGTATATCGTGCCAACGTCCAAAGAGTCTGAGCTCCAGGACCATGGATTAGTTTTAAAGCTTTTATTACACCCGAGCAACGCCGGGTTATACTGCTAGTTGTTAAATAAGTTGATGTTGATAGTGGGCGAGAGATGTTTAATATAAAGTGTTTCTCTTATAGTGAGATGTTTCCGGTAATGTGATATTATATATATATATATATATATATATATATACATATATATATATATATATATATATATATATATATATATATATATATATATATCGTTTATATTATTACAACAGTGTCGAAAACCAAGAAGTTTTGGAGAATTGAAAAATTAAATAAGAGATGCATTTCAAGAAATTAATGCACAAAAAGACATGTAAAAAAAATGAGGGGTCAACTTCAAAACTGTGTAAATTGCGACAGACAATAGTTTGAGCACCTACGATGGTACTTACGTTTTTGCATTATTGTACACAATAAAATTGAATTGAAGTCCTTTCTAAAGTGAGGAAGGTAACCGGGGATTTAGAATTCAGAGGAAGGAATAGAAGGGTCAAGGTTAGTTTAACAGAGAGCTAAGATGTCAGGTGAGTGTACTTGGAGGAGTAATTCAACGCTGAAAAATTTGTATGGATACCACGGATGTTTGAGAAAGAGATGTTAACAAGTTTAAGCGATTTTTTTTTAATGTGGAGAAACTTGTGACTTAGCTGAGTGGTGTTATTTCAATCATGTTGACTTCGAATTTCCGTGAGGCCATTGTTGCAATGTCTTCACTCTTCAGGGTCATTTGTTTTTCTCTCTTTAGACTAGCATAACAACGCTCAGGTAAGTGACAAGTTCCTCTACATTAATTCTATTAACTCTCTATCCTTATCTTAATATAGAGCACTTCACGAAAGAAATCTATTTGCCTAAATTGCGTTTCCACCATTAAACTACTGAAAAATACACACATTTTGGCAATAAACACCATTATAATTAAAAACTGAAATATATATATATATATATATATATATATATATATATGTGTGTGTGTGTGTGTGTGTGTGTGTGTGTGTGTATTCATGGTCATATCATGTTGAATACACCGGTTTCCGCTCGATCACCGAAGTTTAAGCAACGTTGAGCCCGGTCAGTACTTAGATGCGTGACCGCTTGGGAATACCAGGTGCTGTAAGAGTTTATGGACGGGTGTGCATTGTGGTGCGGTGGATGTCGGCTTGGAAAGGGAAATCGATGAGCAGAGTTCCAATTCCAGTCGAACACTCTGCATTCACTTACGCACTGGTACCCTTGGGAAAGGTATTAATCCGTCCCTTCCCTCCAGTTATGGGTTAAATAACAAAGGTCTGCTCTTCATGCGATCTGTGGCGAACTTCTGCACCAATTGTTTGTTATCCGCAGCTCCAAAAAGTGTGGATGGTGCTACACAAGCCTTCACCACTCAAAACATTTCTTTGTGTGGCAGTCTAACTGAGACACTCATACGTCGAAATCGACGGTAGAGTCCATAATATATATATATATATATATATATATATATATATATATATATATATACTGTTCTATTTCAATGGCGCGACTCGGAGTTTCATGCATTATGCATATTACAAACTGGGCGTTTAATAGCTTTATCTATTAAAATCTATTAAATCTATTTGTCAGTTGTAATCTGCCTGTGTTGATTGCATAACGTATAAAACTTCGAATCATGGCATCAATGTAGAATAATATGCATAATTCTTCAGCAATTAATTCAGTACTTTCGGTGACTGGCGTGTGTATACGCCGCTTATATATAACACGCTAAAATTTCCCTTCTCTGATTCCATGTGCCTATTACTTAGGAGTTATCGACTCTTGCTGACACTAAATCGGTCGAGTTTCGATCCCGACCGGAGGTAAGTGGATGTATAGCCACACTGATGAGCTGTGATACAGCGAAACAGGCTTGTATGTGGAGGACGAATATATATATATATATATATATATATATATATATATATATATATATATATTAGCTAGGTATAAGCGTACATTACATGACATTTTTAATAAAAAGTAAAAACAAAAAAAACGGTTTCGTCCCAGGGTTTATCAAGTTTATTTCTGGGAATAGTAAATACGTATAATAAAACATTATTAATGGGGTGAGTAAAAATATGACATTCAAACCCAGCAAGCGGTTCCCTCTCATCATGTTAATTCTGTAATTTAAAAATTTGAATGATGTTGTGGACACGACTACATAGGGAGGACGTCTCAGAGGTTGGATTTTAGAATTAAACAACATATACCACCTAGAATTTTGAATCATGTTGCTACCAGTAGCCAACTCGTTAATACATCCGGGTCTTCCATTACGCAACATGTTATAAATAGCAAGAATTGTGTATGCGGATTGAGTGTGGACCATTTCAGTATTTTATCCCGTTCCTACTCTTTATATCATCTAAATGTGCTAGAGTCACTCTACATCAAGTAAACAGACACTTTTAAGACCAGGTGGTTCAATCACAAGTCTACATTCAAAATAGAAAACTTAAAAAACTGTAAAAAATTGGCTAATCATGTGTGTAAATTCAAGTCAAAATGTGGAAAACACCCAAACATAACGTGGAGCATAGTGAAAACAGCCAAGCCTTACAACGGTAGCAAAATATGTAGACTGTGTCAGGAAGAAAAGTTAGCGATTGTGCTATTCCCAAACAAAAATGAACTATTGAATGTAAGAACTAATTATAACTAAGTGTAACCATACTAAAAAGTACCTATTGGGTTCATACAACCATGGATGAAAAAGTTATAATTTCTTGTAATTTAAAAAATTGCGCGTTCAAAAATTCCCCGTCACGTGAGCGTTAAAAAAGTCCCCATTATGTGAGCGTTCTTTAAAAACGGTAAACGGTAAAATCAGTTATTGCAAATCTCCTGAAGACACCACATGGTAGAAACCTAGGTTGCGTAATAACTCGTTTACAAATGAAGAATATATATATATATTATTATTTTAAACGTTCTTATAGTAGATAACCCGTCTTTGAAATAGACGCTCCATTTTCATTTTCTTATTTTTCAAACAATGTGCATTAAGTCTAACGGCTTGCACGTTACATTCTAGAAGTATTAATAAAAAAGCGTACTCTCCTGCAGGGTTCGAACCTGCGGCCGACCTCTCCGCTTTGTAGAGAAAGCCACCGTTTAATACGTTCAGTTTTGCCGCTTGGCGGTGGGTTCAACAAGGCTCTATTTTCCCTTTTAAGGAAAACTCACTTTTACATTCAGATATTTTTCCAGAGAGCCCATACCTGCTCAAGCAAAGAGTTAATGGAATTTATTTTGGTACCACATTTTTCAACATATCTATATTTGTGCAGTGATGCATATTTATGTCCTTATAACACTTGTTTACATCTCTGCATAATGTCTACACGTATTTCTAATAAGCGTCTATAAATCCATACCTACATCCACAAGCAGTGATAAATAAATAAATATATGTCGAATTGATGTAGACTCCTGTTGTGATAGTACATCACTTTGATCATGTTTCTGCTTTTACTTTTTAAAAAATCAATCAAATACAAGCAATTTTAAGATAACGCTAGTTTAAGCAAATCGGTCTTCTCAACAATCATTAATCAGTTTGACGATATTTTAAAAGAATGTAAAATGTTGATGGAGTTTTTATTTTATTTTATTTGTTAATCCCAGAATCAATTGACATAAAAAAAGAAAGAAGATAAAATTAAAAAATACACGGAAATTAAACAAAAAATATTAGATACTAGGAAGTAAAAAAAAAAAATTAGAATCCACCGGAAGTGCTAAGATATGGATGAAATTACGGAGTTTTCTTTCTTTCTTTTTTTTATTATATGGGAGAAATCTAAACTCGAAAACAAAATGGAAGTCTGGGTCGTTTGCTATGTTCAGTTAATGGATAACTTTCAAAAAACAGACGACACAATAAGATACTTAAATAAATAAAAGAAAATAAGTTTTTGTTATTTCCTCTATATTTTCTAAGTTCTCGACCATTTTCTATCCGCCCATGGTACCTACTTTCATTTATTTCCAAAAACATCTCCGGTCTGGCCAATTCTTTGCATTTTAATCCGCTTTTCCGAGACAGAGGTCATGTCCTATCTTTAAAAACCGTAAATTTACATTCAAATGTACAGCATTTAAAACCGAATCAATTATTGCTTCCAATATTTTTAATTTGCTTTTTCACGAAAGCATTGTGCTATTCAATAAGCAACGAGGCCTTTGTCTGTATTTTTTTCAACAATTGCCATTATCTGATCACCGCCGACATTTTTTTCTCTTTCTTTTTTTTAAAAAAAGAGTTTTAAATGTCCTAGTTGATTGTGGCAAAACTACACAATGGTTATTATTGACCGACTGGAATGCTCTATACGACCATTATCTAGATTTACAGAGCTTAGCTTAGTAAGACGCAAGGTCAAATTTAATAGTAGATACACAAAACATATACCGAAATGAGCACAAAAATCTTGAGAATCCAAATCTAGTTTTCAACATAGTCTCTTTCTTTGTCACTCACGATACAAGGGTTCGTTAAAAAGTAGTCTGTTATTCTTTAAATACAACACATTTGATTACAGAAGCATATAAATGAAATGGAGTGAGAGTGTAAGTTTTTGCTGCTAGTTGCTTGGTATGAGTGGATGAATATTAGTTTCCATTATGTTGTGGGAATCAACGCTTTAGATATTTATCCCGCAAACAAAATAGGCGGACTAATGTGAGTCAAGGTAAAATAATAACTCAAAACACTTTCACGCTGGTGCAATGTGATTTCCCTGTGTCTCTTCTACAAATACTTTCACAGCTTCTGCTCCGATGAACTTAGCTCCCTATATATGAATTTACTCGAGCCACAAGATTAGCAATTAGGTCCCACTCTTTTACTGTGAAACCAATAAAATGTAAACACAAATTCTACTCCATTAGCTTCTTTTTTTTTTTTGCACTTCCCGCCTGTGGAATTCTCTTCCGTTTACTTGCTTACCCGACAGCTAAATTCTCCAGGAGTTTAAATGTAAAGTCAATAGTCATCTCTTATCTCACTAACTTGCATCCTCTCTCTCTCATGCTCCTTTCTCCATCCACTCCACTCTCGTCAGTATTCTCATCCTTCTTTTACCCACTCCTTGACACCGCCACTAACCTATCACTCTTTCTCATAACTTTCCTCTTATGTAATCCCCTGCACACCAGTGGCGGTAAACTGCTTTGTTTGGGGCGATATAATAATAATAATAAAAAAACAAAACATGGAATACACTGGTGAACACGAGTTTTGGTGTCAAGAAATAAAACACATTTTTTAGCTAATTTACTGATTGCAAAATGACCTTAGATTTTCATGGATAGCTATCGTTTTTGCTGTACTAAAATGGCTCAAATGCCGTAGGTTGCTAATCCCTGGGTTAGAGCTTAAAACGTTAGGGATTCCGACAAATATTTTTAAAATAAAATTACAACTGTTATTAGTTTTTAACTTATCATTTTATTTTCACAAGTTACAAGTAATTTTACTATTTGGTAATGAGCATCACTAATGAAGCAAATATTCGTAAAAGAACAATAGAAAAAGATAAAAGACATGCTAATCGACGGGATGCATAAAGTTCCAGAACGAAACGCTGATATTAGAGGAAGAAAAAATACTCCAGAGAAGTAATGACTATATCTAACTTTTCACGACAAAAGATGACACAGTGTTGATAGCAGGCACAAAAAGAAAGTTATAAAGACTCCTACAGAAGACATTGAAGAAAAGTGAGAAAAATGACTAATCTCCAACTGCAACAAGATAGAATGAATAGTTGTTAGCAAAAGGATGGACTCAAACTGCAATTTGCAAATCAGATATACTAAAATGCCTCAAGTGCGGGAATTTAAATATCTGGGAATTATTTTAACGGCGGGTGGAAAGTATGACACTGAAATCCGAAGCTTATTGAGATAGACAAGGGAATATCCCAAAAGCTAAATAATTTACTAAGAAATAAAAAGAAAAGCAATTCGCTAGTAACAAAGAAAAAAGTACTAAATTGCTACGTGATATCGATCCTTCTATATGGCTGTGAGAAGTGACTCAAAGGAACAGAAATGTGGCTCTACAGAAGCTTGCTGAGGATGCTATGGAAGAAACATGTGAGCAATGACGAAGTTTTAGAGAAAATGCAAAAAAGGAAACTTACACTGATATTAGTTTTTAACTTATCATTTTATTTTCCCAAGTTACAAGTAATTTTACTATTTGGTAATGAGCATCACTAATGAAGCAAATATTCGTAAAAGAACTATAGAAAAAGATAAAAGACAAGCTAATCGACGGGATGCATAAAGTTCCAGAACGAAACGCTGATATTAGAGAAAGCAAAAATACAGTTGTGAGTCCTAGGCAATATAATGAGGAAAGAAGTCTTGGAAAATTTGATACTCACGGGACAGATAGAGAGAAAAAGTAGCAACGGAAAACAATACTTCGTTTCGTAAAACGATAACAGAACAGGGGTTAGGCGAAACAACAAATAATTATAAAGAGCTACAAAGGAGAGAAGGTTTTGGGGAGCTATGTTCGCTTACGTCGTGACGGGACACGTCACATAAAGAAGAAGAAGAAGAAGAAGAAGAAGAAGAAGAAGAAGAAGCAGCTTAGTTTAGTAAGAACATATAGCATCAGGACGATTGTGATGTGCTAATATTTTTAAAAAATTCCTTCGAGATTAGACTATACTTAATGTCACGATAAAAAGAAATAACAAAAAAATGTGGCTCACTATTGGATACAGATAGACGAAAGGGCGCTGAAAAGTTATTTGCCCCTGCAAAGAAAAGCTTCTCAATCTACCAGAAAACTGAAAATAGAATGATCCTTTTGTTATTATTACTTTACAAAATTTTACAAGACAAGAAAACAAAACTGAACTCGTCCGAATCACCCTAAATTTTCTTCATTCTTTCATTGATGGAACTGCAATATAGGTAATTATTAGATATTTGTAAATTCATGTGATTCACATGTTATTGTGCATTATTAACAAGAGAACCATTCTATTTTCATTTACAATTCTTCTTCTTCTTCTTCTTCTTCTTCTTCTATGTGCCCTGTCCCTTCAGAACATAGGCGATCATGGCCTTCCACGTTTCCCTATTCCTGGTGGCACTGAGCACGCCTTCTCCTGTTACACCATGCAACCCTCGTTCCATCATCCACCTGATTAGGTCCTTCAAATATGTTATCCGTTGCTTTCCTCTGTCTCTTTTTCCCTCTATCTGGCCTGTTAGTATCAGATTCTCCAAGCCCTCCTTCCTCCTTGCGTCTCCCAGGAACTTCAGCTATCTCTTCCTGATGCGCAGTATTAATTTCCTTTTTGTTTCCATCATTTCCAAGACCTCATCATTGATCACAAGCTCGATCCATGATATTCGCAGCATCCTTCTGTAGAACCACATTTCAGTTGCTTCAAGTTTTTCCTTCATCTTTGATGGTATTGTCCAGCATTTACTGCCATATTGAAGGACGGACATCACGTAGCAATCCAGTACTCTCTTCCGAAATTGTCCTGTTTCTTAATACCGTACTCAACTTCTGGAATACTTCCTTCGCCATGCCAATTTGCCTTCGGATCTCTGTGTTGCACCTTATCCTTTTTTTAAACACTGAGGTGGCCTAATAATTATGGCCAGTAGTGTCTGTATATATATATATATATATATATATATATATATATATATACTAAGAAAATTATATACTTAAAAATACCATAAGAATATAATTTTGAAAATTTCATTAAGCTGTAAAAAGCTTGCATACTTTTATGTTTGTTGATTTAATATTAGTAGTACGCCATCGTTTTTGTTAAAATGTTTGTATTTTTACATATATTACTTAAATAAGTTTATTAAAATCAACAGTCAGGACAAAGAATTTTAAGGGACCAACTTCACCCTATGGTTTAGGAACTATTTCTGGAGAGATATGCCATCTTTCAGGATTATAAGGCACTCATTCATACTGCTAAAGTTGAAGCTGCATGACACGAGGAACACTTTAGTGAATTAGAATACCTTATCTGGCCACCTCAGTACCCAAATCTCAACCTCATTGTACATTTATGGTTCACTTTTGAAAAAAAAGTGAGGAATCAATATCCTCCACCATCCTCATTGAAAGAATTGGAGACTTTATTAGCTGAAGAATCGGTAAAAATTTACTCTGGGAACAATTCAGATATAGATAAACTTATATATATATATATATATATATATATATATATATATATATATATATTGTACCTAAAAATGCATAATTTGTAAAATTTGATTAAACTGGAAAAGTTTGTCAATTTTTGTTTGTTGATTTAATAATATTAGTAGTACTACTTCATTTTTTTGCTGAAATTTTTTTTTTTTTTCACAGATTATTTTAGAAAGTTTATTAAAATCAACTCTCAGGATTATTTAAGAAATTTAAGTGATCAGCTTCATCCTATGGTTCAGGAGCTGTTTTCGGAGAGAAATGCCATCTTTCAAGATGATAATGCCTCCCTCATACTGCAAAAGTTGTAGCTGAATGACACAAAGAACATTCTAATGAAATCAGCTGGATCTGCCAAAAACAATGTCAGATTTGACCCTGTTGAGATCAGACTGATGCTGTTTTGATCAGGTGTCAGAAGACATGACAGCAACCGAGTAGATACCTACTCAATTCTTTTTAGAGATTAGCATCGGCAATTTGATTTATGTAGGTACGTTGACGAGTGGTTAGAACGTTCGCTTTCTGACCATGAGACCTGGGTTCGAATTTCACAGTGTTCGATTTGTTAGGAAGGTTACTTCTTAATATTATCAGTCTAGAGGGGGCAATCTCAGCGTGTGACACTTTGGAAATTACTACGGGTTGACCCAAGCTTTGTGAGTGAAATTAAATTGAAGAGACCCTTTGAGAATCGTCGATGGTTGTGCAAGCTCGAAGACACAAGTCATCGTGACCGAGTGTTTCAGCGTCCTGGCCTTGTTCAGACTGTTATTAACGGTAGATAACGCGCCTTCTCCCAGAAACTGTAACTAAGGTCCGCTTAGCATAATATAAACCACAGGTGAGCTCTGAGCAAGCGTCTAGCCGCCCTAGTAGACAGGCATTTTTGAATACGAGTGGTCAAGCATAAATCACCTGCTATTCATCACCCTGTAGTGAACAGAACGTTTTCCTCGGGACCTTTGGTCATTTTCATGAATCTCTCTTCCCCTCCTAAATTCATTTACCAAATTTTGCACTGGTGATAAAGCTGTATTGTCCGGTATTGTAGAAAAGATGTCAGCACGTGCTTCCTTGTTTCCTTGGGGGATAAACCATTTTTGCAGGTATTTGATATCATGATGACAACTTTACTACTTGAAGTCGCTATTTGTTACATTTGAAATCATCTTTAAACAATATTTCCTATCAAACTGCGTAATGAAGGTCATCTTGAACGGGCATGCCTCCACATCCTACTGCACGAACGCTGGTAACCCCATGGCTCTATCCTATGCTCTTCCTGATCTTCATAAATGATCTTACAAACATAACCTCGCTGCTTATCTTGAGAAGGATCTACACTCAGTGATGGACTAGGGTAAGAAGTGGCTTGTAAATTTCAATGCTTCTAAAAGGAAACTGCTATCTGTCAACCATCACCAGCAACCTCGCCTGTCCCCCCCCCCATAAGAATGGAACAAGCGAGTCTCCCTGAAAGCAACATACTGCGCCTCCTCGGCCATACCCTATCTTCCGACCTCAAGTGAAATCATTACATTGTATCAATTGCCAAATACAATGCTAGGAAGGTTGGGTCACTGTGTCGGGCTAGGAAGTTTTTTCCGCCTGAACCCATCTTGCACATATACAAATCAACCATCCGTCCGCGCATGGAATACTGCTGCCATATATGGTCAGACACGCCTGCTGTTCATCTCAGTGTTCTCTACAGGCTCCAAAGGAGAATCTGTAATCTGATTGCTCCCGACCTGGCAGTTCGACTCCAGCTACTTTTTCACCGGCGGGATGTGGCTTTCCTCTGTCTATTCTACAAATATTTTCATGGCTTCTGCTCCGACGAACTTAAGTCACTGGTGCCCCCGCCACAAGAATATACTCGTGCACTCAGACTGGCAACAAGGTCCCACCTATTTACAGTTAAATCAATCCAATGCAGCCGACAATTCTACTCTAATAGCTTTTTTCTCGCACTTTACACCTCTGGAACTCCCTTCCATATACTTGCTTTCCTAACGGCTACAACTATATCAATACCCATCTCTTATACACTTGACTTTAGTTCTTTCTATATCACCCTGTATATCTTTTCCTTTCTCACCCTAACTTCGCAGCTGTCATCACACCTGTTCCCATTCTTCCTTGCCTTTTCTCTGACACCACCTGTAACTGGTCCATCTTTCTCTTCACTCTCCTCCTCTTACTCTTATGTAGCCCACTGCGTATCAGTGACAGTACCGCTGTGCTCGAGGTGAAACGATTAAAAAAAAAACATGCAGACGTCGGCTTACCTGGTAAGAAACAACGTAGTTATTAGGAAGAAGACTCGAAATTAAAGCATGCAATGTTTCACAGTTCTAGCATCACTCCTTTATAGTTAGCCTATGAACCTTTCAACCCAGTTTAGCACATGGAAAGAAACAATGCAGTCATTGTTAAGAAGAGTCGAAATAAAAGCATGCAATATTTCACAGCTCTTTTCAGTTTCGCTTGTGTTCGTAGATGCGGGGTTTTAGATCGCGTAATGCCCTCCCCGTACATGTATTTCTTAAGATCAGAATGGATGACGCTAATCTCCTAGAGAGCAATACAGTTCGCTTTTTTTGGCCTTATTCTCTGAAATGATCTCTAATCGAATGACTACATCGAATCCATAGCTGCATCTACTGCTAGAAAGGATGGGTCACTGAGTCGTCCCAGGAAATGTTTTTATCGTAAGAATCTGTTATTCGTCCGTGCATTGAATACCGTTGCCATGTGTGGTCGAGTGTTGCTGCTATTCATCTTGAGGTTCTCGACACAATCCGGAGAAGGATCTGCAGTATAATCGATCCAGACTTAGCAGTTCACCTTCGGTCACTTTCTCACCGACCTGAGGTAGCTTCCCTGTCTTTTCTACAAGTATTTTCATGGCAACTGCTCTGACGTGTTTTTTTTCCATGGTTCCCCGACCACATGTATTTACTTGTGCTACTAGATTGTCTTCTAGGTCCCACCGTTTTACCGTCAGAATAGTTACATACAATCGCCTCTTCTAACAGTTTTTTTTCACATTTCCTGTTTGCAAAACTTCCTATTAGTTGCTTGCTTCTGTGATAGCTACAATCTCCAAAATTTTAAATGCAACTCCCGTTGCCATCTTCTATCTACTTAATTCCCATCCGTCTCTTATCTTTTTTTCGATATCTTCTTTACCTATTTTTTATCTCCATGTAACCCCCTGCGCACCAGTGGCGGTCCTGCATTGCTTGGGGTGAAATAACTATTTAAAAAAAGTACAATTCTTTGCAATGTATACCTGTGTTGTGACAGATTTTCTAACTCCCTCGTTTTAAATCCAAACGACCTGAGACATAACTTTAAGTTCACTAATGTTAGCCCAATTTAAAAAATTATCATAATCCTTTAATGAGAAAGTATTTTGGAAACATCATAATAGCATTACTACCAACTATAAACACTCGCTTAAAACATTACATTACATCACCCTCTTTTCACAGATACATTCTTCATGAATCTAACTTATGTTTATCTAGCATAAAATAAATGAAATAATACAAATTCAATCTTGGTCCTGGGCATGACGGTAAACTGCATCCGGCAGCAAGATTGGGAGGTTGTGAGGAGCATTGATCCACCTCTTAATTGCTGTTGTTCTCAGGTCCACCCTGACCCGGAGTGGTAACACCTGTTAGGGTCCCACCAATGGACAAATAGTTAACCCTTAAACTGGGGTCAAAACACTATGAAAGCAGAAAAGTATACTTTTGTAGAAATATATACATAAAAATAGACTTTTATAGAAAAATATACTTTTTTCAAGGAAAAATATCACCAACAATACTTTTTTGAAGGAAAAATTATTACCATAGAACATCTTTGAAAGAAAAAAAATTATTCCCAGTAAAACATTTTTGAATACAAAACTAGAAGACATTTTCACTTTTCTAAAATAAAAAGAAAAACAAAAAAAACAAAATTATTAAAATATGTCGTATTCAACCTTCTTACTATAACCGAACATTAAAAAAAACTTTCAACCCCACCTTTTTGGCATTAAATAACCAACAGAGGTATTGATATGCCGTTAAACAAAACTCAAACTACAGACTACAAACAAATTCAATCTTAAAAAAAAACGCATAAGAAATACTTGACATTATTTACTTTGTTCGGGGCTGTTGTCTCCACCTTTATTGACGTACACACACACACACACACACACACACACACACACACACACACACACACACACGTGTGTGTGTGTGTGTGTGTGTGTGTGTGTGTGTGTGTGTGTGTAAATATAAAATAACCAACCATATACAAAATCATAGCAACATCTCGCCACATTTCATCGTTACACTTCAACGATCTGTACAGAAATGATATCTACACATTTTGCCTCACACACATACACATATACACCTATATTAACTAGTGTTACCATCCAACATACGCCAAGACAGACAAGCGTTTCTTCATCAACACACACACACACACACACACACACACACACACACACACACACACAATTACACACTTTATTGTCCAAAATATTTCTCACACGTATATTTAAAAATTATCCATTTCTTTAATGCACGCAACACGTATGTTAAAACACACACATAGACAAGCGTTTCTTCACATACCCTATTATACAGTTTACCATCCATAATATTCCACGCATATACATTCAAAAATTATCTATTACTTTAATACACGTGACATATATCTGACAGATAACAAACACAAATCGTCACATATCAGTATTATCTTTCTCTGATCTTCTGATCTCTGAAGAAGCTTTAATAAAATTGAAACGTGTTAGATTGAGATACGTTTCTTATTTTGTTCTCTTTTCTTTATTCTCTCATCTTTTCGGATTCTGATCCATATATACAACTTATATATATATATATATATATATATATATATATATATATAGGTATAGATATCCAGTCCGTAAACGGCGAGGATAATCCAACAAGATCAACTTAATATAAAATATTAAGTGTTATATTTATATAGAGAGCTCAGTGGATGTTATCCAGAGCAATATGGCATTTATAAAGGAAAACTCAACACGTCATTTAAATTGGTTATTAATTATAATTAATTTCAATGAGCTTAGTTGGCTCATTTCATCTGACCACACAATATTCCTTCCATTTGACACAAAAAAATTTGCCGGAATAAGCATTTTCTTAAACTGGAGAGAAAGATAAATAAAATAAAAAAATAAGAAGACGCAAAAAGAGAAAAAGGATAAGAAAATCAGGACAGAGGCATTGGCGTCAGATCAAATTTGTCTGAATACCGCCAGCAGGATATGCTGGGTCGGTGTAACGGTTTCGTGCCTCCCACCAAACTATGTTATAACCCCCAACTTGAATTTACGATACAGTCACTTTTACTCTACTCTTTTATGTGAATATTATGTGAGCATTTTATGTGAATATTACATTATGAAAATTCAAATAATTTTCATAATGTAATATTCACATAAAATGCTCATTTTATTGTAACTTAATTACGTACAATAATGGATCATAAGCAATATAGGTCGACAATTCAACTAGAAAAATTGAAAATAAATTCAATGCATCTAAATACAAATTAGACACATGTAATAATAGATTATTCCATTTAAAATAATTCAATATTTTGTGGCAATTTTTAAAATCAACATGTGATTTTTATTGTAAAAAATGTCGAATAATTTTAAAACATTTTGTACCCTCTCCCTGAATATGTTATACGGCACCCATTCTGAATATGTTATACGGCGCGGAGGATGTGAACTTTTACTCTTAGGGTCATCGGGAGACCAGACTAACAACAAGGTCTCACCCTTTTACAGTTAGATCAACTAAATGCAGGCGACAATTCTACTCCATCAGATTTTTTACTCGCACTTCCCGCCTGTGGAACTCCCTTCCGTATACTTGCTTTCCTGACGGCTACAACTTCCAGGAATTTAAATGCAATGTCAATCCCCATCTCTTATTCACTTAACTCCAGCCATTTCTACATCACCCCGTATATCTTGTTCTTTTCCTTTCTCTCTACCTTTGAAACTGTTTTCACTTCTCTGTTCACATCCTTCTCTTGCCATTTCTCTTTCACCCCCTGTAGCTGGTTCGTCTTTCTCTTCAATCTCCT
>JBBBDQ010000514.1:5490000-5665000 GCA_037127315.1 Ascarosepion bandense | reverse complement strand
CTGTTTGTGTATGTGAAATATTTCATGTTCTCTCTATCTCTCTCTCCTTTTCTCTCTCGCAATCTGTATATATATATATATATATATATATATATATATATATATATAACAGTCTGTCTTGTAGACACGTACAATGACGTTCTAGTTCATTTACTTACCAAATAACGACATATATATATATATATATATGCGCGTAGTATTTTTCGTGTATCTTGAAAACTTTCGATTTCATCCCGTTTATATATATATATATATAGTGTGTGTGTGTGTGTGTGTGTGTGTGTGTGTGTGTGTGTGTGTGTGTGTGGAAAAAGACACAGAGGGAGAGGTGTGTTTCACTTTTATGTTTTGTGCAGAATAAAAATCACAATGCATAATTCGCCGAAAAAATGATACCCAATTTCCGTAGATTTCTTTTTCTTTCTGTAAATTCATTAAAAAAAAAACAAAAAAAACCCTTCAGTTCCGCCGAAGAAAGCTGCATCTGATCGATTCAAAAAATATTGATGTGAAATTCACGAAGCGACGTTTCAAAAAAGGTCAAGATGGAGGCTTTGAACTCTTTCAAAATGACAAAAAAAAGAAAAAGCTGAAATGTTTTTATTTTTTTTTTTTCTGAGTGCCTACAATGCGAATTACCCCAGGGCAGCAAGTTTCAACATTTTACAATCTGTCTACCCTTTTCAGGATTATTAATTTGAAAAAAAAAAAAAAAAAGAAAAAGGAAAACTCGTATTCTTTTTCTTCTGCTTCGCTTTCTTAATACAAGTTATTTTTAAGAGCTCTCTACTTCTCCTTTTTTTTCCCTTTTTTATTCTTCTTCATCTTCTTTTTCTTACTCATTAATTCTCTATTTAAGGCCCTTTGCTTCTTCTTATTGTTTTTCTTTCTCTTTGTCGAAAGAAGAAGAAGAAAAAGGAGAAGAAAATTACTCCTTATTACTCTTTTAAGACTCCCCGATTCTTCTTCTTACTTCTTATTACACTTTTTCTTTTTCTCCTTTTTCTTCTTCTTCTTAATACAACTTATTTTTCTTTTAAGACACTCTGCATCTTCTTCTTCTTCTTCTTCTTCTTCTTCTTCTTCTTCTTCTTCTTCCTTTGCTTCTACAAATCCTTAATATTTTATATATTGCTTCTTCTTCTTTTATATTTATATTTTATATTATTCTTTTATATTATATTTTATATTATTCTTTTATATTATTTTATTTATTTTATTATTTTATATTATTATTATTATTATATTATTATTATTATTATTATTATATTATTATTATTATTTTATATTATTTTATTATTTTATATTATTCTTTTATATTATTCTTTTTTATTATATTCTATATTATTCTTTTATATTATATTTTATATTCTTCTTCTTCTTCTTCTTCTTCTTCTTCTTCTTCTTCTTCTTCTTCTTCTTCTTCTTCTTCTTCCTTTGCTTCTACTTACTCCTTAATATTTTTAACGCATTTTTCCTTTTCTTTTTGTTCTTCTTTCTCTTTATTACTTCTCATTACTCTTTTAAAGATCTTTACTTTTTCTTCTTCTTCTTCTTTTAATCCTCTCTGCTTCTTTTTTTTTCTTTCTTCTTTTTACTCTTTTAAGACTTTCCGCTTCTTCTTCTTCTTCTTACTCGTTATTTCACTTTTAAGTCTCTTTGATTCTTTTTATTGTACCTTCTCCTTATTCCTCTCTTATGTCTCTCTCCCTTTTTTACTAAGGCTCCCTACTTCTTTCTTTCTTTCTTTTTTTCTTTCTCCTTTCTTATTCACACTACTCGTAACATTTGACACACACTTGAGACCAAGTGACAATAAGTCTATTGAACACAACACTTTTCTCAGAATTCTCAAAGGATCAAGTTCAAATTCTGAGTCGTAACCCTTTAGAATCTGAAGGACACCACACATCTACTGTAGACATGTCAGCCGTGGTGTTCTGTGGACAAGCCAGCCTGATGAATCCCAACTCTCTGGCTGGATTTAATTCAGTATTCTCTTCCTTCTAGACTGGTTGTCAACCAAGGCTATAGGTCCCAGTAAGTCCTACTATTTATCCCTAGCTGTATAATATGATGCATTCATACATTTATAAACGATATAATCACATGAACGTAATGAACTTGTCTAGAATTTGAACTCAGCTCTCCGATTCTTCAATCCGAGACGCTGTCCATTACTCCACTTACACTTGCTCCAGTTACATTTACTTACGCACAAATAACTTTAAAAAATATATAAATATATCTCGTCTCGCTAGCTATGGGTTAAATAGTAGGAGTTATTTTGGCGAAAAATATTGTTCTTCTTAAAAGACTATTAGTGTAATATTCACTCGAAAAAAAAAGGAACAGAATTATTCTTTCAATCCAAAATATGTTTCACCTTTAAATGACTTATAACGGGTTGATATACCATAAAAAAGAAATCAATGAATCAATACTTAGTATTCTAGCTGTTTTCAGCAGTGCTATCCTTTAGATGATGCTAACATTTTTCTTCGAATTTATGATGTTTTATTCAAAATTAAGTGCTTAAATATTTTTTTTTCACGAAATAACCCCAGATTAGACTTGTTCGTACCCTGAATTGATCTATAGCATTGTGAAACAAAATTTTGACATTTGTCTTTCGTCTCTTGAGTTTGAGTTTTGTTTAACAGCATATCAACCTGCGAGGGTTATTTAAAGCCCAAAAGGTAAGGATTTAGGGTTGTTTCGAAATGTTCAGTTATAGTAAGAAGATTGATTTGGTCAAATTTTGATGAAAAGAGTTCTTTTTGTTTTTTAGAAAACTCAAGATGTCTTTCGGTTTTTGTATTTTTAAAAAGAAGTTTAAAGTTTTATTGACGTATTTTTGTAAAGAGGGTTTTGTCGAGAATCAGATGTATTGCTGGTTCATTTTTTTTTTTAATTGTTGATAATATTTCTTTCTTTGATTTTCTTCCAAAATGTATTGCTGGTAATATTTTCTTCTTCAAAAATGTATTTCTGGAATTTTTACTACAAAGTATATTTTTATAATTTCATCGTGTTTGGAGGTAACTATTTGCTTATAGCTCGGACGTTAACAGTTTCTACCACCCCGAGTCAGGGTGGACCTGGGAACAGCAGCAGTTCTAAGCTCCTCAAATTAGAAGTATTGCTGCCGGATGCAGTTTATCGTGATACCGGGAACCTGGATGTAGTTTATCGTCATACCCAGGACGAGGTCAGTAAGATAAAAAAAGTATTTTGTTTCAAATTGCTTCTATATAGAAAACAAAGGAAATGACTATTATTCCCTTCAAAGATTGCATTTTTGACCTGGACACCAATGTTTTGAAACTGAACTATTTTTTATGATGAAGGATCCTTTTCTAGAAATTTCAAGAATTTCTAGAACGTTCTGGCAACCCGCATGGCAGTATAATTATGGGGAATGTAAGCTCAACAGTTCAATTTACTTTTAGTTGTCTAAGTGCTTTTTAACGTCGACTTAGTCAGTCAGTTAAGTGCCATACGTGAAACACGCTTGGGCGATCATGACTTTTTCGAGACATGACTGACTGGGCAGAAGATTATCCCGCAGTAGGTTGCCATTGCTTTCTGCGGTAGACTGGTTGCCGACCAAGGCTATAGAACCCAATCTGTCCTGCTATTTAACCCATAACTGGAGGGAAGAGACGGATTAATACCTTTCCCAAGGGTATTTGTGCGTAAGTGAATGCAATGGATTCAACTGGAATTCGAACTCGGCTCCCCGGTTTCTCGTTCCGAGCCGATATCCACTGTACCACAACGACACATATGTTTCCAAATTAATTAGACTCCAGACATATTCAGTGCTAAATTGTTGAGAAGGAATTTTTTAGAGTTTCTTGAAATTTCAAGAATTTTCTAAAACTTCCTAAAAGTTTCAAGAATTTCTAGAACATTCTGGTATACCAAGGATCGCATGAAGAAATATGATGGAAGACAATATTTAGGAGCTGATTGGTGAAATTTATTTGCAGTATAAGTGTAAATCGTGAAAAACTACTCACGTCTAGATATTTGTGGTTTCCATTGTGTAAAATGGAAACCACAAAAAGTCATTTACTTATTTTAGTAAACATTTACAAAAATAAGTAAATGGTACTTTTGAATCATATGTCGTTTTGTTTCTAATTTGCGTGAACATGATGGTTCACTGTTATGCAGGAAGATAGATCTATCTATCGCCCAGTTCACACTCCACCCATGTCTATTGAACAGGTGAAGAGGCTCATCCCTTGTTCCCTTTTTAGGATGTGGTTTCCGGCTTTCTCTTTTTCAATCTTCTCATTTTTTTTTTTTTTTTTTTTTCAATTGGAATAGATAGATCTATCTATCGCCCGGTTCACACTCCACCCATTTCTATTGAACAGGTGAAGAAGTTCATCCCTTGTTCCCTTTTTAGGATGTGGTTTTCGGCTTTCTCTTTTCTAATCTTCTCACTTTATTTTTTATTTTTATTTTTTTCATTTGGAGTAGACAGATCTATCTATCGCCCGGTTCACACTCCACCCATGTCTATTGAACAGGTGAAGAGTCTCATCCCTTGTTCCCTGTTTAGGATGTGATTTCCGGCTTTCTATTTTCCAATCTTCTCAGTTTGTTTGTTTTTTTTTTCAATTGGAGTAGATAGATCTATCTATCGCCCGGTTCACACTCCACCCATGTTTATTGAACAGGTTAAGAAGCTCATCCCTTGTTCCTTGTTTAGGATGTGGTTTCCAGCTTTCTCTTTTCCAATCTTTTTACTATTGCGTAGCCCCCTGTACATCAGTGGTGTTACCGCCTTGCTCGGGGTGATACGATTAAAAAAAAAAAAAGTGTCAATACTGACACGTGTGATCGAGCACGGATCTCCAGGCAATAAGCGTAACCGTTGAATGAATTGTTCACCTGGAATCACGTGACCATAAATATTTAGTACATAAAGTCTGAGGTGATATTGTGTGTTGCATCATTGCGTCATTGAAGAGATTGTTTCTGGGTGAATTACTCGAGAAAATTATTTCGATCGCATTATTGTGTATAATTCGAACGATTCGTTTGGTACGTTGACCTTACGCGAAGATACCAACATATAATAACTTGTTAATAGTGAGTTACCGAAATTCTCTTTAGAATGACGTTACGAAAACTAACGTTGTAACATTTCTATTCGTCAGTTTTCCCAATGGGAATAGGTAAATTTTAGTAATATCATTGTTCTGGTCATAAAGTTTGAAGGAAATATTAGCCATTTTTCATACTTTCGATATGTACGCAATTTCATTGTGTAGAACAGTGTT
Organism: Ascarosepion bandense; assembly: GCA_037127315.1. Classification (NCBI taxonomy): domain Eukaryota; kingdom Metazoa; phylum Mollusca; class Cephalopoda; order Sepiida; family Sepiidae; genus Ascarosepion; species Ascarosepion bandense. The sequence continues at coordinate 5,659,700 of JBBBDQ010000514.1, read as the reverse complement.
TTCCTAACTATGGGTAGCGATCCACTGGTGGGTCGCAAGCGGTGTGTTAGTGGGTCATAAAAAGTTATACTAGAATTACGCATTAGATTCGATTAAACGCTATGTGTTAAGATAGTTTAAAACCCGGGCTTTCATTGCCAGGCTATTGTTGTACCAAGCAGTACATTGTTTTGACGAGCGTAACGAATTACTTATATACCACTTTTTGTGGTGGGTGAGGATCCAAATCATCTCTCAGTTGAGTCTCTCTCCTCTAAGACAGAGTGCGGTTTGGTTGTATCTCTGAACGAATTGAGAAAAATTATACTCAGAGGTGCCCGGTCCCGGGGAACAATGTACCGAGGCCGCGCCACCCCATTGCACAAGAGGGGTGAACCAGAGGTTGCCACCGTGACCAGCGCGACCGGCGGTTGTGGGAACTGGGCAATTTTTGGCCCTTGCCTGCTCGTACGAGTTCGGGTTCCCGACATAAAACCTTTACCTTGTGTCGCATCCACTTCCTAGTGGGGGCGGGGAAAGGTAAATATCCATACGCTTAATTTAATCATTCATCATTGCAAAAAGGAAATCTATTTTCACCTGTTCGTAGACTATTTTAGGTATAGTATCTGTTTTATCAGTTGATTGCAGAATTTTAACTGTTGATTATCAGTCAGTTAAGTACCATACGTGATACATGCTTAGGCGATCATGTCTCGAAAAAGACATGACTGACTGGGCAGAAGATTATCCCGCAGTAGGTTGCCATTGCTTTCTACGGTAGACTGATTGCCAGCCAAGGCTATAGAACCCAATCTGTTCTATTTTTGACTCATAGCTAGAGAGAGAAGAGATGTATTATATCATTACATAGTAATTAGTGGGGAATCAGTTTATTACTTCATAACAATAGAAACCCGATCCCCCACTTTATGATCACTAAAAGCTTTAATTGTTTCCAACTATTGTATTCAGTCAGTCAGTTAAGTGCCATACGTTATACACGCTTAGACAATCATGTCTCGAAAGGGACATGATTGACTGGGCAGAAGATTATCTCGCAGTAGGCTGCCATTAGTTTCTGCGGTAGACTGGTTCCCAGCCAAGGTTATACAACCTACTCTGTCCTGTTATTTAACCCACAACTGGAGGGAAAAGACGGATTAATACCTTTCCTAAGGGTATCTGGGCGTAAGTGAATGCAAGGAATTCAACTGGAATTCGAACTCTCTTCCCGATTTCTCGTTCCGAGCCGATTTCCACTGCACCATAACACACATCCCTTTTGATTATAGATATTGTTGTTGTTGTTTTTTTTCATATATATATATATATATATATATATATATATATATATATATATAGGTATAGTTATCAGTCCGTAAACGGTGAGGATAATCCAACATTTCCTTAATATAAATTGTTAGTAGGTAAATCCATATAGAGATCTCGATGGGTGTTAACCAGAGCGATATGAATTTTATAAAGGAAAAATCAACGCATCATATTAGTTATAAACTATAGTTAATTTCAATGAGCTTAATTAGCCTCTTTTATCAGACTCTTTTACAATATTTCCTCCATCTGGCATAAAATTTCTGCCGGATCATATATATATATATATATATATATATATATATATATATATATATATATATATATATTTCTATGTATCTTTTGATTATATGTATATATAACACTCCTTCGGCTCCTATGCTATTTCAATCGAAAGTTAAAATTCTGTGATCAAAGGTTAGATATTTACTTACGCACACATTCATACATGATTCTTTCATACAAATACATTCATACATGATTCTCTCAGATATATTTAGAATAGAAAATCATTCTGTCACTTGACATGTGCATACCTTATATCACATATTAACTTTACTGACTCATAAACGCACACATTCACACATGATTTCTCTCAACACATACATTCATAACTGATTCTTTAATTTTATTTAAAAACAAAATTCGTTCTATCACTTGACACATGTAAAAAATACTTGTTACGTATTTTGAACGGAAATGTATTTCGTCACTGTCATTCTATACATACTAATTAAATAAATAATTAAATAAATACATTTATACATACTAATGTTATCGACATAAACACACAGTTTTGTCTATGTTTTGGATGCACTTAACACATTATTTTCGCGTACATATACTTACATTCATAATAAACATCTAATGTTTTTATTACGCGTTGGCACACACACTTTAACTGACACAAGTTTTTTTGCTTTATCACACGTGACACGTATCTGACCAATGAAACTATACCTCAATCAACATGCTGTTTGTTGGATTTTTAAATCATTCATCTTTAATAAGAGCACCTCGAGATGGTGTAATGGTTAGCAAGCTTGTCTTGCTAGAACTGTTAGAAATATGTAGAGAGTTCGATCCTCGCTGGGTGTCCCATAATTTCGGCCTTGTGCCACCACTAAGCTGTGCTTCTAAAACCATTCGTCTTGAATAAATCTCTGAAGAAGCTTGTTAAATTGAAACATGTTAGATTGAAGACACTTTTTTCCTACCTTTTCTTTACTTATTCAATTCATATCTACTTCCAAAAGATATCTAGAAATAAATAAAAAAAAAGAAAGAAAACTATGAATATTGATAAATAAAAATATTTTTGCTCAGTAAATTTGAGTGGGTAGTCATCAACTATGGTGGGGAACAGTGAATTGCGATTCTAAAAAGTTTGGGACCCTTGGTGTAGACTATTCTTAATTCTCTTACTTAATATGCTAACAGCATTGGCCATTTAATTTATAGTCAGTCGCGTGTCATCCCTCAACATGTGATGAAAACGATCACTGTTTTCCTCGGTGTTGACAGTTACAGGACGTCCAGAACATGGATCATTATCAAGACTATGCCTTCTCCTCTTAAATTCAGCTGCCTACATTTGCTCCGTTGATAAAGCTGGAGCCTCATCCTCTAACGTAGAAATTATCAGTTGGAATGTTCTCGGGGCCAAAACCATTTTTCTGCATGTACTTAAGAAAACCACGTTGCCATTTGATTGTATGTGAAGTTTAATTTGAACAGTGAGATGTCAGATTACCCGGGAAGAAGCAATACAGTTATTAATGATAAGAGTTGAAATTATGATATGCAAGATTTTACAACTCGAGCATGACTGCTACATAGTCAGCCTGTGAACTTTTCATCCCACCCTCGGACCCGGAAAGAAACCACGCATTTATCAATTAGAAGAGTTGACCTAAATAAAGTTAACATATCCCAGATCGAGCATCAGTTCTACATTGTCAACCTATGAACTTTTCAGCCCATCTTTGGATCTGGAAAGAAGCAACTCATTTATCAATTAGAAGAGTTGACATTAATAAAGTTGAAATATCACAGATCGAGAATCATTCCTTGAGAGTCAGCCTATGAACTTTACAGCCCACCTTTGGTTCCTGGAAAGAAACAACGCATTTATCAATAAGAAAAATTGACATTAATAATGTTGAGATATCACTGATCGAGAATTATTCCTTGATAGTCAGCCTATGAACTTTTCAGCCCACCTTTGGTTCCTGGAAAGAAACAACGCATTTATCAATAAGAAAAATTGACATTAATAATGTTGAGATATCACAAATCGTGCATCACTTCTTAATAGTCAGCCTACAGAGTTTTCAACCCAATCTTGTAAATGTATCTTATTCAGTTCACTTCTATCTATCTATCTATCTATCTATCTATCTATCTATCTATCTATCTATCTATCTATCTACCTCTATCTATCTAATGTTTCAATAATTATCTACCGATATAACCAACCCACTGACAGCCTTTGTTTTGTGAGTGTCTTTTTTTTCATTTCTGAATTTTCCAAACTGTTTGACCAAACGTCGGCTTTATTCCTATTAATCTTGGAAGGCTATTAGTTGGAGGATTATCACTTTGAAGTAATTAGAAATCGTGGCCTGAGGTCATTACGTGCAGACGGGTCAGCAAGTGCTTCATGATCCGCTTGCACTGTACAAACCTGGCCTAATATATTATATACAATGTGCGATGGATAAATTGTCGTTTAAATTACGCAAAAATAGACATAACAACTGCATCTCATCTTAGCTGATATATTTGCCAAAATTACACAAAACAATCTTAAAATACTAAAGAGTAAATTTATTCAATAAAAAAGTCATTGGCTTCAAATACGGCCTTCACTTGATATTCTTCAGAACGGTCTTTAAGTGTTGATGCTATAATTCTTGCCTTCAATTTACTGTATTCCCCATATATATATATATATATATATATATAGGGTGCAATGGGTGAATTGTCGTCTAAATAGCGCAAAGATGAAAATAACAGATCTCATTTTAACAGCTATATTTACTAAAATTACAGAATTATATCTCGAAATACTAAAAAGTAAATTAATTGAATCGCCATTGACTTTAACCCCAGCCCCACAGCTTTCAGAGGGCTTCGATATCTTCTGCTACTCTTCTGGGCGTTCTCCTTGTTTAAGTTAATGACTGAGTTTTACGCTACTTAAATATTTGCATGCAGTTCATCTTTGGTGTCCCAAGGAGTTTTTTGGTCACTCGCTCAACTGCGCTCCACACGTAATAATATAATGGTTTGAGTTTGGGGAGTTATGTGGCCAGACGTAAGGGGTGATGTGATCTGAGAAATTGTCTGATAGCCATGACTTGGTGTCCGGATTGAGTGGCATGAGTCCTTTTTCCTGACATAGGGTTTTCCAGCAGCCACCCTCTTGACCCAAGGCTGCACTATCACGCTTAGTGTAAACCTCTATGTTGTGTCTGAGGCCCCGAATGAAGGTATAACGTTGCCATCACTAGCGATCACTCCAAATTCTTTCGTGATCACGATTAAAATTATCCAAATCTTTCCGAATCTTCTGCACTGTCCTCAGTTTGACACCCAAACACTCTGAAATTTTCGAGTTTGACTTTCCGGCGCGAATGACAATTTCCACAGGAAGCCGTTTCCAAGTCACTTGTCGAGTGAATTGCTTCATAGTACTCTTTTTCTTATAGACGGTGCCCAACTGATCTTACTATACTGTGCAGTTAACAAAACAGAACCAAACAAAGCGCATGGGCGAAATTTAAAATATAAAACGACGACAATTTATCTATCGCACTCTGTAATACAGCAAAAGCATTGCACCATCAATATATTACTGAAATAAAAAAAAAAAACAATAACAAGAAACCAATTATTACCTGGAATATCGTCGCTAAATCCACAACTTTCAACGAAAAAGCAGATAGATGTAACTTTTAGAAATACTTGTCTTCTTAAACCATATCAATCAGTCAGTTAAGTGCCATGCGTGATACACGCTTGGGCGATCATGTCTCGAAAGAGACATGTCTGACTGAACAGAAGATTATCCCACAGTAGGTTGCCATTACTTTCTACGGTAGACTCGTTGCCAGCCAAGGCGATAGAACCCAATCTGTCCTGTTATATATCCCATAACTGGAGGGAAGAGATGGATTAATACCTTCCCAAGGGTATTTGCGCATAAGTGAATGCAAGGAATTTAACTAGAATTCGAACTCGGCTTCCTGAAATGCTGTTCCGAGCCGATATCCACTGCACCACAACGCACATCCTATAAATAACTTTCATCTACTTAACAAAAAAGGTAATTTAATAACCACATGCTGCCAGAGAAAAAAATTACCTGATTTCTCAGTCCCCGGTTGATACAAATTCTTCTCTACGTTTACCTCTTTGTTTTTTTTTCATTCTTTGTCAGACCCTTTCTTTCTTTCTTTCTTTCTTTCTTCCGCAAATATTAGTTAATAATTATGAATTACGCCCCTCTAATTTCATCTACCTGCATTTTAATAATTTTTAATCCCTTTAAACCCTAAATTTTAATCTTAATTAAAATTTTAATTAGAATATTTAAATTTTTACTCTTGTTATTAAAAAACCAGTAACTTAATTTCATACTTAACTTCCATGAACACTGAGTTAATTTAAATTAAAATCTATAAAACTTTCACCCGATGATTGCATAACGCATGAATCTCTGAGCCGTGCCATCGACGTAGGACAATATATATATATATATATATATATATATATATATATATATATATATCAGAACAATTTTAGCCAAAGAAATAACAAAGTAGAAAATTTTGTGTAACGCATCTCGTTCTCGAGAAGGACTTCATTCGAGGAAGAATTTTTGCCACTTTGTTATTCATTTATATAATCATAAACCATTATTAAAATATGCATTTTTAGAGCTTAGAACCAACATAATCAAAAATATTCAGTTGTTGGACAATTTTTGTCTTTATTTTCACCTGAAATTAAAGCCAAAATACGATGTTTAGAACGGCTCATGATGAAACATAATAGACATTCATTGTCTGTTATATTTAACAGTATATGCTTAGAAAATTATCTGCTGCCTTTATACACTATATATATATAGGTTCGAATCCTGCTGGATAGCACACATTTTCGCAATAAAAATTTATCGTGAAATAACCAGGCCGGTAGATATAAATATAAAATACTGTTTAATTAAAAAACAGAATATCTACTTAAATACGGGTATCGGTAAAAATAATGTTCAAAATAATTCATTACAAATTGTCGGTTGCTTATAACCAAGTTTCGTTAAAATTCGTTAATTTCCGTAACATGTTTATATATATATATATATATATATATATATATATATATATATATATATATATATATTGTAATAGTTGTTACAATGGTTTATAAAAGCATGGTATCACTACACAAAAATTCTCGTGTTTCAGAGCACAAGTGCCCTTCGTCTGGTGATTAGTGGAAATTAAAATAAATACAATACACTATATATATATATATATATATATATATATATATATATACGTAAAAAATCACAAGATCGCCAAAACCTACCGCGGTTTCACACAACGGCTCGTCAGCTGACGAGCCGTTGTGTGAAACCGCGGTAGGTTTTGGCGATCTTGTGATTTTTTACGTGTCTTTGCTCTACATTGCTTCCTATTTGTTATTTCGCTTTGGTTAGTTCTGTATCGAGCACTTTCTTTCTTTGTGGTTGGTTCCGTTTGGTTTTTTTTTCTTTACTGCGGGGTATTGTATGTCTTGTCTGTATTCCGCAGTTTTCTTTTTTTTCTCCCCTCTTGTCCAACGCCTTACAGCGACGGATAGTAACGTAATTAGATTCTGTCTGTTAGATTCTGTCTGTTATTTGTTGTCCTTAAAGTTTATTTTCGTATAGTTTTAGGATTTAGATACTTACAGAGTCGGTCTTGTTATTATTTTATATTATATATATATATATATATATATATATATATATATATATATATATATATATATTGTTTTATATAATAAAAAATACCCAAATTTTGGACAATTTTTGTCTTTATTTTCACCTCAAATTAAAGCCAAAATACGATGTTTAAAACGGCTCATGATTAAACATAACATACATTCATCGTCTGTTACATTTAACAATATATGTTTAGAAAATATATAAAAGATTCATTAAAAACACCTGAAAAGGTACTGTAGTTAAATTTTTTATTTAATTTTTCTTTTATTCTTATAATTATCTTCTTTTTTGCTCGTCACTTATGTATAAATTGTCTAAATGTTTTCTATCTCCGAGCGCTTTCTGCTATATTTTTAACCATTATTACGGGTGATTGATTTGGTCTGGTTTGCTTTGTTTTACGACCTATCAACCTTAACGGGTTATTTAAGATTTTTACAAAAGATTCGTATAAATAACCTTCAACAAATTCAACAGCACTTTTTCCTTCTCTGATTTCACCTTCAACCAATTTTTGCGAAGGGAATGGATGACGGGAGTAGAGTTTGGTGAAACTGGAATCTTTTCTTACTGATGGCGGCAGATTTACTCATCAATCAACGTCATCAGCTTAAAAGCAAGTGTTCAAAAAAAAAAAAAGAAAAAGAAATTAATTCTTGGATATTAAATAAAGCCGACAACGATAAAAAAAAAACATGATAACCATTCGCGTAACGAAGTTTCACGATAAAAGAACCAATAATGAAATCACGTGCGGTTCACTTCCTGGAACCTGGAACAAATTTACTGGTACTATCTTCTACTCTGATTTTCTTTTACCTTCAACCAGTTTTTGAAACGTCAAACGTCCATAGAGAATGGATGACTGGAATAGGAGTTGGTGAAGCTAGAAGCTTCTAATCCTGAACATGCAAGTTGACGGTGAATTTAGTCATCAACTCAATCAGCAGAGAATGAATTAAATTCTTGGATACGAGATAAAGCCGAAAACGAATATATATATATATATATATATATATATCCGCAGACAGATCTGTTTAGGTGTATCACAGCTCATCAGTACGGTTAAACATTCAATTACTTCTAGTCTGGATTGAAACCCGACCGAATTGACATCAGTCGGCGATTCTACCTCTATAGGCGCTCGGTATAGGAAGGCGGACTTTAGCGCGTTATATGCAATGTAAACATACGCCAGTAGCTGAGAGTGTTCAAATTCATTACCTACTGAACGATGCTTAGAAGCTTGAGTAGCTACTGTTTTACAAAGTCTCATAACATATATATATATATATAGTGCCCTATCTATAAGAATGAACTCTTCCTCTTTCAATAAATAATAACCTGCGTGACTTCCGAGGAGGCAACTGTGGGACAGTCAAGAGCCAGTCGAGAGACAGTCAAGACGCAGCGTAACTATACCGTTCGGGCTTACACTTCTATTTACTGATTACTAACACTTATTATTGTATATATATTCTGTTATTCTAATACACTGTTTTGACCTACCTTCTTGTTTCCGTGTCTTTCTTTCTAGCCCAAATAGTCCACAACAACTTGGCGACGAATTTCGGCACAACAATATATATATATATATATATATATATATATATATATAATTTTTATTATGGTAATATAATCAATTTAATATTTTCGGGACACAAAATTTTCCATATTTCGGAATCATATGTTTACTATGACTCTATCTTCGAGCGATCATTTTTGGGGTAACTTTTCTCTAAAAGTGAAACGTTTTTTGACTTACAATTTATAGTAAGTAATTTGGGAAACTTACCAGAAGCTATTTATATCTTGTAAGTCAAAATAGCTCTCACTTTTGGAAAAAATATATTTTTCCGTTTGTCACCTCAATAATGATTGCTTGAAGATGGAATCATAGTAAAAATATGATTAAAAAACATGAGAAAGTCTGTGTCGAAAAAATGTCAAATTATATTACAATAATTTTTAGCTGTACTTTTGTATTGAGTACTGTAAAATTAAAAATAAACGTTAAGGAACAGTAAATTTTTTATTGTCATTTCTTAACATGTGCATCAAATGTGTTTATATATATTTAATAATTACCTATATTGCAGTTTCATCAAAATAACCTCCTTTTGCCTTCACAACGGCTGCACACACTCTGGGCATTCTTGCCACAAGTTTTTAAGAATAATCATCCTACAACTCATTCCAGGTATCCTTTAGACAAATCTCGAACATTACTAGGCTGTTTCTTATCACTTCTCCCGTCCAACTTATCCCATGCAAGTTCAGTTGGTGAGAGGTCTGGTGAATGAGGTGACCAACACCTAACTTGTAAAACGCCAGCAGTTTCTTTTAATCTTAAATAATTTTGGAACAATTTAGAATTTTTATGTTTTGTGTTGTGGGGACAAAAAAATAAAAAGGACCGGAAAGGGGTAATCTGCCCTTGAGCAGTGTAGGATTGGGAGAGAGCCTTTGGACAAGGAGGTGAACGGTAGCGTTGAAAATTTCCAACATGAGTTGAGCTACAAGAACACTAATTCCACCACCTTTTGGTGATTCTTATAAACTCTAAATATTTCCGATTGATGTAAATGTTTTTGTCTTATATTTGTTGACTATTTGGCCTGTAATAAATGTGTAAATGTACCTTGGGTTTAGTTTCCTTTCATGTTGTTTTAGTTTTAATAACTTACTTTAGAACTAACAGTGTCATTATCCTGCTGGAGGATGAAATTTTGACCCAAAACACGCAATCCAGATGGAATTGCATATCTCTGTAAGATTGAATGGCACTGTTCTTTCTTCATAGTTCCATTTACTTCAACCAAGTCACCTGAACTCGTGCCCGCAAAACAGCCCCAAAACATGCAGGATCCACCACGATGTTTCATCGATGACCGTACACACTCATCTTTCGCTCGCTCCCCAACACTTCTCCGCACGTACATCCTCCTTTTACTCCCAAACAGTTCGAACTTAGACTCATCAGTCCACAACACTTTTGGCCACTGTTCTAGTGTCCAGTTTTTGTGCTCTCTTCCCTATGCTAGTCTCTTCTTATTGACTGGCAGAAGCAAAGGATTCCCGGCTGCCACTCGTCCAAATAACCATTCTATTTTCATTGAGAATTATCCACTTGACAATAAATACTAAAAATAGTATGAAATACACCTTTTTAAAAAAACTGGAGTGGCCTAATAATTATGGCCGGTAGTATATATATATATATATATATATATATATATTGTCCTACGTCAGTAGCAAGACTCGAGGTTTCATGCGTTATAGGTGTGTTTTTCAAATTGACAGTTTAATAGATTTGAATTTAAATTCACTCAATGTTCAGAGAGTTAAATCTTAAAGTTAGGTTATTGATTTTTTTAATAACAAGAATATGAATTTAAATATTCTAGGATTACATCTAGGTAAAAAATTAAAAATTAAAAAGTTATACTAAAATTAAAATTTCAAACAAAAAAGAATATTAAAATGCAAGAAGAAATTCAAAGGGCGTAATTCATAAACAGTAAAAATTTAAATATTCTATGATTACATGCAGGTAAAAAACTTAAATTTAAAATTAAAATTTAAAATAAAAATTAAAACGTATTAAAATGCAGAAAGACGAAATCAAAGGTGTGTAATTCATAATTAGCTTAAATAGATATAATAATTAAAAAAATCCTAATGGCCACGTTAAATTAAGCTATTATTTACTTAGCAGATAACGTCCAGTTTGAATGAGAAAAACATTCCGTCCACGAACAAACGGCTGATTTACGTGGAATAATTATTTAAACGCAGGCCAGTGATTGCCTTAACGGATACAATCATTTATCCACAGATCAACGGCTAACGCAAACGAGACGATTATTTTTCTACAAGTTAATTTAACAAATCTCAAATTTAACGGCTATTTAAAACGAAAAACAAAACAAAACACGCTTTTATAAAAAGTTGATTATGTTATTACCACGACCACGGATTATAATAGTTGGATTATTTGTGTTTATCTGTCCTGGTTATGACGAGAAACTACATCCGGCAGCAAGGCATCTGATCGAGAAATTTTTGATAAGCACCTCTTAATTGCTGTTGTTTCCAAGCCCACCCTGACCGGGGTGGTAGCACCTATGTGAGTCCCAGTTATGGGCAGATTGTTAACCCCTAAACTGGGATCAAAATATGAAGAATGTATAAAAGAATTATAGTAAAAATATCAGCAATACATTTTCCATAGGAAAAAAACAAACTCATCAATACATTTTTTGCAAAAAAAAAAAAAAAAAAAAAGAAAAAAAAGATAAGCAATGCATTTTTAAAAATCATTTCACCCCAGGCAAGGCGGAATCACCACTAGTGTTCAGAGGGCTGGGTTACAGTGAAAGAAAAGGCTGAGTACAGAGGTTATTGAGGAAAGTACAAAAGATGAATGGAATTCAAGAAGATAGAAGATGGTAATTGATGCTGCATTTAAATTTTTGGAGATTGTAGCTATCAGGGAAGTAAGTAAACGAAAGGTGGAATGTGCAAGAAAAAAAAACTGTTGGAGTAGAAGTAGCGGTTAAATTTCAATGGTAAAAAGGTGGGACCTAGATACCAATCTAGTAGCACACTTAAATTCACGTGGACGGGGCCCCAGAAAAAAAAGTTTATCGGAGAAGTTGGCATGAAAATATCTGAAGAAAAAACATTAAAATAATGGAAAAAATATTGCAAGTAATATATTTTTTTTAAAAGAAATTACTAATGTTCCGAAGAAAATTAAATCTCGACATTAAATGACCCATAAGGAGTTGATATTTACTCATTCACTGGTTTATCGATTGTGTGTATTTACTTGTAATATATATGAGTTTGATTCCGTGGCATGAATCTCAAATAGCCTCTGACAACACAGTCCAGCTCCCAAGCGGAGAATGGGTAAAAGGCGTAAAACTAGCGCCTCATGACCAGCTGATGAAGCTCGACAGTCCTGGAAGGCAGTCCATCTAGGAGTTTTGCCGTTATATCAAAACACGGAAAAGACTACAGAAGAAAACCTAGAATGGAGCCCCGAAGGCGGTTGACTGTCAACAGTGACAACTTTTCAAAGGTTGAGTCGTATATAATCAGAATTGGATTTGCAAACAATAAATTATAATGTGCATATAAAGTGGGAGATCAATTCTATATTACAATCAATATATAAACTAATCCCTGTCTTTGTGACCACGGTACTTTCTATGCATGTATACTCCTGAGAATGTAGATAACTCTAAAACATGACTGTGTAGTGAGTCTGTGGAGGAGTTGATTTGCGCTCGGTTAATTAAGTTGTGTATAAGTGCTGTTTTGTAGTAGTTAGGACATTCACTCTTATAGTTGAGACTGCAAGAGTTTTTGCTGGTTGTTTTTTTATATGGGGAGGTAGTAAATGTGTTATTGTTTGTGTCTATTAAAATGAGATTTTGTTATCTTGGTTAATTTCATATGTTAACTTGAGGACAGCGTTCTTTTGAAAGTTTTTTGGGGATTTATTATTTCTTCTATATTTTTAACTAATATCAGAATAACATCGACATATCGTACGTAGATGGAGGGTTTTGTAGTGGTGCTAAATATATTATTTTCTAGGTTGGCCATGTAGATGTTTCTGAAGGTTAGACCCAGAACTGAGCTCATTGAAACCCCGTCTCGTTGCACATATATATTATTTCTGTGATCATAGAATGGGACTTCGGTGATAGAGGTTAAAAGTTAAGTTTTCCATACTTTAACACGTGGATGACCATGACATTACAGCATATAAAAAAGTTCCATTTTGGATAATTTTCACGTTCTAAAGAACGCTAGCAATTTGTCAACCGTTATATTTGAAGCAGAAAAAAGTACAGTGCTTTTTAGCAACACAGTTTTTGCGGTTATTTTTTGTTACCATAACGCACATCCCCGAAGGTGATCTCGGAAAGAGGTTGAAAGTACTTGGGTATCTTGAGAAATGAATCTGTCAATGTAAAAGCTCATTTCTGACATCTTTCAATTGGAATACGCGAAAGATTTTCCGTGAGTATGAACGGATTTTATTAAAAATAAGCAGACACGTTTGCAATTTATTTAATTTGACATGTCTAAAAAAAAAAAATTGCTGCCTAAATACACAAATTTTAAATATATATATAGATAGACTAAACTATCGCCCGGTTCACACTCCACTCACGTCTATTGAACAGGTGTAGAGGCTCATCCCTTTTTCCCTGTTTAGGATGTTGCTATATATATATATATAATGTTCAGTTATGATAATGTTTGGCACCAAGATTGTCGTTTTTTCAGTAGTTTTATTGATAAAAGACATTTTGGTATGCAGATCTTTTATCGTAAAGTGCTCGATATCGGGGTGGCGATAGACCGTTGATAGTTTTAGTGCTAAGAATTTGTCACTTTAACTGAGCAGGTTCATGCCAGTTTCGGCTTTTGGATGACGTGTTGTGTTTTCTATTTTATTTTTTTTTAATCATTTCACCCCGAGCAAGGCGGAAACGCCACTGATATGCAGGGGGTTACATAAATGTAAAAAGATTAATTAGAAAAGAGTGAGGAGTACAAACTAGTTAGAAAGGAACAATAGAAAGCTGAGAAAGCAGGTGCGATGACAGATACATAGGTGGAGAGAAAGGGAAGGTTATACAGGGGAGGGGAGAGAGCTAGAGTCCAGTGGTTAATAGATGAGTATTGACTTTGCATTTAAATTTCTGGAGGTTGTAGCCGTCAGGAAAGCAAGAATACGGGAGTGAGTTCCACAGGCGGGAAGTGCGAGAGAGGAAGCTGCAGGAGTAGAATTGTCGTCTGCATTTGGCTAACCTGACTGTGAATGGGTGGGACCCAGTTGCCAGTCTGGTTGCACGAGTAAACACCTGTTGAGGAGGCACCAGTGACTTAAGCTCATCCGAGCAGAAGCCATGAAAGTATTTATAGAAGAGACAAAGGGAGGCCACATTTCGACGATGGGGAAGTGGCTGCAGTCGAGTCGCCAGATCAATACCTATCACATTACAGACTCTCCTTTGGAGCTTGTCAAGAACACTGAGGAGAACGGCAGGGGCACCTAACCATAAATGGCAACAGTACTCCATGTACGGACGGATGGTTGACTTGTATATATGCAGAATGGATTCAGGTGGAAAAAACATCCTGGATCGACATAGTGACCCAATCTTCTTAGCAGTAGATTTTGCTATGGATTCAATATAGTGGTTCCATTTGAGGTCTGAGGACAGGGTAAGTCCGAGGAGGCGTAGTGTATTACTCTCAGGGAGAATCACTTGGTCCATACTTATGGGAGGTAAGAGAGGTTGCCTGTAATGGTTGACAGACAACAGCTTGGTCTTAGATGAATTGAAGTTGACAAGCCACTTCTTGCCCTAGTTCACCACAGAGTGTAGATCCCGCTCAAGGTCAGCAGCGAGATTATGTCTGTCCGCCACGACAGGTTTCTTACTGGAGCGGGAGTATATTGTAGTGTCATCTACTTGGGACTTGATCTACATATATATATATATATATATATATATATATATATATATATATATATATATACTCAACACATCATCCAAAAAAAGGGGGAATCCAATGTAATATGATACACAATAAAAATTATAGGGTTATCTTGTTAGTGTGACTTCCCAACTTTTTATGACCCTAACCAAATAACACTAAAAATTTCTATTCTGGGTCATATTACTTGGGTTTCCCCTACTTTTTTTTTTTTATATATTGAGAAAATTTAGCCAATTGTGTCTCTGCAGTCTGAATAGATGAGTAAACTCGCTAGTCGAAAAAAAATAATAGTTTATAACCATTTTAGATAATCAGCTGAATTTTCCTTTATATCCATTTGGCTTTCTATATAGATCTATCTCTTAATATATTAAATAAATCTTTTCGGATTATCCTCTCCGCTTATCGGTTTGGCATCATTATCTATCTATCTATCTATCTATCTATCTATCTATCTATCTATCGAACTTGACCCAAGAAAGGCAATAAAGCTACTAAGATACAAGGGGTTATTTGAAAAAACAGAATCATTAATAAGGATTGAGAATAAATGATCAAGAATCAAGGAGAGCATAGATAGCGATTGACATTGAATTTAATTTTTAAAGATTAAAGTTAACTGGAATGCATGAAAGCAGAAGAGAGTTCCACACTCGAGAAGCGCGAGAAAAGAAACTATTAGCATAGAACTTACGGTTGCATCTAGCCATTTCAACTGTAAATTGATGATATCTTGTTACCAATCTATTCAGTCAGTTAAGTGCCATAAGTGATACACGCTTGGGCGATCATGTCCCTTTCGAAACATGACTGAGTGGGCAGAAGATTTTCCCGCAGTATGTTGCCATTACTTTCTGTGATAGACTGGTTACCGAGTAAGGCTATAGAACCCAATCTGTCCTGTTATTTAACCCATAACTGGAGGGAAGAAGCGGATTAATACCTTTCCCAATGGTATTTGTGCGTAGCCAATGTATTATTGCGCTTAAATACATAAAGTCTAGGTATGATAGCGAAGAGCTTATAGAAAAGGCAAAGGAAGGCTACTTTACGGCGGTGGGAAAGAGACTGAAGCTGAGATGCCAGTTCAGGGCCAATAATATTGCTGATTCTTGTTTGGATTTTATCAAGAATTTCTTATTCAAAATTCAGTTCTTTGGTGGTGAGACTCGAGTGATCTCTTCAGGGCGCGGGCCTCAACAGTGGCTTATGAACGTCGTGCGCTGCCTATACTACAGCCCCACTCTCGGCTGTACTGACAAGATCCAAAAAAATACGTTTGTGAAGGAATATATTTGCTGACGACTTGACTGCAGGAGCTACCGGAATTCTGACAGCTACCTACCTTCGACGCTCCAGTCTAAGTTTTTTTTTGTCTGGGTTTGCTGCTTGTCGTGGTTTATATGCGATTACAAATCACCGGACTTACGTGGCAGCAATATTCTAAGCATGGAGAAATGGTAGATATAGAGATATCTAAAACAGATTCTTAATGGAATAATTATCTAGCCCGACACAGTGAATTAACTTCCTTAGCATAGCAGCTATGAACATATAAAAAGTAATAATTTTGTTTTTTACCCAATTAAAGTAGATAGATCTATCTATCGCCCGGTTCACACTCCACCCATATCTATTGAACAGGTTAAGTGGCTCATCCCTTGTTCCCTGTTTAGGATGTGGTTTCCGGCTTTCTCTTTTCCAATCTTCTCACTTTGTTTTTGTTTTTTTCAATTGGAGTAGATAGATCTATCTATCGCCCGGTTCACACTCCACCCATATCTATTGAACAGGTTAAGTGGCTCATCCCTTGTTCCCTGTTTAGGATGTGGTTTCCGGCTTTCTCTTTTCCAATCTTTTCACTATTACGTAGCCCCCTGCACATCAGTGGCGTTACCGCCGTTTTCGGGGTGATATGATTAAAACAAAAAAAAAAAAAAAAAAAACAAAAAAAAAATCTCCAGCGCTGCTTCACGATCAGCTGTTTTCAAAATGGCTAACTCTTTTTAATACCCTTCTCGTGATCTTCTGTCCTTTTCAATTTTTATCAAAAAGAATACGCTAGCTTGCCGACAGTTTTAAATAATTTAATTAATTTTATTTATTAGATTATTGACATTCTTAAACGCTATCATTTGTAGTTTCTTCTCAACCGCTTGCAATTTCTTCATCTTCTTCTCTTCTTCGTTTTTATTGTATACCATTCGGTATGTATAACATTCTACGAACAATGTTTTCTGTCCATCTTTAACTTTTGCCCGCCCAAAAATATGTGTACAAAAGAAAGGTTTTTCCCTTGACGCCATTATTATTTTGGCCATAATCCCTAGTCGGCAATGTTTGCTGGTTTGATTAGAATTTTAATAAAAGCTAAGCGTATGATGAAAGCGAATACATACATATTTTTTTTTATTTTGCCCAAGCTTACAACACCAGGTATTCCCAAGTGGTGACTCATCTAAGTACTGACCAGACTCGACATTGCTTAAATTCGGAGACCATACAGAAACAGGTGTTTTAACATGATATGACCGTAAGCTAGCTAGATCAAAAGATTAGTGAAGACTGATATAAATATGAAAAGATAGATAGATAGATAGATAGATAGATAGATAGATAGATAGATAGAAAAAGACTGATATAGTTTGAACACAGAGATAGACAGATACACAGTTGATAGATAGAAAGAAAGAAAGAAAAAAGAAAGAAGGAAAGAAAGAAAGAAATAAAAGTCTGACTGACGTAGAAATCCCTAAAATGAGATAGATAGATAGATAGATAGATAGATAGATAGATAGATAGATAGATAGGAAAAGAATGATATAGTATGTACACAGAGATAGACTAATAGAAGAAAGAAAGAAAGTAAGAAAGGAACAGACTGAAAGAAATAAGATAGATAGATAGATAGATAGATAGATAGATAGATAGATAGATAGATAGATAGATTGGGTAAAAATATTGAAGAAAGGACGTGGAAGTGTATAGCACTGATTAAGAAAGAGACAGGGGACTAGGGAGAGAAATCTATAAAGAAACAAGCGACCGATTAATAATATAAACAAAAAAGCTACAACAAACGTGTAGGAAGAATGAAAGTAGAAAATTATTTAATGCAACATGGCGTCATATTAGAAGCTTTGGTCTTGTAAAGATGGCGCCAGTCTTTCGAATGCCGCCTGCATGTCACGACCAAAAATCTATTCGGAGATTTTTCAAGATGGCGACTCTCTTTAAAGCAAAGTCCAAAACAGCGTAGTTGACGGTATAAACGGCTTCCCCGCCCCGTCTACACCGAATTCCCAGTTCGGATGACGAAGCATTTTAGATTTACAACCTGTTGTTTGTAGGTGGCGAGAACAATAGACCCAAATGAGAACAATGAAAATGTACGCGCTTCGTTCTAAAGACACAAATAAATGAAGGAACGAATAAATAAATAAATCCCGGAAGACAATATTTTGGGAACTACATGGAATCACTGTGGCTGTCATCATGGGTTTGTGAGTTCGCTTCCAGTTCGTATACTTTAGAGTTTATGTTTTGATATCAAAAGATAATTCAGAATGAAGTAAGAAGGAGAAGGGAAAGAAATACAGAAAGATGAAAAGACAGAAGGAATTAACACACACACACACACACACACACGCACACACACACACACACATACCTCCAGGTGTTTAAATGTAGGGTCAATAGACACCTCCTAACACACTAACTCACACCCACTCTCTCCAACTCTCTCCCTATGTACATCCTAAGTCGTATATCACCCTCCTTCTGACATTTCCTATACCCAATCGCTCTATGTAACGCCCTGCGCTATAGTGGCAGTGGAATGCCTTGCTTGGGGTGACACGATTAATATATATATATATCTATATATATATATATATATATATATATATATCCAAATGAGTAAGAACGTAAAGAATAACTGCAACGTTCAAAGCATTAATTTAAAACAGTGCTAAGTATAAAAATAGGGCAATAAATATTCATTATTTATTATTACGTTAGAACATGAGAAAAACTACTACAAAATTGTACATTTTGTTTCGACATTAAAAAACAAGTTCTCATCAGGTAGTTGACAACTTGACATTGATGGCAATAACCTTGTTAACTACCTGATGAGACACTGTTCTTTCAATATCAAAACGAAATGTACAATTTTTAAGTAGTTTGTAGTTTTTCACATGTTTTAACGTAATATATATATATATATATATATATATATATATATATATATATAGAGAGAGAGAGAGAGAGAGAGAGAGAAGGAAAGATAAAAATAAGAAAGGCGTCGGTATAGTATTCGACCTACCATAAAAGGCGTATTATAAGGAAATATTAAAACTCTCTGGTAAGGGTTAGAGTTAAGAATTAGGATTAAGGTTAGGTCAGGGCTAAGGTTAAGGAAATGATCAGTTTCTATAAATAGATAAATATTTATATCTATAAATGTACACTTACCGAGATAGAACACATTCAAACCGGGTAGGCAGCATACTATACCAGAATAAAAAACCTAGGCCACATACTATACCAGAATCAAAAAGCTAGGCCACATACTATACCAGAATCAAAGATGTGGGTCGCATACTATACCAGAATCAAAGAGGTAGGCCACATACTACACCATAATCAAAGATGTAGGCCACATACTATACCAGAATCAAATATGTAGGCCGCATACTATACCAGAATCAAAGAGGTAGGCCACATACTACACCATAATCAAAGATGTAGGCCACATACTATACCATAATCAAATATGTAGGCCGCATACTATACCAGAATCAAAGATGTAGGCCACATACTATACCAGAATAAAAGAGGTAGGCCACATACTATACCAGAATAAAAGAGGTAGGCCACATACTACACCATAATCAAAGATGTAGGCCACATACTATACCAGAATCAAAGATGTAGGCCAAATACTATACCAGAATAAAAGAGGTAGGCCGCATACTATACCAGAATCTGAGGTAGACCACGTACTATAACAGAATCAAAGATGTGAGCCATATACTACACCAGAATCAAAGAGGTAGGCCACATACTATACCAGAATCAAAGAGATAGGACACACACTATACCAGAATCAGAGGTAAGCCACATATTATAAAAGAATCAAAGAGGTAAACCACATACTATATCAGTAAGTGGTCTACCTGAAAATGCCGTTGAAGTTTAGGTTGAGCCAGCGAGAAGGAAAATATAATTTGAGAGAAGAAAATAGTAATAATGATATCTTTTTATATTTCTTTTAGTAAATTTATTAAAGAGGATTACTGAATGGAGTTCCTGAATGGACAAGAAGAGGAAGTGTAGATTATGGGTTTATGTAGGATAGTTCATGATTGATCTGAGACTAGAATATATAAAGATCGTCTCGGGAGTCTGTTCAACAAACTAGTTGTTCTTGGGAAGGTGAAAGTTTTCCTACAAATGTAATATGATGTGAACGAAGATGATTCGACAATGCGGCAATTCTTAGCTGTAAATGTCTGAACTGGTGGAACTGATAGATAGATAGATAGATAGATAGATAGATAGATATGAACAGAATAAGATAGATAGATAGATAGATAGATAGATAGATAGATAGATAGATAGATAGATAGATAAAAATGGATGAGGATAAGATAAAAAATATATGTAGATATAAGCAAACTGTGATAAATAGACAGATAGATAATAATGAGATTGAGATAGATAGATAGATAGATAGATAGATAGATAGATACGGATGAGGATAAGATAAAAAAATAGGATGTAGATAAAAAAATAACAAAACTGTGATAAATAAGAAAATAGATAGATAGATAAAGATAGATAGATAGATAGATAGATAGATAGATAGATAGATAGATAAAAACGGATGAGGATAAGATAAAAAAATAGATGTAGATATAACAAAACTGTGATAAATAGATAGATAGATAGATAGATAGATAGATAGATAGATAGATAGATAGATAATGAACAGATTTAGACAACAAATTGAGAACTTTGACAGGTATAAATACAGAACGAAGGAATGGGAGAGTAAGGAGAAAGAGGGAAGACACATCAAAGAGTTACACAGCTTGTACTCTCCATGTGATGGTGCATGCAATGTCTTGTGTCGAGAAACAAAGAAACTGCTTGATATGTTACCTACCTTTATCTACACAGACGAAGATGCGATAATATGCAAGTAAAGATGAATTGGACGTCTTCCGCAAATTTAGCCGAAGAATAGAAAAAAAGAATAAAAGAAAGAAAAAGAAAGTAAAAAGAAAAAAAAATGGCGACCAAATGAAGCAATAAACAAATGGATATAAGAGGCAGGATCCGTTGTTATTATAAAGTGTGCCTTTGTTGTTGTTCTAAATGTTTGTTGTTTTTCGTAACAAGCGCCAGTCGAAACGGCCAGAGCGGGTGGGAGTCGGGTGGTAGAGGAAGGTGCCTGGTTAAGAGCGATTGCGAAAGACAAAATGCGAGAGTGAGCGGGAGTAATAAGAATCGTTGGCGATGGGGTGTGGTGGCTGCTGCCGGTGTTGGTTGCGGTGGAACCAAAAAAGCAATAAATAAAGAACTGAATGTTCTACCATTCTTGTTGACATGCGTCAAATTGCTTGATGTCTATTTTTCGGGGGTCGGTCGGTACACGCACGTCACGTGGTCTCTTACTACTGAACGGGTAAAGCGGTGCATGAATAAATGGCATTTCATAATTGCTAATGAATAAAAGGACTACTTTTGTTCTTTCACCTAAGTTCTCTTCTTGTTGTTTTTTTATTTACCCTTTATTATTCTTTTAAGGCTCTTTGCTTCTTCTTTTTCCTCTTCTAAGGTTCCTTTTTTTTCCCATGGCTCTTTGCTTCTTCTTCTTCTTCTTCTTCTTCTTCTTCTTCTTCTTCTTCTTCCCAAGACTCTGCGTGTTCTATTTCCTCCTGATTATCTTTTAAGATTCTTTTTTCCAATACTCTCTTCTTCTTCTTCTTCTTCTTCTTCTTCTTCTTCTTCTTCTAAGATTCTTTTTTCCAGTGCTCTCTTCTTCTTCTTCTTCTTCTTCTTCTTCTTCTTCGTTTGCCCTTCTTTTTTCCAAGACTCTACTGCTTCTTCTATTTACTCCTTATTACTCTTTTAAGGCTTTTTGCTTCTTCTTCTTCTTCTTCTTCTGCTTCTTCTTCTTCTTCTTCTTCTTATTATTATTATTATTGTTGTTGTTGTTCTTTTTCTTTGTTCTTCATTGATGATCTTCATTTCCATCATCTAAATGTATCTTTTTCATTTTCACTCTCTTATCTTATTATTTTCTTTTTTCCCTTTCATTCTTCTTCTCCTCCTCCTCCATCGCCTTCTCTAGTTCTTCTTCCAAAATTTTTTTAATCATTATTCGTTGATGATTTTCTTCATTCAAACTTTTCAAACCTTCTTCTTCTTCTTCTTCTTCTTCTTCTTCTTCTTTCGATATTTTCTTTTAATTTTCTTTGGCGATTTGTATTGACCTCATCCCAAACTTTCTTATTCCTCCTTTTTCTCCTTTCTTCTTCTTCTTTTTCTGCAAGTGATTTTTAAAATTTTCTTCCAGTCTTTTTTTCTTTGCTGATGAATTGTTTTTCCACTTTTAAGTCTTTCGCTTTGTGCTATTTTCACGGACTTCTTTTTCGCCTACTAAAACAACCGATCAACTTCTAAGCACGACTGAATCTTGATCCCATTTTCTTCTGTTATTTCTTGCAAATAAGTTTTCTTTTCTTTTATTCATTCCTGCCTTTCATTCCACCTTTACCCGTTTCTGTTATACGTAGGGATAATGACGAGGGAACACACGTTATTTTTAACGAAACAAGATAAAGAATTCATTCATAAATTTACACATTTGAAGTTTTAGTAGCTTGTTTCAGGACAAGTAATCAAACTTTTCTTAAGGTTAGCAGTTTCGAAGAATTATCAGAAAATGTTCCTATTACATCATGGGGCATGAAGTAATATTACAAAATACTCAAAGTAAATTAAAAGTGTTCGTTTCTCACATAAAGTTTTACGGTTGTATTCAACATGAATAAAAAGATATATTTTAAGGTACTTAGCATAGGAGTTGAATACAGTTCTTTGAAATTCCCGGTTCTCATTAGAGGCTGATAATGTATCAGTGTGTGATTTGACACCAGCGTTATTTAGATGTATGGACCTCTGCCTTTCTCACTATTTTCTGCTTGATTCAACTTTGTCTGTCTGTTTATATCAAAAAGCGATCTAACATCGGCTCGTTATTTTTCTCAGTTTGTAAGCTCTCCCTTTTCATTAGCCAAAGTAAATTTCACGTAGTCTTGCTAAACTTTGCTTTAGTCTTTTCTTCAGTCCGGAGCCATTCTCGCTTTCTGTAGGTCAAAATAAATTTTCACACAAGCTCGCTAATTCAAAAACAGTGAAGAAAAAGAGTTATTTTTACTTCGTATTCACCACAATATTTTAACTTTTAATAGGAACGTCTCAGCATTCGGCAACTTTCGACGGCCCTTCGTTTATTGATTTTGTTAATTGTTCTGCTCATTCCGTTTGTAGCAGTTCTTATTGCTTCCTTCTCAGACATCTTTTAATCATTTTTACATTCTAATATCCATCTCCTTTAATGATGGACAACGTGTCTCCTTTTGTGATAACATCTGGTAAAACGGAAAGTATTATTTGGTGTCTTTCATTTTTGGCAAAGTAGGCATCGGAAATTGGAGAGCCGAGTTCGAATTCCAGTCGAATTCATTGCATTCACTTTGAAAAAGGTATTAATCCGTCTCTTTTCCCTCCAGCTATGGGTTAAGTAGCAGGACAGGCTAGGTTCTATAGTTTTGGTTGGCAACTAGTCTACCGCAGAAAGTAATAGCAACTTACTACGAGAAAATCTTCTGCCCAGTCAGTCATGTCTCTTTAAAGACATGATCGTCCAATCGTGTTTCTAAGAAGGCATTTATATAGATGACACCACCATTTATTCTCGTCGCAATAATAAATCTGCCAAAGCTGACAAAGTAAATCTGGCTGTTGCTCTTCAAAAATACCTAGAATCTGTGACTGAATGTGATGGCTGATAACTTTTCTTCTTCTTCTTCTTCTTCTTCTTCTTCTTCTTCTTCTTCTTCTTCTTTGCGCCTTGTGCCTTCGGGACGTAGGCGATCATGGCTTTCTACGGCTCTCACCACGCTTTCCCCTGTTCAGCCATTCACCTGCAGAGGCCAGTCAAATACGTTACACGCTGTTTTCCCCTGTCTCTTCTTTTCTCTATCTAGCCTGTTAGTATTAGGTTCTCCAAGCCCTCCTTCCTCATTGCATGACCCAGGAACTTCAGCTGTCTCTTTCTGATGCTCAGTATTAATTTCTTTTTCATCTCCATCCTTTCCAAAACCTCATCATTGCTCCCATGCTTGATCCATGATATCCGAAGCATCCTTCTGTAGAATCACATTTCAATTGCCTCAAGTTTTTCCTTTATCTTCGATGAGATTGTCCAGCATTCACTGCCATATTGAAGAACTACATCACATAGCAATCCAGTACTCTCTTCTTTGTTTCGAGTTAAATTTTCCTGTCTTTTAATACTTTACTCATCTTCTAGAACGCGTCCTTTGCCATGCCAATTCGACTTCGGATTTATGTGTCACAGCATCCATCTTCTATTAGAACAATTTCCAGGTATTTAAATTTTTGTACCTGTTTGATTTTAGTATCTTCCCCCTGTATTTGGCATTTGGGGCTGCTCTTTTTGCTGATGACCATGCATTCGGTTTTCTCGCAGTATATTTGCAGTCCTTTTTTTTTTTCACTCTCTTCGGCTACCTTCTGTAGAAGGTCTTGCAGTTTCCTTTACGTGTCTGCTATCAGCACTGTATCATCTGCGTACCTTATAATGTTCAAATTGTGGCCTCCGATGACAAATAGCATTTAGGGTCCTTAGAATAGTCTCGCCGTAAAAGTTGAAGGGATCCGGTGAAAAGACACATCCTTGTCTTACGCCCCTTTCTATCTTTGTATATCTGGTGAATTCGTTACCTGTTCCTATGCAGGCGGTTTGCTGGAATGCTTCCAAAACGAAACTGCTCTTCTAGAACTACCATAAAAAACTTTCTTGTCTAACATTAGAATGGATGATTCTCGTCACCTAGAGAGCAACACACTTCGCCTCCATGGTCTTACTCTCTCAGATGCTCTCAAATAGAATGACTACATCGAATCCATAACAGTATATGCTAGGAAAGTTGGTTCCCTATGTCGGAATAGAAAGTATTTTTGGACAGAATTCATTTTGCACATTTATCAATCTCCTGGCAGTATAGCCCGGCGTTCCTCGGGTGTAATGAAAGCTTTAAAACTAATCCATGGTCCTGGAACTCAGACTCTTTGGACGTTGGCACGAAAGACTAAAAAGCAATAGTTGTTTCCAGTTAAAGCGAAACCGTAGACTGAAAGAAAAATGAATGGATGTAAGTCAAATTTTGATTTCTTGGTATCGATACCAAATAAGTTTTTTTCGCCGTAAACTGAATTTTGAAGGCTAAATAAGTCCTCTGAGTAAATGGTATCATAGCTGAGACTAAGAACTACAATTATATTTACTTAGAGCCAAACCCGAAGCAAAAACTAAATAAAAGGGCTGAAAAAATACAGACATACAGGCAGATAAACAGACACACACACAAACATCTTGCTTTTTATATATATATTATCGATTTTCTGCACTATTGCAAGAACTTCAACCTTGAAACTTCGGAATATCGTTTCTTATGTCTTTGTCTATGAGTGTATCAAATTTGATTAAAATCGGACCACTCCTTTTATATCCCCATTTTTTCGATTATCGATTTTCGATATTTATCGGGGGTACCTCGACACAAAACCTAGCTAAGAACACTCGTAGACGTTTATAGTACAACTGTTAAATTTTAAGAAAATCAGTTCAGCCGTTTCAGAGTCTACAGGTAACGGACACACACACACACACACACACACACACACACACACACAAACACACACACACACACACAAAGACACACACGCAGAGACAAAGTTCCATTTATAAATAAGTTTAGATTATTCGTCCGTTCATTAAATACTGCCCTTAACTGGTCGGATGCTCTTGCTATTCATCTTGAGGTTCTCAACAAAATCCAAAAGATCTGCAATGTAATCAATCCTGAGTTGGTTGTCTCCCTTCACTTTCTCATTCTCACTTCATCACCGTCGTGATGTGGCTTCCCTCTGTCATTTCTACAAGTATTTTTATGGCATCTGCTCTGACGAGCTTTTGTACCTGGTTCCCTGACCACATGTATTTACTCGTGCTACTAGATTGGCATTTAGGTTCCACTCTTTTACTGTCAAAATAGTTAAATATAACTACCTCTTCTAGTCTAATTATTTATTTCCTCGCATTTCCAGTTTGTGAAACTTCCTTCCGTTTTCTTGCTTCACTTTTTTTTTTTTTATAAGCGTTTCACCCCGAGCAAGGCATGTCACTGCCACTACTGCGCAGGGGGCTACGTAGAGTGGAGAAAGGATGATTAAATATAGGAAATGTCAGAGGGTGGGTGATAGGCGGGTAAGGATACCGAGAATGAGGGTTGGGTAGATGAGAGTGTTCTGAGAATAATTGGGAGTTAGTGTGATAGGTGTCTATTGACCCTACATTTAAACACCTGGAGATTGTAACTGTCGGGAAAGCAGACTTGTGGAAGGGAGTTCCACAGGCGGGAAGCGCGAGAAAAGAAGCTGTTGGAGTAGAATTTACGGTTACATCTTATTTGTTTAACTGTAAAAGGGTGGGACCTACTTGCTAATCTAGTATCTCGTGTAAATTCGTGCTTAGGCGGCACCAGTGATCTAAGCTCATCGGAGCAGAAGCCATGACTTATAGCTACAATCCCCAAAACTCTAAATGCAACATCAATTGCCATCATCTATTTCCATCTCTTATCTTTTATCGATATCCCCTGTACTTTTCTCTCACTGTAACCCTCTGCACATCAGTGGCGGTTCTGCCTTACTTGAAGTGAAGTTATGATATAAAAACTGATTTGAACATTTGTTTTGGGTTAACACTTTCTAAAAGGAACTATTTTTAATGTTGTGCTAGGATATTAGGATATGAATACTGATTTTCAAGAAAATGGCTACCAGTTTTTAATTATTTCTTAATTTTATCTGAAGAAGATAAAAAATATCAGAGACAGTGTTTTGTTTGTCCTATAAAAAAGAAATATCGTCAAAATACTTAATTTTTGGTGGGGAGGATAATAACGATTAAATGATACAAGTCTTACGAATTAAGCGTGGGGAAGAAGATGTGGATTCGTAGGTGAATACCAAGTAAGTGGATATATTGAATCCAACGTGAAATGAAACTCGGCTCTAAAATTAAATATTGCAAGTCATTAGCCATTACAACAATCGCACGCATAATTTTGCAGAAGCTGGTTTCCTATTTAGGTACTGACCAGGGGTGACGTTGTTCAACTTCGGAGCTCGCAAGGAAAATGGTGTTACAAAGTTATGTGGCCGAAAGACTACAATGTCTAAAAATGAAAGATACAATGAAAGCCAGAAAGAAAACATGTAAAAAATAAAATACACGCTAAAGTTACAGGCAGTAAAAAACATCTAAAAATAAAATACAAAAAGTACGTTTGAATAAAACCAGAAAGAAAACATCTAAAAATCAAGTACAGAAAAGTACGTTTGAATGAAAACCAGAAAGAAAACGTCTAAAAATAAGGTACAAAAAGTACTTTTTAATGAAAAGCAGAAAGAAAATATCTAAAAATAAAGTACAAAAAGTACATTTGACTAAAAAACAGAAATAAAATATAAAAAAGTACACAAAAGTACGTTTGAATAAAATCCAGAAAGAAATCATCTAAAATAAAATGCAAAATGTACGTTTGAATAAAAACCATAAAGAAAAGACCTAAATGTATAGTAGAAAAGTACGTTTGAATAAAAACCAGAAATTAAACATCTAAAAATAAAGTACACAAAAATACGTTTGAATGAAAACCAAAAGAAAACATCGCCCGGTTCACACTCCACCCCCATCTATTGAAAAGGTGAAGAGGCTCATCCCTTGTTTCCTGTTTAGGAAGCGGTTTCCGGTTTTCTCTTTTCTAATCTTCTCACTCTTATGTAGCTCCTGCACATCAGTGGCGTTACCGCCTTGCTTGGAGTGATATGATTAAAAAAAAATCGGAAAATAAATCACAAAAAGTACGTTTGAATGAAAACCAGAAAGAAAATATCGAAAAATAAAGTACACAAAAGTACGTTTGACTAAAAAACAGAAATAAAATATCGAAAAATAAAGTACACAAAAGTACGTAAGGATGAAATCCAGATAGAAATCATCTAAAAATAAAGTACAAAAAATTACTTTTGAATGTAAACCAGAAATAAAACATCTAAAAATAACGTACAAAAAGTAAGTTTGAATGAAAACCAGAAAGAAATTATCTAAAAATAAAGTACAAAAAGTACGTTTGAGTTAAACCAGAAAGAAAACAACTAAAAATAAAGTACAAAAAGTATGTTTGAATAAAAACCAGAAAGAAATCATCGTAAAAATAAATTACAAAAAAGTACGTTTGAATGAAAACCACAAAGAAAACATCTAAAAATAAAGTCCAAAAAGTACGTTTGAATAAAAACCAAAAATAAGACATCTAAAAGTAAAGTACACAGTAGTACGTGGAATGAAATCCAGAAAGAAATCATCTAAATATAAAGTACAAAAAAGTACGTTTGAATGAAAACCAGAAAAAAAAAACGTAAAAATAAATTACAAAAAAGTACATTTGAATGAAAACCAGACAGAAAACCTCAAAAAATAAAGCACAAAAAAGTACGTTTTAAGAAAACCAGAAAGAAAACTTCTAAAAATAAAGTACAAAAACTTACATTTGAATGAAAACCAGGCATCTAAAAATAATGTTAAAAAAAGTACATCTGAATTAAAACCAGAAAGAAAACATAAAGAAAAATGAAATCTGCATTTGAACGAAAACCAGGAAGAAAAAATGTAAAAATAAAATACAAAAAAGTACGTTTAAATGAAAAGCATAAAAAAAACATCTAAAAATAGAATGCAAAAAAGAATGATAAAAAGAAACTTAAAAAAAAAAAACAGAGAAATTTATAAAGAAAGTTTGAAAGAAACCATTTCAATATTAAATCTCTAAAATGTCAAGTCAGAAGAAAGACAAAATTATAGTTTAGAAATAAAATAATGTAAAAAAAAGAAAGCGTTAAAAAAAAAAAAATAAAATAAAAATAAAGCAATAAAAGAAATTTTCTCCAAAACGAAAGAAAGTAATCCTAAAATATGTATACAATATATATATATATATATATATATATATATATATATATATATAAGATAGAAACTATTTTATTCTATATTTATTTATTATACTTGTTACTGTGCAATGCACATAGAGATTGGACAGCAGTTCGCTGGTGCAGCAACCCACACAAAACTGCTTACAAGACAGATGTCAACAAACACACGTACAGTATTGAACGAAGAAAAATAATACCGTACGAAATGCATTGGAAATTGTCAGCGTGCGAGAGTAGTCATTTTATGCAGGGCCCAAGGATAAAAGCTGATCCTTGGGCCCGTTTTGCGAGAAGTGGTAAAAACAAAATGTCACCGGTTATATGAAAAGGAAACAAAAGAAAAGAAAATTTTGTTTTAAAATACAAGAAAGAAAGAAAGAAAGAAAGAAAGAAAGAAAGAAAGAAAGAAAGAAAGAAAAGGACATCTCTGAAGGAAAGTTCCGTTGTCTGAAAAAAAAAAGAATACGGGCTGAAAGAAGGAACGAACGAAAAAAAAAAGTGAAGAGGGAAAGAAGAAGAAGAAGAAAAAAAGAAATGACTAACTGAAATAAAGAAAAAGACATCTCAGAACGAGTGGAAGATTCACTAAAGAAAGAAACAACGCATATAAAAAGGAAGAAAACGTGCAGTAAGAAAAAAAGAAACTAAAGAAAGAAAAAGGAAAGAAAGAAAAAGAAAAAAGAAAGCAAGAAACACAAATTTATTAAAAAAACAAACCAGAAAGAAAGATTCTTTAAAGAAATAACGCCTATAAAATAAAAGAAACATATAGAAAGAAGAAAAGAAGGGAAAAAGAAAAGAGGTAAATAAAGAATGAAGGAAAAAAGAAAGCAGTCAATAAATAGTGAAGAAAAAAGAAAAAAGAAAGAAAACTTAAAATGAAGAAAAGAACATTTGAGAAAGAAAGATTTACTAAAGAGAAAAATAACGCATATAAAAGAAAACTTGCAGGCAGAAAGAAGAAATGAAAAAAAGAAAAAAAGAAAAGAAGAAAGACCGAATGAAAGAAGAAAAGAGAAAGAAAGAAAAATAGAATAAAGAAACTAAAATAATGAAAATAAGCATCTGGGAAAGAGTTTCACTTTAGAGAGTAATAACGCAAAAAAAGAAAACATGCAGAAAAACAGAAGAAATTGAAGAAAAAAGGAAGAAAGAAATAATGAAAAATGAAAAAGAAAGAAAGAATACTAAAATGATGAAAAACGTTTTAGAAAGAAAAACTCACTAAAGAGAGAAATAATGGATATAAAAGAATGAAA
This sequence comes from Ascarosepion bandense, assembly GCA_037127315.1. Lineage (NCBI taxonomy): Eukaryota > Metazoa > Mollusca > Cephalopoda > Sepiida > Sepiidae > Ascarosepion > Ascarosepion bandense. The sequence goes on along the minus strand of JBBBDQ010000514.1, from coordinate 5,629,217 downwards.
ACATGCAGACACAAAAAGAAAAAGAAAGAAATAAAAGAAGAAAGGAAAGAAAGAAGAGACAAAAGAAATGAAGGAAAGATAACTGAAAAAAAAAAAAATGAAAAAAGCACCTCAAAGAATTAAAAATTTTCTAAAGGAAGAAATAACGCGAATATATAGAAAGAAAATCCGCAGAAAGAAAGAAAGAATGAAAGGAAAAAAGAGTAAAATAAAAAAAAAATAAAAAAAGGAACTAAAATAATGAAAAAACATTTAAGAAAGATTTATTAATAAGAGAAATAACACATATAAAAAAAGAAAAAAGAAAGAAAGAAGGAAAGAAAGAAGGAAAGAAAGAAAGAAGGAAAGAAAAGACAAAAAGAAAAAACTGAAAATATTGAAAAAACATCACAGAAAGAAAGAAATAGCCTCTATAGAAAGAAAGAATGAAAGTCTCTTCAAAAAAAAAAAAAAAAAAAGGAAAGAAAAAGAAAAGAAGGGAGACAAATAATAGAAAAAAACCGTAAATGAGACAAATCCAAAAAGTGTCATCAGTTTGTCTATTTATAAAGTCAACCATTTGAGAATTAGCAATACATTCAAAAAGATAGTAACGTAATCCTTTCCCCAAAACAACTCAAACAGAAAAAGAAATGTCTTGGGTTTTCAGAGATTTTATGCAGATGCAGGCAAGCGTGAGGGTGACTGATATATATATATATATATATATATATGCTGAAACCGAGGTTGAGGGTCTTCTAACCGTGTCAAAATATAACAGGCACCCACTACCATCCATCGGTTTAACACACTTTCTTTTATCCTTCGTAACTCTCGACGTATAACAGATGTCTGAGTACCTTGAATTAACTTGAAACTATATTTGATGTTTGCTATGGGCTCTTTTAACTGGGTACAAACGGATACAAAGGGCGTCTGTTTTCACTTTGAGAAACTGTACATAATATTAGTACATTCGAGAACGTAAAGACTATAATTGCTCCTCTTTTAAAAGCCAAAACTGTCGCTATTGTACTTCCATTGATTACTGAAGACATCCACAGAGTTGCTCAGTTCTTTCAGGACACATCTTTAAATAGTTCTAAACGTTTTTATCTAACTTGTTCGCATTTCTGGATAAATAATGACAAATCTTCAGCTAACTCAGTAAATGAGAAGGTGCGCTTTAATCGTTGACTTAGGCTTAGTGGTTAAGAGATTGCTTGCTTCTGAAAGTGGCACGGCCACTTGTTACCAAACTTAGCAAAGAGCAGAAAGGGGCCGACGGAAATTCTACAGTGGTAGTCAAACGTAAAAGGCTAACTACGTGTCCTGTTACCATCGGAACACCCAAGATTTCCAGGAAAGGTGCATAAAATAATCGATGAGAACCACATAGATTTAACTAACGCTATTGGTAAGAAGTTTAAAGTTTCAAGGCACCCTGTCGGAAGAATTCCGCATGGGAACCTTCGGTTAAAGTCACATATAAATCGGAGAGACCAAATCATAGGTGAAATGGAGAGATCAAATCATATATGAAGCGAAAAGGGCAATTCACGTGTAAAGCGGAGAGACCAATTCAAACGTGAAGCGGCGAGATAAGTTCATATATGAAACGGAGAAACCAAGTTATCTATAAAACGGAGAGAAAAATTCGCTGAGAGATTAGTCCATATATGAAACTGTGTGATGAATTCATGTGTAAAACGGCGAGACCAATTCATATATGAAGAGGAGAGACCACTTCATTTATAAAACGGATAGACCAATTCATACGTGAGGTGGAGAGATCAAATCATATAAGAAGTGAAGAGACTAGTTTATATATGTACTTGAGAGACTAATTTATATATGTAGTTGAGAGACTAATTCTTATGTAATGCGGAGAGATGAATTCATGTATGAAGCTAAGAGACCAATTCATATCTGATGCAGAGAGACCAATTCATAAGTGAAGCTGAGAGATCAATTCAGATGTGAAGCGGAGAGACCAGTTCCTTTGTGAAGCGGAGAGATTAATTCATATATGAGGCGAAGAGACCAATTCATATCTGAAGCAGAGAGACCAATTCATATGTGAAGCTGAGAGATCAATTCAGATGTGAAGCGGAGAGACCAGTTCCATTGTGAAGCGGAGAGACTAATTCATATATGAAGCGAAGAGACCAATTCATATCTGATGCAGAGAGACCAATTTATATGTGAAGCTGAAAGATCAATTCAGATGTGAAGCGGAGAGACCAGTTCCTTTGTGAAGCGGAGAGACTAATTTATATATGAAGCGGAGAGACCAATTCATATCTGATGCAGAGAGACCAATTCATATGTGAAGCTGAAAGATCAATTCAGATGTGAAGCGGAGAGACCAGTTCCTTTGTGAAGCGGAGAGACTAATTTATATATGAAGCGGAGAGACCAATTCATATCTGATGCAGAGAGACCAATTCATATGTGAAGCTGAGAGATCAATTCATATATGAGGTGAAGAGACCAATTCATATCTGATGCAGAGGAGACCAATTCATATGTGAAGCTGAGAGATCAATTCAGATGTGAAGCGGAGTGACCAGTTCTTTTGTGAAGCGGAGAGACCAATTCATATATGAGGCGAAGAGACCAATTCATATCTGATGCAGAGAGACCAATTCATATGTGAAGCTGAGAGATCAATTCAGATGTGAAGCGGAGTGACCAGTTCTTTTGTGAAGCGGAGAGACCAATTCATATATGAGGTGAAGAGACCAATTCATATCTGATGCAGAGTGACCAATTCATATGTGAAACTGAGAGATCAATTCAGATGTGAAGCGGAGAGACCAGTTCCAATGTGAAGCGGAGAGCCTAATTCATATATGAAGCGAAGAGACCAATACATAAGTGAAGTTGAGAGATCAATTCACATTTGAAAGAGAGAGACCAATTCATGTTTAAAGCGGAAAGGCCAATTTATATTTGAAGTAGAGAGATCAATTCATATGTGAAGCGAAGAGACCAATTTATGTGTGAAGCAGAGAAACCAGTTTATATTTGAAGCGGAGAGACTAATTCATGTATATGAAGACATAGAATGGCTGTCTTCTCCGATCAAAGTACTTGTTGAGATTTAGTGATTTAGAGACGTGTAGGACGAGTAGCTTCTGAAGAGTTGCCAGTTTACGGCCATAACACGTTGAAACACTTGAAACATCTGTTTTCTCTTTGAGAAACTCTACGTAATATTAGTACATTCGAGAACGTAAAAACTATAATTCCTCATGTTTTAAAAGCCAAAATTGTCGCTATTGTACTTCCATTGGTTGTTGAAGACATCCACAGAGTTGCTTAGTTCTTCACAGTTAAGACCTCCCTATGCCATCCACACTGTAGAAATAATGGATATAAAAGAATGAAAACATGCAGACACAAAAAGAAAAAGAAAGAAATAAACGAAGAAAGGAAAGAAAGAAGAGACAAAAGAAAGAAAGGAAAGATAGCTGAAAAAAAAAAATGAAAAAAGCATCTCAAAGAATTAATGAAAGAAAAAAGAATGAAAGGAACAAAGAGTAAAATTAAAAAAAAGAAAAGAAAAAAAGAAACTAAAATAATGAAAAAACATTTAAGAAAGATTTATTAATAAGAGAAATAACGCATATAAAAAAAGAAAAAAGAAAAAAAGAAGGAAGGAAAGAAAGAAAGAAAGAAAGAAAGAAAGAAAGAGTAAAATTTAAAAAATAAAAGAAAAAGAAACTAAAATAATGAAAAAACATTTAAGAAAGATTTATTAATAAAAAAATAACACATATAAAAGCAGAAAAAAGAAAGAAAGAAAGAAGGAAAGAAAGAAAGAAAGAAGAAAAGAAAGAAGGAAAGAAAGAAAGAAGGAAAGAAAGGACAAAAAGAAAAAAAAACTGAAAATATTAGCGGACCACACTTATTCTTATTCCCCTGGTGAGGTGTAAGTTTCTACTCAATTAATTTCTTCCCTCAAACCACTGCCTTGTGGGACAAACTCCCAAGTGATTACTTCCCTAATCGGAACAATTCTTAATCTGTTCAAGTCTAGAATTAACTGTTATCTTCTACAGTTATCCGCATAAACAGTGCCTCTTACTCTGTATCCTTCTACCTCGAGTTGCTCCTGGGCCTTGTACAGAGTGACCATTATTGTTAAAATATCCCCGAGAACATATGCTAGCTGGAGTTTAAACAAACATGTCTGACTATACCTAGGTGTCATAGGGGAGTCAGTCAGTTAAGTGCCATACGTGATACACGCTTGGGCGATCATGTCTCGAAAGAGACATGAGTGACTGGGCAGATGATTATCCCGCAGTAGGTTGCCATTGCTTTCTGCGGTAGACTGGTTGCTAGCCAAGGCTATAGAACCCAATCTGTTCTATTTTTGACTCATAGCTAGAGAGAGAAGATATTTATTATATCATTACATAGTAATTAGTGGGGGATCAGTTTATTACTTCATAACAATAGAAAACCGATCCCCCACTTTATGACCAGTAAAAGCTTTAGCCAATAACTGGAAGGAAGAGACGGATTAGTACCATGCCCAATGGTATTTGCGCGTAAGTGAATGCAATGAATTCAACTGGAATTCATTGCATTCGATTACATAGGGGAGTAAATGTCAACAACAATAAATTAGGCGTGGTCAAGCATGGGGTGAATATTCATCATCATCTAATCCGTTACACCCAATGGTGTGTAGGGCAGCAACTTTTTGTTACTGTTTCCGTAACAAACTGTTTTTTTTTATGGGGCAGGGCTGTTAGACCTGAACCCAACCCCCAAACCTGAAGGACCGGTGGACCATTCTTAGTTCTTACGTTTACAGCACCTGATATTCCCAAACGGTCACCAATCTAAGTACTGACCGGGCTCGATGTTGTTTAACTTCGGTGATCGGACGGGAACCGGTGTATTCAACACGGTATAGCCGTAGCCGTAGTGAATAATGGCGAACTCTGAATGATGTATTCTATGTCAACGGCATGGATCAACAAATACCAGTTAACTGGATACTGTTTTCTAGTACGAGTTGCAACAATTGGTTCCGAATTGTAATTATTTCACTACAAGTAAAGCAACAAGACTACCTAGACGCAAGGGGTTACCAAGTGTGAATGAGTAATATTAAGAAAACATTATTTTCTTTTTTTTAATCATTTCACCCCAAGCAAGGCATTCCACTACCACTATTGCGCAGGGGGTTACATAGGGGAAGGTGGTGAGAAAGAGTGGTTAGATATAGGAAATGTCAGACGGAGGGTGATAGACGGGTAGGGATGTAGATGGGAAGAGTGTTTGAGAGAATAGATGCGAGTCAGTGTGTTAGGAGGTGTCTATTGACCTTACATTTAAACTCCTGGAGATTGTAGCTGTCGAGGAAGCAAGTATGTGGAAGGGAATTCCACAGGCGGGAAGTGCGAGAAAAGAAGCTGTGGAGTAGAAATTGCGGTTACATTTTATCGGTTTAACTGTAAAAGGGTGGGACCTATTTGCTAATCTAGTATCTCGTGCAAATTCGTACCTAGGGTGCACCAGTGATCTAAGTTCATTGGAGCAGAAGCCATGAAAGTATTTACAGAAGAGACACAGGGAAGCCACGTCGCACCGGTGAGAGAGAGACTGCAGGCGGTCTGCCAAGTCGGTATCGATCACATTACAGATTATCCGTTGTATTTTGTCAAGAAACCCGAGGAGAATAGCAGGGGAACCCGACCAGATGTGGCAGCAGTATTCAATACAATGGCGGATGGTAGATTTATATATGTTCAGGATAGATTCAGACGGGAAAAACTTCCGGACCCTGCACAGAGAACCGACTTTCATAGCAGCGGATTTAGCAATGGATTCTTTATAGTCTTTCCACTTGAGGTCCGCTGAGAGTATGAGGTCAAGGAGGTGTAGAGTTTTACTCTCTGGGAGGCAAGCCTGTTCCATGCTAATGGGAGGTAAGTGCGGTTGTCTATGTTGATTAATTGATAGCAGCTTCCATGGAGCAAGAACAAAAAAATTAATATAACTTAAGAAGACAGAAGATAACGATTGATATTTCATTTAAAGTTTCGAAAATCAAACTTGACTGGAAAGCAAGATGCTAGACGAGAGTTCCACACGCGAGAAGTGCGATTGAAGAAACTGTTAGCATAAAACTTACGGTTACATCGAGCCATTTCAACTTGATTGATGAGAACTTGTCGCCAATGTAGTAATGCGTTTAAATTCATAGTTTAGCTGCCATAGAGTAAAGTAATATTTATTTTGTAAAATACAAAATTGGGACATAAAGTCATAAAGTGGGGGCGGAAAGCCGGTCTTTATTGGTTTTATTATTAATGTTAACTAGCCATAATCACTGACCCGAACAGAAACATATGAAGTATTCATTACACTAATTGAACAAGTTTTTTCTTGCTATTCTTACTACAGCCACCACAAAACCTCAGGGTCTATATGAAGTCATAACTAAGTCTCCACATGTAAAAGTTTGTTTGTGGACGTTGTGAATAAAATAACAACCTCTAAAAATGAAAAGCCCAATGAAATTATGTAAAGGAAAGAATTACTAACAAAATATTTATAGAAACAGTATAGGGTAGCTATATTACGGCGGTGGGAAAGTGACTGAAGCCGAGAGGCAAGGTCAGGACTAATGAAGTTGCAGATTCTTCTTTGGATTTTCTCAAGGATCTATAATATATAACAGGAGAACCGAACCATATGTTGTAGCAATATTCAAATCAAGAACAAATGGTAGACTTATAAATATGTAACATAAAATTATTTAGCATGACAGTGAATTGATGTTCCTATCAGAAGAGCTAGCAATTAATTCAATATAATCGTTCTACTATATATAAGTAAAAAACCCGAGGAGGAACAACGAGCCACTCTCCTGGAGGTTAGCATCAGCCATAAAGGTTCATAAGGCAGTAAAGGTTCTCTTAGACGATTACTTAAGGGTAGTTTTGATTTGGAGGCGTTAAATTTAATAAGCCTAAACTCAGTCAGTTAAGTGCCATACGTGATACACGCTTTGGCTCGAAAGAGACATGACTGACTGGGCAAAGATTATCCTGCAGTAGTTTGCCATTGCTTTCTGCTGTAGACTGGTTGCCAACCAAGGCTATAGAACCCAATCTGTTCTATTACTTAATCTATAACTGGAAGAAAGAAACCGATTAATATCTTTCCCAAGGTTATTTGTGCCTAAGTGAATGCAAGGAATCCAACTGAAATTTGAACTCGGCTCCCCGATCTCTCGTTCCGACTCGATATTCACTGCACCACAACGCTCATCATGCCTAAAATAATCAATTTTAAAATATTTTTTCTAAATTATCACTTTTCTTTTTTCTCTTTTATTCGTTCTTCTTTTTCTAGCGCCTTTCTCTCTTCTCTTTCCTTTTTCTACTTTTGTCTTTTCTTCTCTCTCTCTCTTTCTTACTCTCCTTTCGTCATTTCTTTCATTCGTCTCTAATTTCATGTTTCCTTCTTACAATCTCTCTTTCATTTTCTTCATTTCTCCTTCTATCTCTTTCGGGTCTCTTCTTTCTATCAACTTTCATTTGTTCTTTTCTTTCTTAACTCTCTTCCGTCTTCTTCTTTTCGTTTTTACTTTTATTCCTCTCTTTCTACCTCACTCGTTTTTTTTTTGTTTTTTTTTTTCATTTCCATTTTCTTGTATCCTCTCTCACTTTTTGGGGGTGACCGCTTTGTAATACCAGATACTCTATGCTTTGATGTGCGATTAGTATAACGAACAATAGCGAGAAATTGTAAATTGGATAGCGAGTTCCAATTCCGGTTGGGTTCGTTATATTCACTTACGCGTAAATGCATTTGGGAAAGCTATAAATCCATCCCTTCTCCCCCAGTTAGGGGTTAATCAGTAAGGCTTGTATCTCTAAACCATTTTTATCTAAAAAAAAATTCTTACAATCTAAAAAACATTTTCTGGCTTTAAATAACCTGCAAGGCTATAGAAAATGAATCAATCAAGCAATGAAATACTAATTAGCTACACAGGCATATATCTTAAATTTATTTACATTCTCTGGAAAACATATGTATAAAAATTAAAATGACCATAAAGATAGGGATCAGTTTACATATTGATTGTAATATAGAATTAATCCCTCACTTTTTATACACATTATAATTTCTTCTCTGTTGATAACTCATAGAAAACGAACCAATCTTTCAATGAAGTACTGATTAGCTACACAGGCACGTCTTTTAGATGTATGTATTAATTTTGGATTTATTCTTTGAAATAATACTACGCCTCCTTGGCCTTACACTCTCGGCGGACCTCAAATGGAATGACTATATTGAATCCATTGCCAAATCTGCTGCTATGAAAGTCGGCTCTCTGTGCAGGGCCCGGAAATTTTTCCCACCTGAAACTATTCTGCACATATACAAATCTACCATCCGCCCGTGTATTGAATATTGCTGCCATATCTGGTCGGGTGCCCCTGCTGCTCTCCTTGGGCTTCTTGACAAAATACAAAGGAGGATCTGTAACGTGGTTGATACTGACTTGGCAGACCGGCTGCAGCCGCTCTCACACCGGCGTGATGTAGCTTCCCTGTGCCTCTTCTACAAGTACTTTCATGGCTTCTGCTCCGATGAGCTTAGATCACTGGTGCCGCCCAAGCACGAATTTACACGAGATACTAGATTAGCAACTAGGTCCCACCCTTTTACAGTTAAACAAATAAGATGTAACCGTAAATTCTACTCCAACAGCTTCTTTTCTCGCGCTTCCCGCCTGTGGAACTCCCTTCCACAAGTCTGCTTTCCCGACAGTTACAATCTCCAGGTGTTTAAATGTAGGGTCAATAGACACCTCCTATCACACTAACTCCCAACTATTCTCACAACACTCTCATCTACCCAACCCTCATTCTCGGTATCCTCACCCGCCTATCACCCACCCTCTGTTATTTCCTATATTTAATCAGCCTTTCTCCACTCTACGTAGCCCCCTGCACAGTAGTGGCAGTGACATGCCTTGCTCGGGGTGAAACGCTTATAAAAAAAATAAAAAATAAAAAAATAAATGTGAAGGATTGGTTTATAAATTCATTGTAATATAAAACTGTTCCCCCACTTTATGCCCAAATAATCAAATTATGATTAATTATGATTATCTAACCCTTCTTCTCTAGCTATGTGTTAATTAGTAAGACTTGTATCATTAAACCATTTTTATCTTTAAAAAAAATACTGTTACAATCTAAAAGATATTTCCTGGCTTTAAATAACATTAGAGGATTGATAAACCGTAAATAAATGAATTAATCAATCACTCTCTCTCTTTCCTTATCCTTTCGCTTGTTTATTCTTCTCTTTCATTCCCTTCTTTTTCTTTTCATCGTTTCTTGTTTCTCTTCTCTATTTTGATTTTCATTCGTTCTTTTCATTCTAAATTTTTTCATTTCTTTCCATCTTTCTTTCGTTTTTAATTCATTCTTTCTTTTTAAATTCTCTTCCTTTTTTCTTTTTTAATTTTTCTTTTTATTCCTATCACTCTATTTCTTCTTCTTTCCTTCCTTTTTTCTTTTTTAATTTTTCTTTTTATTCCTATCACTCTATTTCTTCTTCTTTCTTTCCTTTTTTCTTTTTTAATTTTTCTTTTTATTCCTATCACTCTATTTCTTCTTCTTTCCTTCCTTTTTTCTTTTTTAATTTTTCTTTTTATTCCTATCACTCTATTTCTTCTTCTTTCCTTCCTTTTTTCTTTTTTAATTTTTCTTTTTATTCCTATCACTCTATTTCTTCTTCTTTCTTTCCTTTTTCCTTTTTTAATTTTTCTTTTTATTCCTATCACTCTATTTCTTCTTCTTTCCTTCCTTTTTTCTTTTTTAATTTTTCTTTTTATTCCTATCACTCTATTTCTTCTTCTTTCCTTCCTTTTTTCTTTTTTAATTTTTCTTTTTATTCCTATCACTCTATTTCTTCTTCTTTCCTTCCTTTTTTCCTTTTTTCTTGTTGTCTACTTCTTCTCTCTTCACTCTTTGCTTATTCTTTCCTTTGTTCCTTCTTCTCTTTTATCACATTTTCTTTCCATCGCTTCATGCTTCGTTTCTTTCTTTCTATTTTTATTAATTCTTTCCTTTTTAAATTCCTTTCCTTCTTTTCTTCCTTTGTATCTCTCTCCACCTCCCTAGTTTTTTTCCCTTTCTTTTCCCTGTTATCTTTTCCCTCTCTTTCGTTACTATCATCCCTCATTCTCCCTTTGCACTTTTCTACTTTTATGCCTTCCTCTTGCTCTCTTACTCCCCTAATATTAACGTTTGATATCGCTTGTCTTTTTTTAACACGTATGCTCACCTAGAATGACAAAGATTGATTACTTTACAACAGCGATTACTGTTAATTCTGATTGAATTCAGGCCAAATCTTCGTAATCGATTTTCACATGAAGACCGATTGATTAAAAGCCACTTGCTTGGCCAGGGAAGGAATCAATGGATGGGCTGGCGGTACATGGGGTATTGGCGACTGGCTCTAATAATGTTCCTGCGCGAAAAAGATAAGAGACAAATGGAAAAATCGTAGTTACGTTCCGATAAAAATCTATAAGCAAGGAAGAACAGAACCACGTTTTTCCGATTTTTTTTTTAATTATTTAGAATTTCTTTTTTTAGGAGACGCGAATTTGAGAGACGTAATCGATATTTCAATAGAATCATCATTAATCAAGTCCTTCGATCACACCCCCACTACCTTTTCTTGATTTGTGGCGAGGTCGAGCTAGATTGGCACCAAAATGGTGGCGATGTCAGTAATCGCGGAAAGAGGGAGGTTAGTTATGGAAGAAAGATTATGGCGAAGGGTTGGTTATAATAATAATAATAATAATAATAATAATAAATGGCAGGTCTAAGGCCATCACCACTACTACGATGAGAGTACAGCCTTTCTCCTTTCCTCTCATGACTTAATAATAATAATAATAATAATAATAATAATAATAATAATAATAATAATAAATGGCAGGATTAACAACTTCCCTACTCCTACGATGAGAGTACAGTCTTTCTCTTTTCCTCTCTTTACTTAATAATGATAATAATTAAAATATCAACATTAATAAATGGCAGCTCTAACACCATCACCGTTACTATTATGAAAGTACAATATTCCTCTTTTATTATCTTTAATTATTATTATTATTATTATTATTATTAATAATAATTATTAATAATAATAATAATAATAATAGTAGATAGGCTCTATTATCACCCGGTTCATACTCCTCCCTCTCTCGCGAACAGGAGTAAAGTCTCATCTCTTGTTTCCTGTTTAGCAAGGGGTTCCTGGTTCTTTTCTTCTCCTCAGGCCTTAATAGCGGTGCTTTCGCGAATTTTTTTTTTTTTTTTTGGTGTGTGTGGATGGTGGCAACGTCTCTTTTTACTCAGGGCACCGGGTTGGTAGTTTTCTGGTTTCAGTTTCCGACTAATAGTTAGGAGCCAGAAATCTTGCATAGCGTCAAGAGTGGCTGCTCTGATCGGCGGTTGCATAATATCGGAATTCTTGCAGTGCCATATCACGCATGGATGGATGCCCTTGCAAGCGCTTCAGGTGGGCAACCCTGAGATTACACTATGTAAGTTCTCTTCCTACACATGTCATATCTGATGACCGTTTTTTACTACTACTCTAGGCCTCTCCTTTCTAAAACATCCTAAACATGACAATTCACAACAAAAAATATAAAACTAAACTAGCTAAACAAAAAACACCTAAATTCCTTAACATATCTTTCTCTAACATCCAGGGTATACGTACTAACTTTCGCAGTGTGGAATCGCCCCTCTACGAAAGGTTCCCGGACCTCCTAGCTCTTTGTGAAACCAACTATAACGCTACATTTTCTGGCTTTAAATAACCTGCATTTTTCGATGCCCTGTTATCTTCCACTCTTTAGTAAGAACTCGAATGTCCACGTTCATGGCCTGAAAGTTTGTCCATGAACATGTTCTTCTGGCTAGAGTGGTTTATTTTCAATCTCCAGTCTATTCTTATATGTACCTCCGTCTTTCTCTTCTAAAAGCTATTGTTTCTTTGTCTACCGCCCTCTTCCTCTCCTGACTGTTCCGTATTAAATAGCATTTTAGATAATATAGACAAAGCTATTTTCTCTCAACCACTCGCTAATATATTTCTGTTCAGTGATTTCGATGCCAACCATGCCAAATAGCTAGAAGTCTCAGTCACTGATCTGACTGGAGTCCGTACTCTGAACTTCTCAGTCCCTCAATCTCTCACGCAAGTGGTGGATTTCCTTACACGCTTCCCCAGTAACCCTGATGGACACGCTTACGTTCTAGATTTCTGCTTCACTTCTATCCATGACTCTTGCCATGCTATTCAACTCTGCTTACTTGGCAACTCTGACCATACTGTAGTTTCCGTCAATTGCTCTTTCCACTTTCCTTCCCTTATGGTACCTCCTACCAACAGCATATTTTACTGCTATCAAAGAGCGGACTGGGGCTCGTACCGCGATTTCTTTTGTGATGTTCCTTGGAATAAAGTTTTTATCTCCTTGTTGAATACTGTGCCACTGATGTTTTCTTCTGGATGAAACCCGGTATTGATGCTTTCATCCCAGCCACGAAATTTTGACTTAAACCGCATTCATCTCCATTGCCCACAGTAATCACATCTTTTAGGTTTACCGGAGCGATGCGTCTGACTACAATAGGTGCCGTCTTGCCTCTGCTCGTAATGAATGCATGCATGTCCTAAATAATGCTTAACTGTTGTTTGCTGATAGAATGAAGCAGCGCATAGCATCTCGCAAGTTCGGTTCGAAAGACTACTGACCTCTCTGCAAAAGTGTGCCCAACAACATCAAACCCTCGATCCCTTCTCCATTCAATAAATCTGAGGAAAAGGTTGAGTGCTTTGAACGCAAATTATTTTTCAACTCTACACGTGACGCGTCTAAAGTAACCACACCCGACTTTCCACCTAGAACCGAGGCCCAACTGAATGATGTATACATAACTCAGTCCTTGGTCTCTAACAAAATTTTTAAGCTTGACGCCTATAGAGGCTACCGGAGATGATGATATTCCAGTCATCGTCCTAAAGAAGTGTAACCCTGAACTCTCTCTCGCCCGCTCCAACCATTTTTTTTAATCATATCACCTCGAGCAAGGCGGTAGCTCCACTGATGTGCAAGGGGCTATGTAAGAGTGAAAAGATTGGAAAAGAGAAAGCTGGAAACCACATCCTAAACAGGGAACAAGGGATGAGCCTCTTTACCTGTTCAATAGACGTAGGTGGTGTGTGAACCGGGCGATAGTTTAGTCTATTTACTCCAATTGAAAAAAAAAAAAAGAAAAGAGTGAAAGGATTGGAAAAGAGAAAGCCGGAAACCACATCCTAAACAGGGAACAAGGGATGAACCTCTTCACCTGTTCAATAGGCGTGTGTGGAGTGTGGAGTGTGCCTCGTTGATTTCTGTTTTCCTGCTTGTTAAAAGTCCTTCTATGTAGTTCCTGTTTTAAAAGCTCTGGGTAACCTTCTAACCCCACTAATTATCGCCCTATCAGCTTCTTAATGCTCCTTGGCAAAGTGTTAGCGGCTATAATCTCTCATTTTACAATCTACTCTCTGACAAGTTGTATGGTTTTCTACCGCTGATGTGTTAACAGCCATCACTGAACCTGGCTCTTGATAAAAACAGTGAAGCTCGAGGTATTGCTTTGGTTATCTCGAAAGCCTTTGACAGGGTTTGGTATGTTGGCTTTCTGTGCAAGCTACAGGGCGACGGTATCTTTGAACGATTGCGTGGTTTACTCCAATCCTTCCTACCAAATTTTGAACGGACAAGGTTCCAGATACTTTCATACGAACGTGGACGTACCCCAAGATTCTATCCTAGGTCCTACGCTTTTCCTGATCTTCATCAATTCTGGTGTAATTAGTTCACAAGTAGGCACCTATGCAGATGACACCACCATTTACTTCCGTCTCGATAAGAAATCTGCCTAGGCTGACAAAGTTAACCTCGCTGCTGATCTTGAAAAGGACATCCAATCTGTGGTGGACTGGGGTAAGTAGTAGGTCGCAACTTTTATTGCTTCCAAAACGAAGCTGCTATTCCTTAACCACCATAGAGAAAATTTCCTAGCTTTCATCTTTATTGGACGAACTAAATCTTCCAGAAAGCAACACACTGCACCTTCTTAACTAACCTCAAAATAGAACAATTACATTGAATCAATAGCTATATTTACTGCTAAGAAAGTTGGGTTACTCTGTCGGGTGAGGAGTTTTTTTTTTCGGCAGAATCGATATTGCACAGTGATATATCCACTATTTGTCCGTGCATTGAATGCTGTTGCCATGCCTGTTCGGGTGATCCTACTATTCATCTCAGAGTTCCCGACAGAATCCAAAAAAGGATCGGCAGTGTAAGAAATCTCTATTTGACATCTCTACTTAAGTCACTTTCTAACCGACAAGACGTGGCTTCCGTCTGTCTTTTCTATAAATATTATCACGGCTTCTGTTCTAACAAGCTTCTTGTCTTGGTACTCTGACCATACAATTTTACTCTTGCCACTAGGTTGGCAATTAGGTCCCACTCTTTTACCGTCAAAATAATCAAATGTAACTGCCATTTTCGCTGTAGCAGTTTCTTCTCTCGCACTTTACGCCTGTGAAACTTCATTCCATGTACTTGTTTCCCTGATAGCTATAATCTCCAAAAGTTTAAGTGCAAGGTCAATTGTCATCTTCTGTCTTCTTGATTCCTAGCTTTCTCTTATCCTTTCTTCCACATCCCTGATACCATGTTCTCTCTCTTTATTCTTCTTTCATTGTAACCCTCTGGCCACCAGTGGCAGTATTGCCTTGCTTGGGAAAAATGATTATAAAAAAATAAATATAAATAATAAATGGCAGGTCTAACACCATCACCACATCTACGATGAGAGTTCAGTCTTATTCTTTTCCTCTCTTTACTTTATAATAATAATAATAAAAATAATAATAATGAGTTTAGTGATTATGCTATTCCCAAACAAAAATGAACTATTGAATGAAAGAACAGAAATTATGACTAAGTGTAACCATACCATAAAATCCCTATTAGGTTCATACAACCATGGATGAAAACGTTATAATTTGTAATATAACGTGTAATTTTAAAAATTGCGAGTTGAAAAATTCCCCGTCACCTGAGCGTTAAAAAAAAAAAACACCGTTATGTGAGCGTTCTTAAAAAAACGGTAAACAGCAAAATCAGTTATTGCAAATCGCCTGAAGATACCACATGGTAGAGACCTAGGTCGCGTAATAACTTGTTTACAAATGTAATATATATATATATATATATATATATATATATATATATATGTGTGTGTGTGTGTGTGTGTGTGTATGTATGTATTATTTATTAACCTCTGTAAACATATTTATATATTTACCTCTTTACATATATATATGTGTGTGTGTGTGTGTGTGTGTGTATATCTAAAGAAGTAAATAAGTAAAAGACCAATATGATAAGTCCCCGAGAACTGCATGAAATTCAGAGTCATGCATAAAACGTAGAAATACATATATTTATCCGCAGACAGATAATAAGTACGGTTAGATTGCTTCTAGCCAGGATTGAAACCCGACCGAATTGACATCAGTCGGCGGTTCTAAGTTACATGCTATGGACGCCCAGTAGAGGAAGGCGGACATTAGCATGTTATATACAATGTAAACACACCCCAGTAGCCGAGAGTTTCCAAATTCATTACTGAGTGGACGATATATATATATATATATATATATATATATATATATATATATATATATATATATATATATATATATATATATAGCCAGAAACTGCGTTCATTAAATATCCCAGTGGTACTAATATGCCGCTAAACAAAATCAACTAACCAACTATACATATCCGAAATAAAGCTAACAACAATATCTATTTATTGCATGTATTTACTTGAAAACATAAAATTGTGTTCAAAATAGTTAGATTTTGACATTAAATAGATGTGTTGATATGCCATTAACAAAAAAACCGTTCTGTTGAACGTTCTTGCTTTCCAACCAAACTTGATTTTCAAAAATTATAATTCAATGCCAATTGTTTTCTTCTACCTTTTGAATTCCTGTTTTTTTTTAATTTCTTTATTCTCGATCCTTTATGTTTTTATTTTATTTTTCGTATTATTTTATACTCAGTCACCCCAGCTTGCGTCTTATTACCTTGGTTCGGGTGAAATGTTTAACACACACATTTACACACACATACGCGCACACATATATATGCTAAGATATATGTGTGTATATATATGTGTGTGTGTTAATATATATATATATATGTATATATATATATATATATATTTTAATTTGTATATATATATATATATATATATATATATATATATATATATATATATCTTCATCTTAATGGAAAATGTCAGATAAAAAATATGGTATATAAATCAGAAGTGGAAATTTTAAACTGTCAATAAAAAAAGAGGTGCCATTTAGAACCGATATTATAATCATAAAATATATCTGGAGACAGATAGTACTATACTATTAAGATATGTATGAAACTTACAGTAAAATATGTAGTCAACAGTAAAATGGAACGTAATCAAGAATATATATTATTATTCTTTCTCTGATTTCTTCCTCTGTTGCTTTGTGCCTACGTTATGCTTCAGTTGACTCTTCCAATGTATAATCTATAAACTGATAGAGAGCATTTTCTTATTTGTTTAGCTTTGTCCTTCGTTTATTTCGGCGTACATACCTTCAGTCTATTCTACAAAATAGACAAGATACTAAACTCGTAAGAGCATTATTTCATGTTGAAAATACGATAATCTTAATTGTTCTCCTCTTGATACCTTCCTTCATTTGTTCCCGTATACCTGGGTTATGTTTTCAGTATCACTTCTACATGATACTAGACTCTTCAGTAACGGGCCGGTGCGTACTACGTGGTTCGTCGAAATACGTGTATTTGTTTTGCTCGTGCTAAGGCTCGAAAAAGCACTATATACCACATCGACTATTTTTTAAATCCATAATGTTGAATATCTTAAAATTATTCAACTTTTGAAAAAGAAAAATCTCAAGTTGATGTCAAAAGTTTCCACAAGATATTGATTCATTTAAGATGGAATACAATTTAATGACATGTCTCTAATTTGTATATAGATACATTGTATTTATTTTCAATTTTTCTAGTTGAATTGTTCACCTTTATTGCATATAATCCATTATTGTATATAATTAAGTTAGAATAAAATTAGTATTTTATATGAATGCAACCTAATGAAATCTCTTCTCCCTCCAGCTATGGGTTAAATATCAGGACAGATTGGGTTCTATTGTCTTGGTTGATAATAAGAAGAAATGGCAGCCTACTGTGGAAATATGTTGTTCATTTTTTATTTAATTTTTACAGTTATTCTAACATGTTTCATTTTTACTCGAGATAAGGAATATAAAAATATACCGTAATTATTTTTCCAAGCGCTTTCAGCTACTTCTCTGGCAATTCTCAAGGGTGTTATGTTTCCGCTGTTACAGTCTAAACATGAGGATAAAATAACAATAGTTTATACATTACAAATCAAAATGAAATAATTTAGCAGATTCTAAGTTTTGTTTTTCCGTCCAAACCAGTGAATATATTTTGTTCGTGCTAAATCTCGAATATATATATATATATATAAAAAAAAAAAATTATAAAATCAATTTTTTTTCTTTTAACCATAATGTTAGATGTTTGTTTTGTTTTTATGGCAAATCAACCCACGGCGGTTCATTTATTGCCAGCTAATTTTTTTTATTTTATTTATTGCTGGTAATACCTTTTTCTATCAACAATTTATTGTTGTTTTTATATAAATTTTGTGTCTAGCAATACTTTTTTCTTTTCGAGTATCAAGATTCATTGGGATTTGTTTTTGAGGGCAGGATCCCCAAGTCCTACCCTTGTTATTTAACCCATAACTGGAGGGAAGGGACGGGTTAATACCTTTCCCAAGAGTACTAGTGCTTAAGTGAATGCAGGATATCAAACTGGAATTCGAACTCACCGATTTCTCTTACCGAGCCGATATTTACTGCACCACAACGCCCATCCGTTACTAAACGCTTACAGCACCTGGTATTCCCAAGCTGTCACCTATCTAATTACTGACCATTACGTTGCTTAACTTCACTGACGGAGCGAGAACCGGTGCATTCAACGTGATATGGTCGTAAGCCGATGTTAAATGTATTAAAATTCTTAAACTTTTAACAAGAAAAATCTGAAGTTGATGTTAAAAATTACCGCCAAACATTGTTGATTTGTTTAAGACGGAATTATCTATTATTATCTCCTCGTCACTGATAAACGCCGAAAGATGGTATGACCACGTGACACACCATAGCAACATCTAAAAGACCATCATGCAAGATTCTGTTGAAGACGGACGCAAGCGGGGGCGGCAACACAAAAGCTAGTCAGACATCAAAGAGCGAACGGATATAACAACGCCGGAATTCCTGAGAGCTACCGCCAACAGATCATCCTGGAGGAGGTTGTCTGTTTCTACTGTCCTTAGGTCCCCCTCCCGGACGGATAGAAGAAGTCAAAGGGCATGAATGATGGTGATAGTAATGATAATGATCTATTATCTCGCTTGTATTTAGATACATTGAATCAATTTTCAATTTTTCTAGTTGAATTGTTCACTTATATTGCATATGACCGGTTATTGTACATAATTTGCTTACAATAAAATTCATATTTTATCTGAATATTATCGTCAATACTCGATAAGAAGGTTCTACTGGATATTTGTTGCTATTATTATTATTTGTTATTGTTGTTATCTACTCCTCTCATTGGCATCTTCTCCTACTACTAAAATGTTCTGAGTTGTACGGGCAACGCCGGGCTATGTTGCTAGTATAACAATAATAATCGGAAAACGTTTATTTTATTATGAATTGCACCCATTAAAGGTAACAAAGTTATAGTGTACTTATATAAATAAAACAAATTGAAGATTTGATGTTTATTCAAGTATTACACATTTTAGCTTGTTTCTGTTTGCTTGAAATCAGTTGGTAGAGTTTTGGCTCCAGTGACGTCACTGCAATACAAAGAGCTGTGTTTATTTCAATCCGAGACCGGTCGGTCAGTCAATTAAGTGTCATACGTGAGACACACTTTGGGCGATCATGTCTCTTTCGAGACATGACTGACTGGACAAAAGACTATCCCACAGTAGGTTGTCATTGCTTTCTGCAGTAGACTGGTTGCCAGCCAAGGCTATAGAACCCAATCTGTCCTGTTATTTAACCCATAACTGGAAGGAAGAAACGGATTAATACCTTTCCCAAGGGTATTTGCGCGTAAGTGAATGCAGTGAATTCAACTGGAATTCGAACTCGGCTCCCCGATTTTTCATTCCGAGCCGATATCCACTGTACCACAAACCTAAGTGAAAATGTATACACAGGCGCCGTACAGACGTCACTTAAATATACCCCCAATAATTGAAATATATTTTTAATAACATAATAGGTTAGATGGAATGATGTGTGTATATATATCAATATCACAATATTTATTTCATTTCTGACTGCGAGGCCCATGCCAATGCTCGCGAAGCTATCTTCAATACTCGAGAAGGAGGTTCTACTGGATATTTGTTGTTGTCATTATTATTTGTTATTGTTGTTATCTACTCCTCTCATTGGCATCTTCTCCAACTACTAAAATGTTCTGAGTTGCACAGGCAACACCGGGCTATGATGCTAGTCTATAATAAACCTCACTCACCACATGCCAATTTCCAGGTCTCTCACTTGTGTTCAATTGTATCAATTTTTTTAGTTGAATTGTTCATCTATATTGCACTAGCAGTATAGCCCAGCGTTGCTGGGGTGTAATGAAAACTTTAAAACTAATCCATGGTCCTGGAGCTCAGACTCAGCCTAAAGAATATTTGTGTGAAGTTTAGTGAGAATCGGATAAAAATTGTGGATTTGTATAAAGGACATACAGACAGATAAACAAACACACACACAAACATCTTGCCTTTTATATATATATTATCGATTTTCTGCACTATTGTAAGAACTGCAACCTTGAAACTTCTGAATATCGTTTCTTATGTCCTTGTCTATGAGTGTATCAAATTTGATTAAAATCGGACCACTCCTTCTATAACCCGATTTTTTTATTATTATTGTTTTTTCGATATTTATCGGGGGTACCTCAACACAAAACCTAGCTAAGAACACTCGCGGACGCTTATAGTACATCTGTGTAAATTTTCAAGAAAATCGGTTCAGCCATTTCGGAGTCTATAGGTAACGGACACACACACACACACACACACACACACACACACACACACACACACACACACACAGAGACAAACACAGACACAGATAAAGTTTCATTTATAAATAAATTTAGATAGATAGATATAACCCGTTACTGTACATAATTAGGTTACAATAAAATTCGTCTTTTATCTGAATACTACCTTAGAGAGGGTGGCTATTAAAGGATAAGAAATCTTTGTGGATTTTGATGTCACTCTTGAGTTGTTATTTTCGTCCAAATCCGTGAATTTGTTTTGCTTATGGTAAGTGTTTATAACAACATCAATAATATTGATTATGATTATGATGATTGTAAGCACTTCCGGTTCTACTAAGATCCAGCGGCAGTGTTTGAATAAACTTGAGTTTACCACTTCTTGTGGCATCTTTGTGCTGACTCGAAGGTTCAGCGGCCATTCTAATAATAATTTATCTGTCTACCTTAAGAACAATCGAACGGTAACGTCTCGAGAAAAAGCATAAACAACATAAGATAGGCAGATTCAGTGCGAACTCTGACCATCAAATTTGATTGAGAATCCCGAGCATTGCTTTATCATCCTTGCTATCGTAACAATAATTGCTTTTTTCTACTTATACGTTACAAATTAAACTAAGCATAAGTGACTATTAAAGGATGAAATATTTTCACGGATTTTGACGTCATTCTGCTTTTTTTTGTGATTTTTTTTTGTTTATTTAAATCCGTGAATTTTTTGTTTATGGTAAGCCTAAAAAAATCTCTATAAAATTCACTATTTTTTTTTATCCATAATGTTGAATGTTTTAAAATTATTCAACTTTTTAACAAGAAAAATTTCAAGCTGATGTTGAAATTACCACCAAACATTGTTGATTTATTTAAGATGGAATGATCTATTATGACATGTCTCTAATTTGAATTTAGAGACGTTGTATCTATTTTCAGCTGTTCTAGTTGAATTGTTCACCTATATTGCATATAACCCGTTACTGTACATAATTATTTTACAATAAAATTCGTATTCATCTGAGTACTACCTTGGAGAGGGTGGCTATTAAAGGATAAAAAGTCTTTGTTGATTTTGATGTCACTCTGGAGTCTTTATTTCCGTCAAAATCCGTGAATTTGTTTTGCTTATGGTAAGTGTTTATAGCAACATTAATAATGTTGATTATGATTATGATGATTGTAAGCACTTCCGGTTCTACTAAGACCTGAGTTTACCTCGTCTCGTTTCATCTTTGATTCGAATGTTCAGCGACCAGTTTAATAATTTATATTTCTGCCTTAAGTCCAATCGAACAGTAATGTCTAAAAAAAAAACAAAAAAAGAAAAACAACAAAAAAAAAACACACACACACACAAGATAAAATTCACTATTATTTTTTTTGTCCATAATGTTGAATGTGTTAAAATTATTCAACTTTTTAACAAGAAAAATCTCAAGCTGATGTTGAAATTACCGCTAAACATTACTGATTTATTTAAGATGGAATGATTTAGTATGACATTGTCTCTAATTTGAATTTTGATACATTGTATCTATTTTCAATTGTTCTAGTTGAATTTTTTTTTTTAATCATTTCATCCCGAGCAAGGCGGAAATGCCACTGATGTGCAGGGGGTTACATAAATGTAAAAAGATTAATTAGAAAAGAGTGAGGAGTACAAACTAGTTAGAAAGGAACAATAGAAAGCAGGTGCGATGACAGATACATAGGTGGAGAGAAAGGGAAGGTTATACAGGGGTGGGGAGAGAGCTAGAGTCCAGTGGTTAGTAGATGAGCATTGACTTTGCATTTAAATTTCTGGAGGTTGTAGCCGTCAGGAAAGCAAGAATACGGGAGCGAGTTCCACAGGCGGGAAGTGCGAGAGAAGAAGCTGAAGGAGTAGAATTGTCGTCTGCATTTGGCTAACCTGACTGTGAATGGGTGGGACCCAGTTGCCAGTCTGGTTGCACGAGTAAACGCCTGTTGAGTTGTTCACCTATATTGTATATCACCCGTTACTGTCCATAATTAGGTTATAATAAAATTCGTATTTTATGTGAATACTACCTTTTTCAGTTTTTCAGTTTTCCTGTTGAATTATTAACCTATATTGCATATGATCCATTGGTGTACATAATTAGATTACAATAGAATTTGTAGTTCATATGAATGCTATCTTATGAACATTAAGATATAGTAGAGAGGGACACCTCGGATCGGTGTCAGGCAGGGACAAGAGATCCTTGCACCGGCACCTCTGTCAATTTATTATTTTATATCAAATTAATGACAATCTGTAATATTATTCGTTTTGTTCTTTTCCGCGTTTCTTTCGATGTCTAGTGCAAGAAACAATTAAATGTTAATGACAATTACGTTTCATTATAAGGACCTGTGATTATGTAGTGCCAATTCACGAGGTTCTAAGAAATATGGTCTTAGCTAAGATCCACAGGCTACACTCATTAAAAAACATGTTAACGTTTGATTTTAGAAAGCACTTATGTACGAATGATAGTTTATATATTTCTGGTGATTTTCGTTTTTACTATTTAGTGTTTACTAGTTCTATATGATCTTCCTCAGTGATCTCCCTGATGTTATTAATTCCCAGGTTGGCATCAATGCAGATGATACCACCATTTACGCCCGTCTTTTTAAGAAGTCTTCCAAGGCTGACAAAATAAACATGGCTTCTGCACTTCAAAAGGTGACTGTGACTTAATGGGGTAGAAAATGGCTAGCAAATTTTAATGCATCTAAAACGAATCTGTTCTCCTTTAACCACCATGGAGAATCATTCTTGCCTATCATTAGAATTGATGACTTTAGTCTCCTAGAGAGCAATGTACTGCGCCTCTTTGGCTTCACTCTCTCAGATGACCTGAATTGGAATGACTACATTGAATCGATAGCTGTATCTACTGCTGGTTCAATGTGTCGGGCCAGGAAGATTTTCTCGTAAGAATATATTTTGGACATTTATAAATCTATTATTCGTCCGTGCATTGAATAATGTTGCCATATCTGGTCCTACTATTCATCTTGATCTGCGATATAATCGATCCTGACGTGGCATCTCGACTTCAGTCACGTGATGTGGCTTCTCTCTGTCTTTTTTTACATTTATTTTCATGGCAATTGCTCTGACGAGTTTTTTTTTCTTGGTTCTCCGACCACATGTAATCACTCGTGCTGCTAGATTGGCTTTTAGGTTTTACTCTTTTACCGTCAAAATAATTAAATTATAATTACCTTTTTTACTCTAACTGTATCTTTTCTTGCACTTTCCGTCTGTTGAACTCCCTACCGTTTGCTTGCTTCCCTGATGGCTACAATCTCTAAAAGTTTAAATGCACCGTCAATTGCCATCTTCTATTTGATTCTCATGCATCTCTTATGTTTTCTTCGGCATCTCCCTGTACCTTGATTTTTGTCTCACTGCAACCCTCTGAGCACCAATAGCGGTCCTGCCTTGCTTAGGGAGGTGTAATGAATATAATAGCTACAATCTCTAAAAGTTTAAATGCACCGTCAATTGCCATCTTCTATCTATTTGATTCTCATGCATCTCTTATGTTTTCTTCGGCATCTCCCTGTACCTTGACTTTTGTCTCACTGCTACCCTCTGAGCACCAATAGCGGTCCTGCCTTGCTTAGGGAGGTGTAATGAATATAATAGCTACAATCTCTAAAAGTTTAAATGCACCGTCAATTGCCATCTTCTATCTATTTGATTCTCATGCATCTCTTATGTTTTCTTCGGCATCTCCCTGTACCTTGACTTTTGTCTCACTGCTACCCTCTGAGCACCAATAGCGGTCCTGCCTTGCTTAGGGAGGTGTAATGAATATAATAGCTACAATCTCTAAAAGTTTAAATGCACCGTCAATTGCCATCTTCTATCTATTTGATTCTCATGCATCTCTTATGTTTTCTTCGGCATCTCCCTGTACCTTGACTTTTGTCTCACTGCTACCCTCTGAGCACCAATAGCGGTCCTGCCTTGCTTAGGGAGGTGTAATGAATATAATAGCTACAATCTCTAAAAGTTTAAATGCACCGTCAATTGCCATCTTCTATCTATTTGATTCTCATGCATCTCTTATGTTTTCTTCGGCATCTCCCTGTACCTTGACTTTTGTCTCACTGCTACCCTCTGAGCACCAATAGCGGTCCTGCCTTGCTTAGGGAGGTGTAATGAATATAAAAAAAAATGAAAATTGTTCCGATTGGAAACTCGTAAACATGAATGTAAGTTCGTGCTGATAACCCACCTGAAGGTTCACATGGGGAGAAAGGCAGACCTGGTTGAATAAAGGTTTGAAAGCATCTAGTGTTATGACTTCACCATCCACGAGAGACTTATAGTGAGTAGATTCAGAATTAAAAATGGCGATGTTCATGATTGAAATAATAACATCTAATTTGCTGTACAGAATTTTGCAATAATGAAGAGCGAGATGGCACAGATATTTATTTTTGTCATAAGAAGCAACGAAAAAAAAAAATATTGGGAGACGACGAATTATATCAAGGTGACAACAATGTCCGAATCGCAAACGACGATAGATTCTTCTTCTTCTTCTATGTGCCCTGTCCCTTCAGGACGTAGGCGATCATGGATCTCCACGTCTCCCTATCCCTTGTGGCTCTTAGTATGTTTGCTCCTGTTGCTCCTGGCAACCCCCGTTCCGTCATGCACCTGATCAGACCCTGCAAATATGTTATCCGCTGCCTTCCTCTGTCTCTCCTTCCTTCTATCTGTCCAGTCAGTATTAGGTTCTCCAGGCTCTCCTTCCTCATTGCATGTCCCAGGAACTTCAGTTGTCTCTTCCTGATGCTCAGCATCAATTTCCTTTTTGTTGCCATTCTTTCTAACACTTCGTTGTTGCTTGTATGCTCAGTCCACGATATCCGTAGCATCCTTCTGTAGAACCACATTTTGGCCGCTTCCAGTTTTGTCCTCATTTTCGATGATATTGTCCAGCATTCACAGCCGTATTGAAGAAGACGATAGATTAGAATATAAAAAAAAAAAGTATGAAGCTATAAAGGAAGACTTTGCGACGCCAGTGATTACGAATACTGAATTAAAACTGCCATCATTTTTTGTTCTAAATATCCTTACTCTTTATCGCTATCTCTCTATTTATCTTTAACCGCCCCCTTGACCCCCATCCCGTGCATGCGTAAAAAGAGAAGATGATATATTGACGTTTGGGCGTATAACTGGTGAAAGGTCATTCTTTAGAACAATGGCGTATTGACACGCCTCTGTCGACATACGGTTGCGATGGGGGCGAGAGAGGATAAAAATGAATGAAACAGCAGCGAAAAGAAGGAAATTAAAGAATGAAAAAGGAGAGCAAATGAATTAATAAGTGAATAAAAGTAAGACTCATTAAATAATCGGCCATCATCGCTTTGCCGCCAGTACCTTTGGAAGAAGATGGAGAAAAAGAAAAAAAGAAGAAAAAAAAAGGCTGAAACTGAAAAGTAGATAGATGATAAGGAGAACGAAAAAAAAAAAAAAGAAAAAGGAGAAAGAAGAATGGGAGAAAAAACAGGAAGAAGAAATAGATTTTGAAGAGACGACGAGGAGAAGAAAAAGAAAGAATAATTGGGTGGAAGCAAAGAGGAAGAAAAATATGAGAAATGGTAGCAAAACCAGAAGAAAAAAAAAAAAGAAAGAGAGAAGGAAGAAGTGTAAGACAAAGAAAGAAAGATATGAAAGACAAGGAAGAAAATAAAAAAAACGAAGAAGAAAAATAAAAAGGAAGAAGAAATAGATTTTGAAGAGACGACGAGGAGAAGAAAAAGAAAGAATAATTGGGTGGAAGCAAAGAGGAAGAAAAATATGAGAAATGGTAGCAAAACCAGAAGAAAAAAAAAAGAAAGAGAGAAGGAAGAAGTGTAAGACAAAGAAAGAAAGATATGAAAGACTAGGAAGAAAATAAAAAAAACGAAGAAGAAAAATAAAAATAATGAATGAGAAAAGTAGCATACAACGAAGAAGCGAAGAGGATGAAGAAGACAGAGAGAGGGAGAGAGAGAGAGACAGTGAGAGGGCGAGAGATGGAAGAGATAAGGCGAAAAAGAATTATGAAGAGCAGGAGGGGGTTGACCCGGACCCATTACAAACATTCTTCTTCATGTGGAGTGTCCCTTCAGAACGTAGGCGATCACGGACTTCCACTTGACTCTGTCTCTTGTCAGCCTTAATATTTTTCCTCTTGGTGTCTCTCTCTAATGCCGCTCAGCCACCCAGTCTTCTTCTTCGTGTGCTGTTCTTTTCCGGACGTAGGCGATCATAGACTTCCACTTAGCCCTGTCTCTTGTCGCTCTGAATATTTTTCTCCCTGGTATCTCTCCCTAACCCCGCTCAGCCATCCATTCTTCTTCGTTTGCCGTTCCTTTCCGGACGTAGGCGATCATAGACTTCCACTTGGGTCTGTCTCTTGGCACCCTCAATATTTTTCCGCCTGGTATCTCTCCCTAACCCCACTCAGCCATCCATTCTTCTTCGTGTGCCGTTTCTTCCCGGACTGTAGGCGATCATAGGCTTCCACTTGCGCCTGTCTCTTGGCACACTGAATATTTTTCCGCCTGGTATCTATCCATAACCCCACTCAGCCATCTAGTCATCTTCTTCATGTGCCGTTCCTTTCCGGACGTAGGCGTTCATAGGCTTCCACTTAGCCCTGTCTCTTGTCGCTCTGAATATTTTTCCCCCTGGTATCTCTCCCTAACCCCGCTCAGCCATCCATTCTTCTTCTTCGTGTGCCGTTTCTTCCCGGACGTAAGCGATCATAGGCTTCCACTTGGCCCTGTCTTTTGTCGCTCTCAATATTTTTCCCCCTGGTATCTCTCCCTAACCCCGCTCAGCCATCCATTCTTCTTCTTCGTGTGCCGTTTCTTCCCGGACGTAGGCGATCATAGGCTTCCACTTGGCCCTGTCTTTTATCGCTCTCAATATTTTTCCCCCTGGTATCTCTCCCTAACCCCGCTCAGCCATCCATTCTTCTTCTTCGTGTGCCGTTCCTTTCCGGACGTAGGCGATCATAGGCTTCCACTTGGCCCTGTCTCTTGTCGCTCTGAATAATTTTCTCCCTGGTATCTCTCCCCAATCCAACTCAGCCATCCATTCTTCTTCTTCGTGTGCCGTTTCTTCCCGGACGTAGGCGATCACAGGCTTCCACTTGGCCCTGTCTTTTATCGCTCTCAATATTTATCCGCCTGGTATCTCTCCCTAACCCCTGAAATTAAAGCCAAAATACGACGTTTAGAACGGCTCATGATTAAACATAATAGACATTCATTGTCTCTTATATTTAACAGTATATGTTTAGAAAATATATATATATATATATATATATATATATATATATATCAACCGTCTTTATTATAATAAAGAAGATATATATATATATATAACGATTTGTACCCACAGAAAGTACTAATGGCTTTAAAAAGAACAGACGTCATATTATATAAACCCGAGGAACCTTTCGGCCAACTCTTATCAAGGGTTCACGTTGGCTTTAATTTTAAGGGAATTAAGGAAAAGGACAAGGCAAAATAAATTACTTACAATGCTGGGAGATGATGGAACTCGTTTAAAAATAAATTTATTGAAAAAAAAAAACACATTAAATGTAAGTGGGGGTGTACACACGTAATTCCACAAGAGTGTTTAAAAGTGAAAAAAATGTTAGACTCACAGACTCACCAGCAATTGTAAGGAGCGAAAAAACCGCTCTTTCTGTCTGCACAGGCTCGGCTGTTTAATTTTCAAGCAAATTGCTTCCAAAATACGTAGATGATGTGTAGACCGAGCGCTGTGCAAGACAGTAAACCAGCTGTCCTCATGTGGATGTCTCCCATTTTTAGATGTTCAGCGGCGGGACGGTGCTTTCGTGACTTCTGTTTTTCGCAAACCAACTTTCGCAATAACACGTTTACAAATGGAAAATATTCAAAAGTTATACAATATAATTGTATTGAACACATTTTAATACAAATGTGCATAATCTTATTATGACCACAAACTAAGTAATTAAACAATCAATATATAGCTTCATTATCCATAAATCTATTCATCGCCGTCTCTTGAATATTGTTCTATCTATCTATCTATCTATCTATCTATCTATCTATCTATCTATCTATCTATCTATCTGCACACACAAATGAATAGACAACGGTCTTTCTTATAATGGAGGGGCTGTATCGAAGGGTTGCCTGATAAGCGACAACAAATCATTGAAAGTAATGACCATCGTGACCAATTTTCGTTCACATAATTTCAGATTTTTAACAGCATCAGTAGAATCAACTCAAAAATCTATCTGTAATTTTTTTTTGCTGCTTCTTTTCTTTCTAGGTATCGAAATACCATTCACCGGAAAGGAAAAATCATGGCAAACAAGACTGTACAGCGTGCATTCGTGAGAGAATTCGTTAAAAATAAACCAACGCCAATGAAAATTCAGGAAAACAACTTCAAAAAGGAAGACTGTATAGGGCGACCCACAGTATGGGAAGTGATTGTCGAGCGGCTTCGAGAAACATTTTTGAGAACTGGAAAGGAAAAATCATGGCAAACAAGACTGTACAGCGTGCATTCGTGAGAGAATTCGTTAAAAATAAACCAACGCCAATGAAAATTCAAGGAAAACAACTTCAAAAAGGAAGACTGTATAGGGCAACTCACAGTATGGAAAGTGATTGTCGAGCGGCTTCGAGAAACATTTTTGCGAAGCCCTAGCAGGATTAAAACCTAATATTTTGTTTTCTGTTTAAGATTAGGTTTCCGCTTCTGTCTTTTTTTAATCGGTTTCACCCCCTGCAAAATAGCAAAGCCACTAAGACGCAAGGTGTTACAGGCAGTGGAAGAATTAGGAACAGAAACAATAATAATAATACGCGAGAACAGGAAAGAGTAACCATGAAAACATTAGAGAGCGATTGCATTTAAACTTTTGCAGATAGCATGGAACCAGAAGGGAGTTCCACAAACTAGAAGTGCGGGGAAAAAAACTTTTAGTATAGAATTTACGGTTATATCTAACCGGCTCAGCTGTAAGTTGATGAAGTCTCTATGCCAGTCTAGTAAATTAAAAAAGTCTAAGCGTAATAGCGAATAATAAAAACTACCATGAAAGTATTTATGGAAAAGACTCAGAGAGGCAACCTTACGGCGGTACGAAAGTGAATGAACCCGCGCTGCCAAATCAGAACCAATAATATTGCTGATTTTTCTTTGGATTTTATCATGGAGCTCATGCAAATAGTAGGTGCACCTGATCATTTGTGGCAGCAATATTGTGGCAGTAACTTGGCGACTCAAAAGTGTCAGAGTCGCATGTATGTTTTGCAAGGGAGTGTGGTGACGCCGTACCGACGAGCTTCGGACGGATGAAGAATCGGACAACAGTTCGTGGCTCTAGAATTGGTGTCGCTAGTAGCTATTTTTTTCAAAATCAGAGACATGCTGCCGCACATGTGCTGCAGAAATCAATTGTTCATTGATGAAAATATGATCAATATATGCCGACGTGGCGCGCTTAATCGTTTGATCTTGATTCATTACCATCAACGCACCAGTCTCCTATCAAGGAATCCATCTCGCATACCTTGGCCACTGTTTCATTTTGTCGAAGTTGACATGCTACAGACAAACAGAACGAGTCTGCCCGATGCCCAACTTGATTTTGTCGTACCCACGGCACTTCCATGATGTCAGACAAAGCCTTTGACATCCAGTTGATTCTGGAGTACAGCAGTGCCGCGACTGACCTTCCGACCGTAGAATAGATCGAAAACGTTGAGTTAGTTTGCGAGCTTGTGCCATGAACAAAGTTGAGCGTGTCTTGCCGCTTTAACTGCGAGGAGGCGCTCTCGCCGTGTATCAGCAATTGAGTAAGGAACAGAAGGCAGATACGGAAGAAATTAAGCGGGCCACGTCGGCATATATTGATGATATTTGCATGAATGAAGGACTGGTTCTGCGGCACACGTGCAGCGGCATCTCTTTGATTTTAGACTTGTAATACTTAGTCAATAAAAATGACTACAAGCGACACCAATTCTATAGCCACGAAGTGCCTGTCCGAGTCGCCATCCGTCCGAAGCTCGTCGACTCACCTTCTCCACTCCCTTGCCAAACATGCACGTGACTCTGGCCCTTTTGAGTCGCGGAGGTAAGTCACTGCTACAAATATTTTAATCATGGACGAAAGGTCGACTTGCAAAATGGATTCTGGAAAGAAAAATTGTCTCGCACGTTACATGGCCTGACTTTCTTAGCAGCTGATCTAGTAAGAGATTTAATATAGTCATTTGACTTCATCTCAGCTAAGAACGTTAGTCCGAGAAGGCGCAACAAATTTCTTTTCTGGAGGTTAGCATTAGCCATGCTGATGGAAGCAGAGAGGGGTCTCTCAGATGATTAATAATAATAAGTTTTGTTTTGCAGTCGTTAAAGTCAATAAGCTATCTTTTGCTCTAGTTAACAACGGACTTGAAGTCATTTTGGACTTCTAAAGACTTTTTACTTTTCTTTTACTTTCAGTAGCTCCTTGTGTCTTAGTGGCATTATTGCCTTGCTTGGGAAGAATTGATTTAAAAAAAAGCCTGAAAATCCCAGATTCTTCCTACGACAGTCTGGCGTATCGCAAAATGCTTGCGAATGACATCCTCCAAGCTTCAGTTGGTTATCAACATTATCCTTTTAATAAAAAGTACAATTACATCTTATTATACTTTATTCTTTTGAAGAACAATGTTGATAAACAAAAAAAGGAACTTATTTATGACTAAATCTAATAGTTTTGAACTCTGTGTGACGATGTATGCATCGTGGAGACGGGAGAAAGGACACTCTCTGCTCCCTCCCTATAAAATTATATGAACATGCAGAGAGAAAATAATTCCCTCTATAAATTTGTAATGTGTGCATGGACTTGTTAATGTGTATGCGATGGTAGTAGCAACGCTGACTGCTATCTTGAAGGAGAAGAAGAAGGCAAACAGATTAACAGCGAGAAAGAAACGCTAGAGAACAAAGAGAGAGAGAGAGAGAGACAGAGAGAGAGAGGAAGAGAAAGAAAGGACGTCATTTGATTGGCTGAAATAAATAAACCGCCAAAAACGATCTCTGCGTAAGCAAATTTGAAAACAGTTAGCTGCGGCCTGAATGTCTAACTGAGAAGACGTAAGAGAAGTCAATGTCAAAAATACACCGAGGAAAGACGACAGCGTTAAAAAAAAAAAAAAAGATGTAATCCAGAACTTTCTCGGGAGGAGGAAGAAAGAAAGAAGAAATATATGAGAATGGGAAAAGTGTTTCCGAAGGATACGAACGGACAACCAAAATTATAATCATTCGATTCGAACTGACACATATGTATGTGAAGTATCTAAGTATAAAATATAAGAGACAAAAAACCATTCCCGATCAAAATTCTTCAAAATTCCCAAGTAAGTGTTTACTCCGATACCGATCTATGTCACACATTCTCTTTAATTCTGTTGTCTCGAAAGGAATTCACAAAACAAAAACACCCTTTTTTTTTCAGAAATACGAACATTCCTTGTCTTATAGAAAATTTAATGAGAGAAAAAAATAAGAAAAAGAGACTCTTGGTTTGATAAAGAAAGATAATTAAGATTATTCTTTTGCCTATGTAGATTCAATCTGAAATTGGATAAGAAAATTGAAGTAGAGAAATATGTATTGATTGAAGGATCTTCAGAGATTTCTAACGACTTTCCGTTATTTTCTAATTTCTTGATTTTATCTCCAGCGTTTGTTTGTGTTTTCGTTGTTGTATCAATAAAAGAAAAGAGAATATTTTGAATTACCAAAATACCCAACCGTTCAGCGTTTTGATTTGATTGAACTTTCATCTGCATCTCGCTTGTATTGAATTTAACCTCCATTCCATTGAGTTAAGAATTATATAGGACCATATTCTTTCTTTCCATTTTTGGATCATCACTTATAAATTGTCTACCGATCCAAAATCGCGGAAGCTGTAGAGATTTAGTGGTTTCTGTAACAACGCCGGGGTATTTCCGCTGCCGATCAGTAGGTTAGTGAGCCATCCCTGCCTCTCTAGCCTAGTGAAGCGTCACATCTGAGTTGTCGGTGGTATTTTGTTTTTTAATCGTTTCACTCCAAGCAAGGCCGTACCGCCACTGATGCGCAGAGTGCTACGTAAGTGTAAAAGTTTAGACAAGAGGAGAGTGAAGAGAAAGATGGATCAGTTACAGGGGGTGCCAGAGAAAGGGAAAGAGAAGGATGGAAACACAGGTGTGAAGACAGTTGCGAAGGTAGAGAGAAAGGGAAAGAACAAGATATACAGGGTGATGTAGAAAGTACTGGAGTCAAGTGGATAAGAGATGGGAATTGACTTTGCATTTAAATTTCTGGAGGTTGTAGCCGTCAGGAAAGCAAGTATATGGAAGTGAGTTCCACAGGCAGGAAGTGCGAGAAAAGAAGCTGCCGGAGTAGAATTGTCGTCTGCATTTGGTTGATCCAACTGTAAATGGGTGGGATCTTGTTGCCAGTCTGGTTGCACGAGTAAATTTTTGTGTTGGGGGCACCAGTGACTTAAGTTCGTCAGAGCAGAAGCCATGAAAATATTTGTAGAATAGACAGAGGGAAACCACATCCCGCCAGTGAGAAAGTGGCTGGAGTTGAGCTGCCAAGTCGGGACCTATCACATTACAGAATCTCCTTTGGAGTCTGTCGAGCACACTGAGATGAACAGCAGGAGCGCCTGACTATGATTAAATGACTTTAGGCTAATTGAATACTGGGCTAGGCAATAATATTTGTCAGCAACGGCTGGTTTTAACGGAAGGGGAAAAGGAGGAGGGAATTGGAGAGGGAATTGTGTCGGGATGCACAGTTCACACAAAGAACAAATGATAAGTTGACGGAATAAGGCACCGTTTTTAAGGATTTCAAATGCGTCTGTAAAAAGGAAAGAGAATAAGAAAAAGAACGAAAGAGGCAGAATGAGAATAAACGTAAGATGAGATATTACATATAGAAAAAAGAATATATAAGAAAAAAGAAGGAAGAAAGAATGAGAAAATGAAGAAGAAGAAGAAGAAGTAGAAGGTTTATGTAATGGAGTGAGAAAAGGTAATACATCTTGAAATAAACGAAGAAGAAAAAGAAGGAAGGAAGGAAGGAAAGAAGGAAGGAAGAAGAAAGTGAAAAAACAGAAAAAGAAAGTGGAGAAGAAACATTAGAAAAAATATTGGAAGAGGAAGAAGAAATTTTATTTTAATTTTTACGGTTTATCAATCTTTTGCAGGTTATTGAAAGACAGGAAATATTTTTATATTGGAAGTATGTTTTGATGATAAAATGATTTATGGTTACAAATCTTACTGATTAACCCATAGCTGGGGGAGATTGTGATTTATCTTTTTCCAAAGAGTATTTCCGTGGAAATGAATATAACGGACTTGACTGGATTTGAAACACGAATCTACGATTTCTGATTCTGAATTTTTATTTCTTACACCACGTCCAAGATTTCAGTACTTAAATACTTACTGACCAGGGTCGACGTTGCTTAACTTCGATGATCGTACGAGTAAGTACGGAGGAAGTGGAGGAGAAGGGAAGGAAAAGATAATACATGAGGAAGGAAGGAAGGAAGGAAGGAAGGAAGGAAGGAAGGAAGGAAGGAAAAGAAGAAAAAGTAAATATTGCATAAAGAAGAAGAGGAAGAAAGAAGCAGAGGAGGAGGAAAAGATAATACATAGAGATGAAAAAGAAGGAAGGAAGGAAGGAAGGAAGGAAGAAGAAGAAGAAGAAGAAGAAGAAGAAGAAGAAGAAATATTGCATAAAGAAGAAGAAGAAGAAAAAAAAGAAGCAGAGGAGGGGTAAAATATAATACATACCGATAGGAAAAAACGAAAGAAGGAAGGAAACGTAAGAAGAATATTGCATGAAGATAAAGAAGAAGAAGAAGAAGAAGAAGAAGAAGAAGATAATGAAGAAATATATACCAAGAAAAAAAAAAGAAATGTGGAAAGAAGAAAACAAAGAAAAAATGAATATAAACATAAAATGAGAGAAAGAAAAGAGGAAAGGAAAAGAGAATGAAGGAAAACCATTTAATATAGAAGGACGAAAGAGACAAAAAAAGAGTACAAAAAAATAATTTGTGAACATGGCTAAATTCTTCGGAAGGAAAGAAGTAATAAAACAAGTGGAGAATTGTGGAAATTGACCAAACAAGAAAGAAGTAAAGACTAATGAAATGAGAAATAAAATATCCCATACCTACCAGCCGTCGTCAGGATTAAAAAACGAATAGAATATATTTGTCAAAAAACGAAAAAAAAAAAACAAACAAAGACGGACCATCGATTCATCAATAATGACTGGCCATGCGAAGCGTACAAAGTGCATTTTGAGAATATCGTCAAGCGTAAATAATCAAACGAGAAAGGGGAAAAAAGTCGGAAAAGAAAAGGCAGACAACGAACCGGACTTTTATTCTTCTTTTTGTAAATAACTTATTTAATTATGTACGTATTTATTCGAGGTCCGTGAAGAAACTATGCGTCCATTTTGTATATCTCCAGAATCGGTTGTGCTGCCTTGATGCGACGTGGCAACCAACCGGAGGAGAATTAGAATAAGATCTGGGCATTCAACGAACTGTCCCATAATATATATTCAGCCATTATTTTATATTTCGAAGAAGAAAAAGAAGAAAACGAAGAAGAAAAGAAGAAGAAGAAAGAGAAGTAAGCAAAGTAAAAGGTAAAGACGACCCAAAAAGATTACGAGAGAAAAAGGAATTAAAAAAAGATGAAGAAAGGAGAAAGAAAAAAAAAGGAAGAAGGACAAAGAAAGAAAGAAAGAAAGAAAGAAAGAAAGAAAGAAAGAAAGAATAAGAACTGTGATAGGATGACGCAAAAAAGTTGATGAACTGAAAAATAGGGGGTAAAAAGGATGACTAAGAGAAAGAAAAAGGATAAGGAAGAATAAAAAGAAAGAAAGAGGAAGATAAAATGAAGAAGACGAAGGAGGAGGTGGCGGAGGAAGAATAAAATAAGAAAGAAAGAGTAAGAAAGGAAACAGTAGGAAATAAACTGAATGAAGAATCAGTAAAGTGTTATACGTGATATACAGTTGGGTGATCATGTCTCGAAAGAGACATGACTGACTGAAGAAAAGATTTTTCCGTAGTAGGTTGCCATTATTTCTGCAGTAGACTCGTTGCCAACTAAGGCTATAGAACCAAATCTATCCTGTTATTTGACCCACAGCTGGAGGGAAGAGACAGATTAATACTTTTTCCAAAGTTATTTGTGCGTAAGTAAATGCAGTGAATTCAACTGGAATTCGAACTCGGCTCCTCCGATTTGTCGTTTCGAGCCGATAGCCACTGTACCTCAGCGCACAGGAAATATAGGACGAAGAAAAAAAAGAGGGCCAAGTATAAAAGAAGAATGAAGAGGAATAAAAAAAGAAGGAAAGATAAGGAAAGAAGATGAAGAAAAAATAAAGATGACACAAAAAGGTAACCGAGAGTGAAGATGGAACAAGAAGAAGGGTAGTGAAAGAAAGAAAGAAAGAAAGAAAGAAAGAAGAAGAGATGAAAGAAAGAATAAAAATCAAGCGAGATAAAAGGGCGCAAAATGAATGAGAATGAAGAATTAAAAGTAGAAAAGAAAGAAGAAAAGGAGAAGAAAAGTGAGAAAGAAACTTTGGAGGCAAAAGCAGAAAAATCAATAAATAAATATGGAAAGAAAGAAAGAAAGAAAGAAAACGATTATTGCTGGTACCATGTAACCTATCATTATCTGCTTCCATAGTTGGATTATCGGCGATTAAGCCAATCTTTCATTTAAGAAGGGTAGCTAGACACGCAGAAGGATTTAAAACAGTATCCGTCAAAGGTCAATGAACCGTCTCGAATGGTTAACAACTGGGCCATGTGTCCCTAAAGACAGTGGATGTAGACGTTGGTTACTTCCTGTGATTTGACCCAAAGAGTTGTGAGTTCAATACCAGGCTACAGCAGTGGTGAACAAGTAACTTACAGGGTTAGAGGGAAATAACTCATGACTACCAGAAGAGGCCCTACGCAAGGGATAGAGATGGTATACCCTAGTGATTGTAATAAAGGGTTCCGTTTGAAATTCCTAGCACGTGAAGAAGTCTGGAGCGTACAACGGCAGAAACGTCGTACAAATAGCAACAAAGATGAGAACAATGGTCCGAATAAAGATTGTGCCTATTTTCATACGTTAAGTAGAAAACAAAAAGTTTGTAGTAAGCTAAGAGACAGTCAAGACGTGAACTATTGATCTCGTGTCGGAGAATAACACAATAAAACACAAGACTATATCTCAATGCCAGACAGTTGACAGCCTGAAAGTGACCGATCTAAGGAACACGGAACATTGAAAAGAACTTCTAAAAAATTTCGTACGTTCTTTGTGCGTGATCAGAAAAAAAAGGGCTTTAAACTTTACAAACCATTTTCCGAGCTGTCTCATGCCTACCGCATTAGTACCATAATCTTCATGGATCTTTTCCAAGACATTTTATATTGTCATGATTTCTAGTAAAGTAATATTATGATTATCCCATCTACCGTTTTATAGAAGTCGTCCAAGAATTCTATAAAATTTAGCTTTTACTTTGAATGAATGAATCTATCTATCTATCTATCTATCTATCTCAGGTTACGGCTAAAAATTGAAAAGAAAAAGCTTAATGTCCCATTATGTCCAATTAAAACAAAGAATTGAAGAGAAAGACCTCGTGATGGAAGAAGACTTTGACAGAGAAGAAAGAGTGTGTTCTTCCGATCAGGACAATGCAATATAAGAGACGGAAGAAGATAAAATGAGACCCAGATCTCTATTAAAAAAAAACAAAAAAAGAGATAAACCTCAAGTGGGAGAAAAAGAAAGTGATTATAGAACAACTTTGACAACAACCAAAGGCCTTGAAAATCACTTCAGTTCTGGAATATGTAGTCGATTAGTAAGTAAGATTGTATCTATTTTCATGTGTTAAGTAGAAAACTTAATAAGTAAGCTAAGAACTTGACTACTGATCTCGTGTCATGGAACAACATGATACAATATAAGTTTTACTTGGTCTTATCCAGAAACCATCCCAGCTGAACAATAAAGTCTGTCCGATTGCAAAATTCTTTTTTATTTTAATTTGTGAAGTTTCCGTTTTCTACAGTGTAAGACTCAAGCGCAAAAGTAAATCGTGCATAAATAGACACCACAATAACGGGGCGGCAAAAAAAAAATGGAATATAGAATTAAACATAACTTATTGCATGCCGGGAAATATTTTATGGTACCACTGACCAATTTTTAATAAATAAAAATTTAAGATTTATTCGTCTAAACGAAAAACGTACAGCCAAAATGAGCTCTAACGCTGAATATCAACTAAGCAAAATTATGCCATTACGATTAAATTAGATTTATTTCAGGAAAAAATTTCGTTTTCAAACATCTATGTCCGCCTCCCCACATATAGCGGAACTTGAACAATATCACGCATACGCTCGTTATCCAAGTTAAAAACAAAGAGATGGCACATCCCTTCTTCTTTCTTATTTTTGTCGCTATTTGTAAGGCTGTTATATCCGGCAGAGTCCATGTCCGCCATTTTCCACCCATTGTAATACCCAACATTTTCTTTTTTTTCTTTTTGCAATTGTTAAGGAAATGCCTGCTTCATTTAATTTGAATGTTGTTCTTGCAAAACTGAGTTGTCAGATTTGGTTTGAGTGTACAATGTTTCTAAATAAAATTCATAAAATAAAACGACACGAGACAATAAGAATAATAGTCGAAAAGAAGACGTTTGCACTAAGGTGGAGCGAGGGAAGAATCGAAAAAAAAAAGAGGTGAGGACGCGAAAGAATCAGAAAGAAAAATGAGAAACAAAACGAAGAAAAAATACACGAAAGAAAATAACAGGCAAAGCAAAACGTAATACACAAGAAGAAAAAGTAAGCCTAAAAAATGCTGGCAGATCAAAAATGAAAGAAAGAAATGAAAAATGAAAGAAAGCAGAGGAGAAAGAATAAAACGAGAGATAATAAAACAAAGACAAAATGAAGAAAGAAGGAGTTAGAAAACATTAAAAACAGACAAAGAAAATGAAGGAAAAAGACATTCTGCAAACGAAAAATGAAGAAAAGAAGAGAGAAATATTAGTAGATTTAATAAAAAGAGGAACTTAAGAAGAAGAAAAAAAAGAATAAATAACAAGAAAAAAAAAGAAGGAATAAAAAGGTAAAAAGAAAACCCCAGAAAAACAAAGAAAAAAGAGAACGTTTAAGAATAAGAAGATATCGCAACAGAAAATGGGAGACACATGAAAAGAAAAGCGATGTTTTATAGAATTGGAGAAGAAAATGACTTAGGAAATAAAAAAATAAAGATGATGGGAACGGTATTAAAATGAATACAAAATGAGAACAAAAGAAAGAAAGAGCAAATGAAAGAAACAGAAAATGAACGAAAGGAATGGAGAATAAAAGAAAGAGAGAATGAAGACAATGAAAGAGAATAAAAGAAAAAAATAAAGATTGAAAGAAAGAACAAAAAAAAAAGAGAATGAAAGAAAGAAAAGTAGAAAATGGATGAAAGAAAGAGATAAAGGAAAAATATAGAATGAAATAAAGTAAAAATAGAGTATAAAAGAAAGGAAAAAATAAAATGACAGAAAGAAATAGAGATTGCAAGAAAGAAAGGATAAAACAGAAAAAGAAAGAAAGAAAAAAGAAAGAAAGAAAGAAAGAAAGAAAGAAAGAAAAAGTGAATAAAATACAGAAAAAGTGAAATACAGAAAGAAAGAGATAAAGGAAAAATAAAGAATGAAAGACAGAAGCAAAAATAGTGAAAGAAAAAAAGAGAAAAGGAAAAAGAAAAAATAAAGAATGAAAGAAACAATTAAAAAGGAAATAAGAAAGAAAAAGAGAGAGAATTAATTAAAGAAAGAATAAAAGAAAGAAAGAAAAATAGAGAATGAAGAAAAGAAAGAAAAAATAGTGAATGAAATAAAAAGGAATGTATGGAAAAAAAGGAAAAATAGAAAATGAAAGAAAGAAAGAAAGAAAGAAAGAAAGAAAAATGAAAGGAAGCGAGAGAATGAAAAGGAAATAAAAACGACGAAGACAAAAAATAGTAAAAAGAAGAAAATGCAAGCAACGAGAATAAAATGTAAGGAAGAAGGAAAAAAACGGAAATAAAAAGAAATAATAATAATAATAATAATAATGAAAAGAAGAAGAAAAAAAGAAGAATTAGAGGAAATGACGCAAAAAATGTAAAAAAGAGAATAAAGAGAAGAAAGAAAGAAAGAAAGAAAGAGGAACAAGAAAAAATGAAGCAATAAACGTAAATGTCGCAAAAATAAGTAAATAAAGAAATAAAGAAGTAAAGTATCATTACTATTAGTAGTAGTAGTGATATAATTATTATTACTATTATTAGTAGTAGTAATGGTGCGTTATGGTGCAGTGGATATCGGCTCGGGACGAGAAATCGGGGAGCCGAGTTCAAATTCCAGTTGAATTCATTGTATTCACTTACGCGCAAATACCCTTGGAAAAGGTATTAATCCGTCTCTTCTTTCCAGTTATGCGTTAAATAAAGGACAGATTGGGTTCTATAGCCTTGGCTGGCAACCAGTCTACCGCAGAAAGTAATGGCAACCTACTGCAGGATATTCTTCTGCCCAGTCAGTCATGTCTCTTTCGAGACATGATCGCCCAAGCGTGTTTCACGTATGGTACTTAACTGACTGAATGAATGGTATTAGTAGTACTAGTGGAGATATTATTATTATTATTATTATTATTAGTAGTAGTAGTAGTGGTATTATTATTATTAATAGTGGTGGTGGTATTATTATTATTAGTAGTAGTGGTGATAATATTATGATTATTAGTAGTAGTAATAGTGATGGTATTATTATTATTAGTAGTAGTGGTGGTATTATTAGTAGTAGTGGTGATAATATTATTATTAGTAGTAGTAGTAGTAGAAGAAAAATAAGAAAAACAAAAAGAGAAAAATGTGACGATGATGTCGATGATGCAAGGAAAGTAAAAGTGAAAAAAAGAGTAAAAGAAAGAATGAAAGAAAGAAAATTAAGAAAGAAAGAAGGCAAATGCAACGGAAACAAAAAAAGGAAAAGATAATAATAATAATAATAATAATAATAATAATAATAATAAATTCTAATAATAAATTCTGCATATCATTAATAGCACTAACCAGTCAACTTAATAAGACAGAATGTGGTTATAAAATAGGCCAAAAGAAAATAAACCATCTATTTTACATGGATGACTTAAAGTTATATGCTAAGAATGATAATGAGCTGGAAGGTCTTCTGCAAACTGTAAAATGCTTCAGCGAAGACATTGGAATGAAATTTAATTTGAATAAATGTGCTAAAGCTACAGTTTTACGTGGATCAATACAAGAAACATCCTCAATTAGCTTAGACCCTGCTGTAACAATAAAAGAATTGAAACCAGAAGAAGCTTATAAATACCTAGGTGTAAATGAGAGCGAAAACATTCACCATAAAAAAATGAAAGAAATAGTGCGTAAAGAGTACTATAGAAGGCTACGAATGATATTAAAAACTGAATTAAATTCACAGAATAGAGTTATGGCCATTAATAGCCTTGCAATCCCAGTTGTCCAATATAGCTTCAACATCTTAAACTGGACTCTAAACGACATCAGGCGAATGGATGCTAAAACAAGAAAGCTTCTTTCTAAGCATAGGATGCATCACCCAAAGGCTGATGTAG
Source organism: Ascarosepion bandense (assembly GCA_037127315.1). Lineage (NCBI taxonomy): Eukaryota > Metazoa > Mollusca > Cephalopoda > Sepiida > Sepiidae > Ascarosepion > Ascarosepion bandense. Next base: position 5,588,012 of record JBBBDQ010000514.1, on the reverse strand, counting down.
ACCGTCTATACATACCCCGTAAAGAAGGTGGAAGGGGTCTTATTCAGCTGGAATTGTCATACAAGACAACAACTATTGGCTTACTAACATACATAGAAACAACAAAGGATTGGATGATACAATTAGTAAGGCAACATGAAGAAAGAAAGAAAAAATATTCAATAATAAAAGAAGGCAGTAAATACAAACAAGAATTACAGTTAGTAGATTCTGTAGAAAAGCAAAACAGTAGCCAAGAACCAACTATTGCGGCAAAAAATATGAAAATGAAAGCCAAAGATAAAGCTCTTGAAAAGATGAAACAGCGCTGGCAAGACAAACCTCTGCATGGCCAATATCCAGTACGTGCCAATAAATCCAATGTTGACAAAGTTAATACTCATCGATGGTTACGTGCATCTGGATTAAAGTCTGAAACTGAAGGATTTATACTTGCAGCACAAGACCAAAGTCTTTTCACGAGAAACTTTCAGGCAAATATTATGCATAATAATATGGATCCAAAATGCAGATTTTGTGATAAACACCAAGAAACAATAGACCACCTAATCTCAGGCTGTTCTGTGCTTGCCCCAAACGAATATAAAAATCGCCACGATAGAGTTGGGCAATATTTACATTGGGCAATGTGCAAACATTATGGAAAAGCTGTAAACAAACACTGGTATGAGCATCATCCAGCACCGGTTACAGAAATAGAAGATGTAACCATTCTGTGGGATTACACCATCTACACAGACAGAAAAATTGAAGCAATCAGGCCAGACATTATTGTTAAAAACCAGAAGGAGAAAACTTGTCTATTAATTGATATGGCTTGTCCAGCGGATTGTAACATAGCAACCAAGGAATTTGAAAAACTGTCAAAATATAAAGACCTGGAAATTGAAATAGAAAAAATGTGGAAATTGAAAACAAGAGTTGTGCCAGTGATAGTAGGTGCACTTGGAATGATAAAAAATGGAACAAAACAACACATTGAAAGAATCCCTGGAAACCCCAGCTTAAGAGATATACAAAAAATTGTCTTATTAAGTACAGCCCACACACTAAGGAAAACGTTATCTATGTAATGCTGGGGATGATAGGGAAGATAGAAAAACATGAAATGGAGTCATAACAACACGCCACTACCTGCCTTAGGTCTCCCCGCAGACTTGGTTGGTAGTGAGACCAATGCAGAAATCGAAATATGATGAAAAATGACATAATAATAATAATAATAATAAAATCGCCATTATTATCGTCATCTATCCACCTGTCCATTTAATTAATTTATATCTCTAATGCAATCTGTCTGTCTGTCTGTCTGTCTGCCTCTCTCTCTCTCTTTATATATATATATATATATATATATATATATATATGTATATATATGCATGAGGATGTACTGAAAATTGAAGTAATAGCCTTTTAAAATTGAAATTTAGTTGGAACGAAGATTAATCTTTCCTAACAAAACCAGAGCTAAAGAGAAGGGAAAAAGAACTAGAGTTTTTGTTCCACGCCTGGTTGGTTGTCTATTAAACCGAAGAGAAAATTTGTTCAGCAAAAAAAAAAATAAATAAATAAATAAATAAAATAAAATAAAATAAAATAATAAATAAATAAATAAATACAAGATATAAATAAAATAAATAAACACCTCACAATTACGTTGACGGGCTTTGTTCTTTTTTTTCTTCTTTTTTTCTTTTTTGGCGCGAATTTTCTCCGCGAATCGATGTTAACCCCCTCTCTTTTTATCTAGGCCCCCCTCCTGTAATCTGCTTTCTCTCCAACATTATTCTAAAGTAGCTTCAGACAAGAAGGATTGCTCTAGACTTAAATCGGAAAAGTCAGGCCAAGAAAGGCAGATGTCAAAGCTTTTTCTTCTTCTTCTTCTTTGTAATGTGCCATTTCAGAACGTAGGCAATCATGGCCTTCCACATCTTCTTATACCCTAGTGGCTCTTAGCACGTTTTATCCTGTTATCCCGCAAAAACCCCGCTCTGCCATCCACTTGCTGAAGCTCGTCAAGTATGTTACGCGTTGCTTTCCCTTGTCTCTCGTTCCTTCTATCTGACCTGTGGGTATCAAATTCTTCAAGCCCTCCTTCCTCACTACACGTCCTAAGAACTTCAGCTGTCTTTTCCTGATGTTAAGTATTAGTTTCCTTTTCGTTTTCATCCACTCTAAAACTTCATCGTTGCTCACATGTTCGGTATCCTCAACATCCTTCTGTAGAACAACATTTCGTTTACTTCAAATCTCTCTTTCATCTTTGAAGAGATAGTCAGCATTCCTTTCTGTTTACTAGGTTACTCTATACAAGACTCAAGGACAACTCAAGGTAGTTGATTTTTTTAAGCGCCGCTTAGATGCGGCAAAAGGCCGAAAGTATGGAGTACCCAGTAAGAATCGAATTCACTAATCAGTTGCAATAGGCTGTAGCGAGACAAACTTGCTAACCATAACTCCACGTCGAGATAGAGGGTCACTGGATAAGTATTGCGTGAATTGAACGCGGAAGAGCAGGGGTTTATGCACTCACTAGCACTATGGTCCTGGAGCTCAGACTCAGCCTAAAGAATATTTGTGTGAAGTTTGGTGAGAATCGGATAAAAATTGTGGATTTGTATAAAGGACATACAGACAGATAAACAGACACACACACAAACAACTTGCCTTATATATATATATATATATATATATATATATATATATATTAATCATATCACCCCCAGCAAAGCGGTAACGCCACTGATGTGCAGGGGACTACGTAATAGTGAAAAGATTGGAAAAGAGAAAGCCGGAAACCACATCCTAAACAGGGAAAAAGGGATGAGCCTCTTAACCTGTTCAATAGATGTGGGTGGAGTGTGAACCGGGCAATAGATAGATCTATCTACTCAAATTGAAAAAAAAAAAAACAAAGTGAGAAGATTGGAAAAGAAAAAAACCGGAAACCACATCCTAAACAGGGAACAAGGGATGAGCCTCTTAACCTGATCAATAGACGTGGGTGGCGTGTGAACCGGGCAATAGATAGATCTATCTACTCCAATTGAATAAAAAAAAAAAAAACATGGTAGTGAAAGTCCAGTCAAGACATTTCTGCTAAAATCAAAATCAAAAGAAAAGAATTAAAGAAAACCAATTAAACATGAAAAGCTTAGAATTTAAAATTAGGCAGAAGGAAAAAAAAAAGATTTACTTTAACAATATTTCAAATAAAAGATTCTCAACTCGACACGAGGGTCGTCTTTTGTTTCTACATTGAAGGAGCGATGTTTTATCAGGCAGTTAGCGCTATTTAAAAAATAGTATTTGCTGACTGATTTATCATAAATACTCAGATCTATTTCTATATTGAGCATTGTTTCAAATTAATGTTTTGAACGTTGTTAACATTTTCCTCGTTCCTTATACAGGAAGAAAAAAAAAGGACTGTTTAATTATAGGAAGAAAAAAAGGACTGTTGATATATATATATATATATATATATATATATATATATATATATATATATAATTGATTTTCTGCACTATTGTAAGAACTGCAACCTTGAAACCTAGCTAAGAACACTCACAGACTCTTATATTACAACTGTGTGAATTTTCAAGAAAATCGGTTCAGTCGTTTCGGAGTCTGTAGGTAACGGACACACACATACACACACACACACAGACAAAGTTCCATTTATAAATAAGTTTAGATGTGGAAAATATAACAGTTTGTCTTCACCCGGACATGTTATATGATTTCGGCTTCTGGTACACATTCCTTTTTTTTATAATCATTTCACATCAAGGAGAGCAAGACTGTTAGTTAAATGCCAAACGTAATACATGCTTGGGCGATAATGTCTTGAAACAGACATGACTGATTATTCAGAAGATTTTCCCGCAATACATTGCCATTTCTTTCTGTAGTAGACTGGTTGCCAACCAAGGCTAAAGAACCCAGTCTATCGTGTTATTCAACCCATAGCTAGAGGGAGAAGAGACAAAGACAATTAAGTGCCTTACTTGATACACTCATCGGCGATAATGTTTTTTTCAATTCATGACTAACTAAATAGAAGATTTTTTCAGCAGAAGGTTTCCATTACTTTATGCAGTAGACTGGTTGCCAACCAAGGCTATAGAACGCAGTCTACCCTGCTATTCAACCTATAACTGGAGGGAGAAGAGATAAAGACAGTTAAGTGTCATAAACGCTTGGGCGATCATGTTTTAAAAGAAACATGGTTGACTGGCCAGACGTTTTTCTGCAGTAGACTACCATTTCTTTCTGCGTTAAACTGGTTGCCAACGAAGACTATAGACCCCAATCTCTCTTGCTATTTAACCCATAGCTGGAGGGAGAAGAAATAGATTAATATCTTTTCCAAGGGTATTTGCGTGTGAATTTAACTGGGATTCGAACGCGGCTCTCGAATTATTCCATTCTGAGCCGATATCTATTGCACCACAACGTATATTCAAACAATAGCGATTTTCAAAGACACAGGCGAAGATCCCCGGCGGCTGGTAGCACTGTCCTCACCTCTGCATGCCGATTGACGATTGCCCTCTACGTGTAGACCGGTAAAGGGGAGATCTGAAGCACGACAGAGGCGGCGAGGAAAGGAGCCAAAACTATCGCCCGGTTCACACTCCACCCACGTCTATTGAACAGGTGTAGAGGCTCATCCCTTGTTCCCTGTTTAGGTTGTGGTTTCCGGCTTTCTCTTTTCCAATCTATTCATTCTTACGTAGCCCCTGCACATCAGTGGCGCTACCGCCTTGCTTGGGGTGATATGATTAAAAAAAAACATTTCATCCCAAGCTGAACGTAAATGCCACTAGTACATAGTGTTTACAAGTGTGATATATATATATATATATATATAGAGAGAGAGAGAGAGAGAGAGAAAAGACTTTGAATTTGATAATAATTTACCAAAACAACGATTGAGAGATATATATTTTATTTTTGAAAGATTTTTAAAACCGCGAATTAACTTTTGTTTACTAATGTGTTGATCGCTCAATAATAGCTGAAAAATTGAAAATTAAAAAAAAAAACTCAAAATTAGATTCCAATGAATACAATTTCTGTTTGAAATATACCCGAGTAGCAACGCGTAACATACTTGACGAGCTTCAGCAAATAAATAATACATATTTTTGTTTTTGAACAGAGAAAAGCGTATTTTTCCTGTAAAGGTAAACTTTTCCGGACAAAAATCATTAAAAATATCATTAATGACTTAGTGAAATCTGCGAACATCGTTAAGTCGCCAAGTATTTTTTTGATGAGGACGAAAAATGTTTATTTATTTATTTATTTTAATCATATCACCCCGGGCAAGGCGGTAAGGCCACTGGTGTGCAGGGGGCTACGTAAGAGTGAAAAGATTGGAAAAGGGAAAATATGGTTTTCCTTATTTACAAGTTATCTGGTATCAAACATTTGTTTATATATATAATAACTGGCCACTCGTATTCAAAGAGATCCGGCTACCCGGGGGGACTAGCTAATCCCCATTGAAGACGCCTGCTCAGGCACACTTGTGTTTATTCAACACTCACAGAGCCCACCTTTAGTTTATACTGCAACTATAGCGAGCGGATCTTAGTTACAGTTTCTGGGAAAGAGCGCGTTATCTGGCGTGAACAACAGTGTGAAGAAAGCCTGGACGCTTAAACCCTCGGTCACGATGGCTTGTAACTTCGAGCTAGCGCAGCCATCGACGTCTCTCCTCAAATAGAGCCTTCAACCCAATTTCATTCACAAAACTTGAATCAACCCGTGGTATGATTTTCAAGCACTTTCCAAGCTGGGATCGCCTTCTCCAGACCGATAACACACACACACACACACACACACACACACACACACACACACACACATATATATATATATATATATATATATATGTGTGTGTATATATATATATATATATATATATATATATATACGAATCTACCATCCGCCCGTACATTGAATACTGCTGCCATATCTGGTCGGGTGCCCCTGCTACCCATCTAGAGTCCTTGACAAATTCCAACGGAGAATTTGTAATGTGATCGATCTCGACTTGGCAGCTCGAATACAGTCACTTTCTCAGCGGCGCAACGTGGCTTCCCTGTGTCTCTTTTGCAAATACTTTCATGGCTTATGCTCAGACGAGCTTAGCTCACTGGTACCCCCCAGACATGAATTTGCTCGAGCCGTAAAATTAACAACTAGGTCCCACCCTTTTACTGTGAAACCAATAAATTGTAAACGCAGATTCTACTCCAGTAGCTTCTTCTCTCGCACTTTCCGCCTGTGGAATTCCCTTCCGTTTATTTGCTTTCACGACAGCTACAATCTTCAAGAATTCAAATGTAAAGTCAATAGTCATCTACTGTCTCACTAACTTGCTTTCTGTCTCTCTCTCTCTCTCTCTCTCTCATGCTTCTTTCTTCGTCCCCTCCACTCTCAGCTATATTTTCATCCTTCTCCTACCCCATTCCTGACACCCCTCTGTAACCTGTCACTCTTTCTCCTAACTTACCTTCTATGTAACCCCCTGCTCAACAGTGGCAGTAAAATGCCTTGCTTGGGGTGACGCGATTATAAAAAAAAACAATTAAAATAAGAAATATAATATTTCATATGATCTCATGTTTTTTTTTTTTTAATCATTTCACCCCGAGCAAGGCAGAAATGCCACTAATGAGCGGGGGGCTACATAACTGTAAAAAGATTAATTAGAAAAGAGTGAGGAGTACAAACTAGTTAGAAAGGAGCAATAGAAAGCTGAGAATGCAGGTGCGATGACAGATACATAGGTGGAGAGAAAGGGAAGGATATACGGGGGTGGGGAGAGAGCTAGAGTCCAGTGGTTAATAGATGAGTATTGACATTGCATTTAAATTTCTGGATGTTGTAGCCGTCAGGAAAGCAAGAATATGGGAGCGAGTTCCACAGGGGGGAAGTGCGAGAGAAGAAGCTGCATTTGGCTAACCTGACTGTGAATGGGTGGGACCCAGTTGCCAGTCTGGTTGCACTAGTAAACACCTGTTAAGGAGGCACCAGTGACTTAAGTTCGTCCGAGCAGAAGCCATGAAAGTAATTATAGAACAGACAAAGGGAGGCCACATTTCAACGTTGGGGAAGTGGCTGCAGTCGAGCCGCCAGATCAGTCAGTCAGTCAGTTAAGTGCCATACGTGATACACGCTTGGGCGATCATGTTTCGAAAGAGACATGACTGACTGGGCAGAAGATTATCCCGTAGTAGGTTGCAATTGCTTTCTGCGGTAGACTGGTTGCCTACCAAGTCTATAGAACCCAATTTGTCCTGTTATTTAACTCATAACTGAAAGGAATGGACGGATTAATACCTTTCCCAAGGGTATTTGCGCGTAAGTGAATACAATGAATTTGGCTGGAATTCGAATTCGGCTCCCCGATTTCTCGTTCCGAGCCGATATCCAATGCACCACAACGCACATCACATTACAGACTTTGGAGCCTGTCGAGAACACTGAGGAGAACGGCAGGGGCGCCTGACCATAAATGGCAGCAGTACTCCATGCACGGGCGGATGGTTGACTTGTATATATGCAGGATGAATTCAGGCGGAAAAAAGATCCTGGATCGACATAGTGACCCAACCTTTTTTTTTTCAGAACATAAATTATATAAAAAATTTCCGAATGATTTTTTCTCTATGTGCTTTCGGCTATTCTTTTAGCTATTATCAAGTTTGAATTATATTTTACATTTAACTGAATATACGAAGACTTGAAAAGCTCAAGATTCAATTAGCGAATAATATTTCAGAGTTTAACCGAAGACATTCGGATTATAGAATAGAAGGAACCGGAAACCCAAACCCAAACAGAAAACACGAGATAAACCTCTACTTCTGTTCATAAAATCAAGGTGGACAATGAACCGGGCGATAGGCGAACAAAGCTTCTTTTATTTTAACGTAATCATTTCACCCCAAGCAAGGCAGGACAGCCACTGATGCGCAGTAAGAAGAAATCCAGGTACAAGGGATGCTGGAGAAAAGATAAGAGATGGATGGTAATCAAGAAGATAAAAGATCTTTTGGAGATTAAACTTTTTTAGCTATCAGAAAAGCAAACAAACGCTAGGGAGTGCCACAAACGGGAAGTGTAGGAAAAGAAACAATTATAATAGAAGAGGTCACTATATCTTAACTATTTTAACGATAAAAGGGTTGACCCTAAATGACAATCTAGTAGAACATGTGGTGGGTGAACCAGTGAAAAAAGCTCGTCAGAACAGTTGACATGAAAATACTTGTAGAAAAGACAGAGATAAGCCACATGATATCGGTGAGAAAGTGACTGAAGGTGAGCTGCTAAGTCCATGTCGATCATTTTGCTGATTATCCTTTGGATTATGTCGAGAACCTCAAGATAAATAACAGGAGCATCTGACCAATTATGGCAACAGTATTCAATATACGAACGAATGGTAGATTTACAAATGTGTAAAATGGATTCTGACTAGAAAAAACTTTCTGGCCCGACACTGAACCAACCTTTCTAGAAGTAGATGCATCTATGGATTCAATGCTGTCATTCCATTTAAGGTCATTTGTGAGAGAGAGGCCAAGAGGCGAAGTGTGTTGCTCATTAGGAGATTAGCGTCATCCATTCTAATCATTTGCATGAATGTTTCTCTATGGTGGCTAAAGGAAAGCAGCTTTGAGGCATTAAAATTTATTAGCGATATCCTAACCCATTTCAATTACAGACGGGAGGTTCTTTTGAAGTGCAGTATCCTGGTTTACTTTGTCAGTAAATAGGAATATATATATATATATATATATATATATATATATATATATATATATATATATAAATGGAACTTTGTCTCTGTGTGTGTGTGTGTGTGTGTGTTCGTTACCTATAGACTCCGAAACGGCTGAAACGATTTTCTTGAAAATTTACACAGTTGTACTATAAGCGTCTGCGAGTGTTCTTAGCTGGGTTTTGTGTCGAGGTACCCCCAATAAATATCGAAAATCGATAATCGAACAAATCGGGTTATACAATGAGTGGTTCGATTTTAATCAAATTTGATACACTCATAGACAAAGACATAGGAAACGATATTCAGAAGTTTCAAGGTTGCAGTTCTTGCAATAGTGCAGAAAATCGATAATATATATATAAAAGGCAAGATGTTTGTGTGTGTGTTTGTTTATCTGTCTGTATGTCCTTTATACAAATCCACAATTTTTATCTGATTCTCACCAAACTTCCCACAAATATTCTTGAGGCTGAGTTTGAGCTCCAGGATCATGGATTAGTTTTAAAGCTTTCATTACACCCGAGCAACGCCGAGCTATACTGCTAGTATATATATATATATATATATATATATATATATATATATATCTGATACCTTTCATCATTTATTTATTAATACAAACATAACAATTTATTATAATTTATTATAAGAATTAGTTTTTAAAAAGTTATATATATATATATATATATATATATATATAACTTTTTAAAAACTAACATATATATATATATATAATTATTTTTAAAAAATTATATATATATATATAGAATTAGTTTGTAAAAATTACATATATATATATATATATATATAATTATATATATATATATATATATAATTTTTTAAAAACTAATTCTTATTAGTTTTTAAAAAGTTATATATATATGTATATAATTAGTTTTTTTAAAAAAATATATAAATATATATATATAATTTTTTAAAAACTAATTCTTATCTTTTTATAATAAATTATAATAAATTCTTATGCTTGTATTAATAAATAAATCATGAAAGTTATTTTCTACTAGTTTTTTATTATCTTAATTCAATTATAGATTCAGGTGTTCTGTGAGATAAAATAATAATAATAATAAAAGACATTGATTTAATCCTTAGCTGAAGAGAAGATATGGATTTATACTTTTCGCAAGGGCATTTACACGTAAGTGAATATACCGAATATATTCTATAAGAAACTAAAAACTTCCAGCCCTATAATTATCAATAATAACCCGCCTATGTGATAAAAATAACCCGCCTATGTGATAAAAATAACCCGCCTATGTGATAAAAATAACCCGCCTATGTGATAAAAAGGTCGGACTGCTAATGTGCTTGTATTTTTCCAGTACAAAATTGACATCTTGGTAATAAAGTAAAACCCCCAAATGAATACTTTAGTCCCACGACACGCTCTTTAATTCGACGTCTAATTAACCACTTGAGTGATTTTGGTTCAATAAGGAAGTACTTATAACCAACTTCGCGCAACTACAGGAAAAATAACTGTACATTATACTGCCATATTAAGAACATTTAATTGTAAAAGACATTTAAATATAATAGAAGTACATTTTATATAACACTAAATGATTTACAATTTTTTAAACTTTGAAACTAGATGAAACGTATTGGGTATGTATGTAAAGCCAGCAACATGGAATTACTACTATTCCTATACAACACCGATAAAAATACAAACACAAACAAATATAATAACGAATCTCTTGAAAATGCCTAAAGAATTATACTAAATCGTCTGGGAAAATAATCACTACGAACAGTTTCTACCCACTATCTGTTCTTATAACAAATTTTGCAGACACATGATCGTCAGCGAAGATTCACTGACCGTCTCTACTGTTGTTAAGGTAGCTGATTTGTTTCAGCGAGCAGATATGCAACTGTCTCTAAGCCAAACAAAAGAGAAAACAGCTATTTCCTAAAGCGCATGCTGAAACTTGTGTTGTTCAGCTACTAAACAAGAGTACAGACGATCAGTGAATCTTCGCTGACAATTAGGTGTTGACTAATTCAAACGAATTATCTCTAACAACAACAGCGACAGTGAAACTTCGCTAACGATAAAGAATTTTTCTCAACAGCATCTTTTTACTGTGGATCAAATACTTAAAGCCTTTTCAAATCTACAGGTGTACCAACTGACCAAAGACTTTAACTCAACTAAAGATTTTTAAAAAATTCTTTTTGATACTTTTTAATTCATGTGTATATTTTTGCAAATACTAATGATTTATTTAACAGGATTTCTAGGATGTCTTTATTATAATTATATAATTGTTTTGAATTAGAACGTTCGGATTTTTAATATAAAAAAAAACCCCTAGACCATAGAATTTTCTACACGGACTCTTTCAAAGCATCTTCGTCTTTGTAAATTATATTCACTTTTTATTTTCTTTATTAAAAAACGATATCCGGATCAGAATTATGATCACGAATATTTTGGTGGCAATCTGGTGCGTTGAATATGTTTAATTTTAAATCGCCTTCATGTTTATATATTCACTTATTTTTTTAAATATCAGGAAATATCATCAAAGTATTTGGGTGCATTATTGATATTCTATCTGTTTAAGTCTAGTTTCTAATGTAAAATGAACACCGTTTTACATTGATCAAATTTAGAACCAATTTCTCAGCATCTGTATTGGGTTTTATATAGATTTTGGCGAAATGTCTTTCAAGTCCGTTCGTTCATTCATTTGATAGGGAATTTATAAAGCAAATAAATGTACCTAACTGTTGTATTATTTTATCTATCTATCTATCTATCTATCTATCTATCTATCTATCTATCTATCGTCATCCGCAGACAGACCTGTTTCGCTGTATCACAGTTCATCAGTACGGTTAGACTCCGATTGCTTTTTACCCAGGATTGAAACCCGACCGAATTGGCGTCAGTCGACGATTCTACCTCTGAGCTACGGGCGCTCGGTAGAAGGAGACAGACTTTTTAGCGTGTATATTATCATTATACATGCCCAATAGCTGAGAGTGTTCTAATTCATTGTTGAATGAATGATGCGGAGATGCCAGAGTAGCTACTGTTTTTCAAAGTCTACCATTCTTCCATAGTGCTCAATTAGGGTGTGAGAGCGTAAATAGTCATCCGCAGGCACACACACACACACACACACACACACACACACACACACACATATATATATATATATATGTCGAAAGAGACATAGGCAGAAGATTATCCCGCAGTTGGTTGCCATTACTTTCTGTGGTAGACTGGTTGCCATCCAAGTCTATAGAGCCCAATCTGTCCTGTTATTTAACCCATAACTGGAAGGAAGGGACGGATTAATACCTTTTCCAAGGGTATTTGAGCGTAAGTGAATGCAATGAATTCAATTGGAATTCGAACTCTGCTCCCCGATTTCCTGTTTCGAGCCGATATCCACTGCACCACAAAGCATGTCCTATTCTAGTAGCATGCTTAAATGCATGCAGTCGTGGCACCAATGCATGCAGTCGTGGCTCTAATGTCTACCACAGAAAGTAATGGCAACCTACTGCGGGATAATCTTCTGCCCAGTTAATTGTGTCTCTTTCAAGACATGATCGCCCAAGTGTGTATCACGTATGTCGCTTAACTGACTGACTTTCTTCTCTATAAATGTCAACAAATTTAGTTCCACCTAAACGTCTTAATGTTCGCGGCTAAGACCAGACATGTCACTCACATTGCAACGAACCACCCTCATTTCATACGTATTCACCTGGTGAGATGTAAGTTCCATTCGTGCAGCTTCTCCTCGCAAACAGCTGACCCTTAGAACAGACTCCCAAGAAGTTGCTTCTCGATCACTTCAATCTTAACCTGTTCAAGTTTACAGCTAAATGTTATCTTACACCTCTGATTCTACTGTGGTAATTTCCTCATTGGTGCCACGACTGCATGCATTTAATCATGCTACTAGACTAGGTTGTGCTTTGTAGTCAGTAGATATCGGTTCGGAACGAGAAATCGGGGAGCCGAGTTCGAATTCCAGTTGAATTCCTTGCGTTCACTTACGCACAAATACCCTTGGGAAAGGTATTAATCCGCCTCTTACCTCCAGCTTTTAATTAAATAACAGGACAAATTGGGTTCTTTAACCTTGGTCGGCAACCAGTCTACCGCAGAAAGAAGTAGCAACCTACTATGGGAAAATCTTTTGCCTAGTTAGCCATGTCTCTTTCGAGATATGATCGCCCAAGCATGTATCATGTATGGCACTTAACTGACTAACCACCCTGTGCACTAGCAGGGGTCTCACTTGCTTGGAAGGAAATGCTAAAAAATATTTTAAAAATATCTGGTTGGGGTGTGGTGGGGGAGAACAAATGAATTCATTCGTTTCCCGAGAGTATTAGCACGTATGTGAATGTAATGAACTCGACTGGAATTCGAACTCTGCTCCCTGATTCCTCAATAAATGCTGCAATGATAAATGGAGAAAAGGTCAACTGAGGCAGAGAAAATGTAAATGTAAAATTCTTTTGGACTAGTATCCCAAAAGAAATTTTTCTGTGTTCCATTTTTCTGGCACATCTTACTGTGATTCTCTAAGCTGTGTACGTAGAGTCAGAAATATTTCTCTTGTGCAATGTTCCGTCAGTCTTTTCCAATTTGTTCCACGGCAATTATTTTCCAAGAAAAAAGATTGTCCGTGCTGTCAACATAATTGAAAAGCCAGCTTGTCACGATCTTCTTGCAATCTTACCGACCAGAAAAAAGCTTTTCTCTCGCTGTTAAATGATGGGGAGTTTTGAAAGGCTCCACGGTGGTAAAAACACGAACAGGTAAAATTGCTGCAGTCCGACTTTCTTTTAATCCGGACAACATAGGATCAAAACGTTTTAGTCCTATTTACTATTTGTTAATATCAATCCATTCTAAACATACCAATCTTGTAGTCCGACATTCTTTTAATCCGGACAGCATTCGATCAAATTGTTTTATTTGTATTTATTATTTGGTTATTCTTCTCTCAATCCATTGTACAGTTACACATCCTGTAGTCCGACTTTCTTTTAATCTGACCAACATAGGATGAAAACGTTTTTGTCCTATTTACTACGAGCAGTATAGCCCGGCGTTGCTCGGGTGTAATGAAAGCTTTAAAACTAATTGATGGTCCTGGTGCTCAGATTCAGCCTAAAGAATATTTGTGTGAAGTTTGGTGAAAATCGGATAAAAACTGTGGATTTGTATAAAGGACATACAGACAGATAAACAGACACATACACAAACATCTTGCCTTATATATATATATATATATATATTATCGATTTTCTGCACTATTGTAAGAACTGCAACCTTGGATCTTTTGAATATCGTTTCTTATGCCTTTGTCTATGAGTGTATCAAATTTGATTAAAATCGAACCACTCCTTCTATAACCCCATTTTTTCGATTATCGATTTTCAATATTTATCGGGGTTACCTAGACACAAAACCTAGCTAAGAACACTCGCAGACGCTTATAGTACAACTGTGTAAATTTTCAAGAAAATCGGTTCAGCCGTTTCGGAGTCTGTAGGTAACGGACACACAAACACACAGACACACACGCACACACAGACAAAGTTCCATTTATAAATAAATTTAGATTTGTTAATATAAATCCATTCAAAATGTACAAACCCTGTAGTCCGATCTTCTTTTACGAACTGTGTTTTATCAGTTCATTCTACTAGTAAAAGTGCTGCAATCCGACCTTCTTTTCATCCGACCTTCTTTTCATCCGACCTTCTTCTCATCCGACTAATATTGAATCAATATAATGTTTTTCAGAGATGTTTACTGTGTAAAATACCTGAAAGTAAAAGGCACATCTTTTAGTTTATAGGAATATGCTAGAAAGATAACGCTTAGCTTTAGACTGCTAAGATTGTCGTCATCGGGAATCGGTTCTGCAAAACAGCGGTTCTTGAGAAGAAGCTGTTTAAATGCCACCAATAAAATACAAAGGCAATGAGTCGGGGTTCGCTGCAATATGCATAGCATGGCGGGTATTAACTGTGAATGTAAGAACTGTTCGAACGAAGGAATAGTTCGCCTGAGCACTTTCATGAAAATAATCAATAGAGATGCAAGAAGCTTGCAACGTTTCGTCTGTGAGAAAATGTGGAGGGGGGATCATTTGTCATCCACAAAGACGCGGGGACGGTTTTGAACTTTATCTAGTCTGGAAAGTGAACACTTGGGCAACTCCTGTTCATATATGGCGACAATTGTAGCCTAACCCGGCTCTTGTAAAGGTAAAGGATATCAGAAAGCCTTTGCTACAATGGATCAACCGTTTTTTTTTTTCAGCATTATTAGCCATGGATCGTATAAACGAGTTCCATCTGAGGTTTGAGTCTCACTCTAAATAGGCGCACAAGGCATTGCGGATCTCACTGAGAGAACACACGTTTATCGCAAAAGGTGCAAATTATGAGATTGTACCATGCTCCTCTCATCGGATATCGACTCGGAATGACAAATCGAGGTGCCGAGTTCGAATTCCTGTTGAATTCCTTGCATTCACTTACGCACAAATACCCTTGGGAAAAGTATTAATCCGGCAGTACGGTCTCGGATAAGATTTTGATGAGCATGGTCAGTTAAGTGCCATACATGATACACGCTTGAGCGATCATATCTTGAAAGATACATAACTGACTGGGCAGAAGATTATCCTGCAGTAGGTTGCCATTGCTTTCTGCGGCAGTATGGTTGTCAGCCAAGGCCATAGAACCCAATCTGTCCTGTTATTTAACACATAACTGGAGGGAAGAGACGGATTGATACCTTTTACAAGGGTAGTTGTGCGTAAGTGAAGACAAGGAATTCAACTGAAATTCGAACTCGGCTCCCTGATCTCTCGTTCCAAGCCGATATGCACTGCACGATAACGCACATATAGAAACAAAAAAGACATTTTATACTCAACACCAGGAAGAGACATCTGAAATCTCTAGAGCATATAATGAGGAAAGAAGCCTCAGGAAATTTGATACTCACAGGATCAAGTGAAAACAAGAGTGTATTTGCACGCAAGTCGATGCAAGGAATTCAACTCGAATTTGAACTCGACTGGACACCTTTTAGTAATAACATGAAAACCAACAACAGGAATAGTTTTCTAAATTTCATCATTCATGTCACTAAATTCAATTTTTTCTAAATTTAATCAGCCATGTCTCTTTCTGGACATGATCACCCAAGCGTGCATCACGTATGGCACTTAACTGACTGACTGACTAAAAGGTCGTTTGAACCATATGACGTTACGCTTGCTTGATTTTGGTGTATGTTTGGCTTCGTTACTTTTTTCTTTTTTTTAATCATATCACCCCGAGCAAGGCGGTAAGGCCACTGGTGTGCAGGGGGTTACGTAAGAGTGAATAGATTGGAAAAGAGAAAGCCGGAAACCACGTCCTAAAAAGGGAACAAGGGATGAGCCTCTACACCTGTTCAATAGACGTGGGTGGAGTGTGAACCGGGCGATAGTTTAGTCTATCTACTCCAATTGAAAAACAAAAAAAAACATAAAAAAATAAAATAGAATAAAATAAAAAATAAAAAACAAAATAAGCAAAAAAGGAAAATGAAAAGATTGGAAAAGAGAAAGCCGGAAACCACATCCTAAACAGGGAACAAGGGATGAGCCTCTACACCTGTTCAATAGACGTGGATGGAGTGTGAAACCGGGCGATAGTTTAGTCTATCTACTCCAATTGAGAAAAAAAAAAAAAAAGCAAAAAAGACAAGTGAAAAGATTGGAAAAGAGAAAGCCGGAAACCACATCCTAAACAAAATGTGACAACCGGCTTGAAAGGCTATGACACAGCCATCATGTAGCTGACAGATACATCCGGTCGTAGATAAAGTCAACAAAGGTCAAGGGTAGTTGGCAGATAACTCGAGAAAGCAAGAATTCGTGAAAGTTTTAAGACTATTTAAAGACTAGAATTTTCGGTTGAATAGACAGAGACTAGATAACGACTTCCGACGGCTCCTTCGTATGTGTGAACCCTCTCCATCTGCCCTCGTGTTCCACACAAGCATCACTCAAGAAGAAAAAAAATATAAGATTATATTTTTATGCATACGTGTTCCTCGTTGTTTGTTCAGATCCTATATAAAGAGCTGGAAGAGTGTTGCACAAGTGAGAATAAATTAAATATTTAAAATAAACAAAAAATGTATTTCAAATCTAATTTAAATTAGGCAGAATAAAGTACATAAGATCTCTTCTAGCCCCCTTTATATAGCTTCCCCTTCTCTTGAACAAGAAAAGAGGCTCATCTTTGTTTAAGAAAGGGTTCCCGGTTCTTTTTCTCCTTCAGGCCTCAATAGCGGTGCTGAAATGAGTTTTTTGTGACGTGTGTGGATAGTGGCAACTTTTTTCATGTTGAGAGTGCCGGGTTGGTAGTTTTGTGGTTGCTGCTTCCGACTGGTAATTAGGAACCCGAACTCTTGCACAGCGTCTAGATTATGCAAGGGTACAGTAATTCTTAACAACTGTTTGATTTGATCCAATCGTTTCTATAAAATCGTGAATTGAATGTCATTTTGAACGGCAAAGCTTCTAGATCCTTTTACAAGAATGCGGGTGTCCCGCAAGGTTCTATCCTAGGTCCTACGACGTTTTTAATCTTCATCAATGATCTTCTTGAGGTCATCAGCTCCCAAGTAAGCATCTATGCAAATGACACCACCATTTACTCCCATCTCAAGATGAAATCTTCAAAGACTGACAAAGGAAACCTGGTTGCTGCTCTTGAAACGAATCTTCAGTCAGTGGTTAACTGGGGCAAGAAATGGCTTGTAAATTTTAATGCCTGCAAAACAAAACTGCTTTCCTTTAACCAGCATAGAGAAACTTTTCTGCAAGCCATCAGCATGGCTGATGCAAATCTCCTTGAGAGCTACGTAATGCGTCTTTTTGGTTTCGCTGTTTTAACCGACCGAATGTACAACGACTATATCGAATTTATAGCTGCAACTATTGCTAAGAAGGTTGGGTTTGTGTTTCAGGCCAGAATTCTTTTTCTCTTCAGAATACATCTAGTACATTTATAAATCTAAAATTCGTCCGTGCATTGAATACTGTTTCCATATCTGATCGGGTGTTCCTGTTATTCATCTAGAGGTTCTCGACAAAAATTCAAAAACGGATGTGCAATGTAATCTGTCCTTTTTTGGCATCTTGATTTCACGCACTTTCTCACCGCCGTGGCGTGGGATACAAAATCAAAAACAAAGAACGCGCTTGCAAAAAATTAAAAATATAAAATAGCGACAATTTACTCATCGCACCCAATATATATATATATATATATATATATATATATATATATATATATATATTGTAACTAAGTTGTTGAACTCGTAGGTTTCTTTACCTTTTTGTTCATGCATTTACTTTTATAAAGAGTGCTCGATACAAATGTAGAGCGTTATACTGTAATGGTTGTTACAATGTTTTTAAATTCATAGTATCACTACACAAAAAATTTCTCATGTTTCGAAGCCAGCCCATTATGTTTTGGCTTCATCCACAGGTGATTTTTTTTTTTTTGAAATGAGAATTATCTAGTTTTTTAACTAGATAATTCTCGTTTAAAAAAAAACCGTTTATTTTGTGTTGGATTTGTTATTTTGGGGTATTAGAGGGGTTGGTCTGTATTTTGAGTTCCGTTGACATTTTACTGGTCTTAGGGTCAAGTGTTTGTTTTTGGCAGAGTTCATGATGATCTATTAATCTTGAAAGAGCTGGTGGTGCTGGCGCCTAGCTTGTTTGGTTTAGGGATTGGTAGGTGTTGTTTTGTTTTGGGGTTGGTTTCTCCTTAATTTAATGTATGTTATTTTGTATTGGGGTGTGTGCGTTTTCTTGTTTTGTTTTTTATTTTTATTTTTTTGTTTGTTTTTAAAATATACCTTTTTCAATATATATCTTTCATAAAAAAGTATAGGGGTTAGTAGGTGTTGTTTTGTTTTGGGGTTGGTTTCTCCTTAATTTAATGTATGTTTTTTTGTATTGAGGTGTGTGCTTTTTGCTGTTTTTTTATTTTTTGTTTTTTATAGAAAATATTCTCTACAACATATATCTTTCATCAAAAATATTTTATAATATTCCATAATATTTTATTTTTTGTTTTTTATAGAAAATATTCTCTACAACATATATCTTTCATCAAAAATATTTTATAATATTCCATTTTTATAATATTATAAAATATAACATTTCATAATATTCAAGAAATATATTTCTTTTATAAAATCTATCCTTTATACAACATATTTTATAAATATAAAATATATTTATTTATTTATTTATCTACTATTCTGTTGCAACTGCATTATTTTTTGTTGGTATTGTATAGGGTTTGTTTTCTTTTGCGGGGTTTCTGGTTGGGTTTTTTGCTTACTTAAATTTTAGCGAGAAATATTTGCGATGTTTGCATATTACTGCTAATTCGTCTCTACTGTTTAGTAAATCGTTGCTGTTAGGGTACTGGAGAATGTGTAGTTTTTCACTTAGACATAAAGGGCAGATGTCATTAAGTGAGTTGCAAGTTCTAGTTTTTTCTAGGATTTTCCATTTTACTTTGGGTTTCTGTTTTGAATCCTTTAGCTTCCAAAAGTATGTGGAAAGGGATGTTTGATTTCGGTATATGCTGTTTTTAAATGAGCTTAGGTGCAAGTACCAGCGCTGCTTAAAAGTATTCTTAGTTGATCCGATATACACTTTATTTATGGTTGGATTTTCGATGGATGTTATGTTGCATTGATAGATTATTGAGGTTGTTTTGCATTTATTTTGTAGTGGGCAGTTGCTAGGGTTTCTACAATTACACATGTTTTCGTTGTTGGGTTTGGTTGTGTTTTGGTTGTCGGTTTTATTTTGGTTTACGTGCTGGTTTAGGATATATTTGTTATGGTTAGTTATGATTTTTTCTAGGTTGTTTGTGCAGCTGTAGCTAAGTTTGAGCGTATTTTTGTTGAAGATTTTACTGAGGGGGTTATTTGTTGTGAAATGTGTTTTAATTAAGTTCAGGAACTTCTGTCCTAGTTTGGTGTTGATCATTTGGTTGAAAGGAGGTGTGTACCAAACGATTTTTCAGTTTCTACTTTTCTTGTTGGGGTTGTTGTTTGTTATGTATTGGATGTCTTTGTTTCTGTAGCCGCTTTTTTTTTAATGACTTGTTGTAGAGAGCTTTGTGTTTTTTGAATATTTCTTTGTTGGACGAGTTTTGGCTGATTCTATGTTCTATGGAAGAGGGTATATGTTCGATAATACTAGGGGGTGGTTTGACTTTGAGTGGATGTATAGTGGGTATTCATTGGGTTTTATGTATGGTTTGTAATTGTTGTTGACTAAATCTAGTGTGATATCAAGGAAGTTTGCTACTTTTAAATTTGTGTTGACTATAACTTTTAGGTTTAAAACTTTGAATTCTCTATGTATTAGTTTTCTGATTTAGTCTGTTTTAAGACAGCACCACCAGCCCTTTCAAGATTAATAGATTAACCTATCATGAATTCTGCCAAAAACACTTGACCCTAAGACCAGTAAAAAGGTCAACGGAACTCAAAATACAGACCAACCCCTCTGACACCCAAAAATAACAAATCCAACACAAATAAACGGTCTTTTCAACTAGATAATTCTCATTTGTAAAAAAAAAAAAAACACCTGAGGATGAAGCCAAAACATAATGGGCTGGCTTCGAAACATGAGAAATTTTTTGTGTAGTGATACTATGAATTAAAAAACATTGTAACATCTATCTATCTATCTATCTATCTATCTATCTATCTATATATATATATATATATATATATATATATATATTCATTCAGAATTATTCCAATTACGCGACATTGGTTTCAACCATTCGGTATCTCCAGGCGTTTTAACTTAGTTTCAAACGTTTTTTTTTTTTAAACGCATAACAGATGTGTGTGTGTGTGTGTGTGTGTGTGTGTGTGTGTGTGTGTGTGTGTGTGTGTGTGGAGATATTATGCAAATAATAACAAAATTACAATATTATGATCAACTCTGTAGCGAGCATTCTTTATAAAAGTAAATGCTTGAACATTGAGTTTTTTAATCTACGTATTCTTTCACTTTTTTGTAATATATATATAAATATATATATATATATATTCATTCAGAATTATTCCAATTACGCGACATATATATATATCATGAAGCACGTCGAGGATCACTCGTACGTTTAACCAAAGCCTACGTAGCAGCTGTTGGATGATCTACCATTTTTTTTAATGGTCTAGCAACGCAAGGTCATTCACTGTGCCCCAGTTATCTTCAGGGGCCAGTCATCAATCACATGATGTCGTTTTTAAATCGTCTGACTAAAGGCTATCTTTATTTACACTTTGATATTCATGACATTTGTACGTCGACTGTGACAATCGCATACGTCGGGCTCGTTGTCTCACGCCAAGAGCTTCGCGGGCGGTCATAATAAAATAATGATACCACTTTCTTCAGCGAGCTTAGTTTATATGTTTAACGACTGCGACCCCCAGACCCCCCACCACAATCCTTCGGAACTCTTCTCTTTCGCTCTCTTTTTGCTGTCGAATCAATAATATTTTTTTCTCTCTCTCACATTTTCTCGTTTTCTTTTTTTTCTTTTTTTTTTGTTTTTTTTTTTGTTTTGTTTTAATTTTTCGTCTCATCCGGCTTTGGTTACAAAAAACTTTATTCGTCTCTTTTATATTTGATAGGATGTGCGTTGCGGTGCAGTGGATATTGACTCGGAACGACAAATCGGGGAGTCGAGTTCGAATTCCAGTTGAATTTCTAGCATTCACTTACGCGCAAATAACCTTGGGAAATATATTAATCCCTCTATTTTCTCCAGTTATGGGTTAATTAACAGGACAGATTGGGTTCTATAGCCTTGGTTGGCAACCAGTCTACCGCAGAAAGCAATGGCAACCTATTGCGGGATAATCTTCTGCCTAGTCAGTCATGTCTCTTTCGAAACACGCGTGTATCACGTGTGGCTCTTGACTGACTGACTGATTAAATTTGATTTGTCGTGGTGCTGTGGATATCGTATCGGAATGAGAAATCGGAGAGCCGAGTTCGATGTTCCAGTTGCATTCACTTACACATAAACTAGCAGTATAGCCTGGCGTTGCTCGGGTGTAATGAAAGCTTTAAAACTAATCCATGGTCTTGGAGCTCAGACTCTTTGGACGTTGGCACGAAAGACTAAAAAGCAATAGTTGTTTCCAGTTAAAGCGAAACCGTAGACTAAAAGAAAAATGAATGGATTTAAGTCAAATTTTGATTTCCTGGTATCGATATCAAATAAGTTTTTTTCGTTGTAAACTGAATTTTGAAGGCTAAATAAGTCCTCTGAGTAAATGGCTGACACTAAGAACTATAATTATACCTTCTTAGAGCCAAACCCGAAGCAAAAACTAACATTTCTGCACTATTGTAAGAACTGCAACCTTGAAACTTCTGAATATCGTTTCTTATGTCTTTGTCTATGAGTATATCAAATTTGATTAAAATCGGGCCACTCCTTCTATAACCTGATTTTTTCGATTATCGATATTTATCGGGGGTACCTCGATACAAAACCTAGCTAGAACACCCGCAGACGCTTATAGTACAACTGTGTAAATTTTCAAGAAAATCGGTTCTACCGTTTCGAGGTCTATAGGTAACACACACACACACACACACACACACACACACACACACACACAAAGTTCCATTTATAAATAAGTTTAGATACCCTTGGCATTTAAAAAAATCATTTCATCCCAAGTAAGGCGATGATGTCATTAAGACACAATGGATAACTTAGTGTGAGATAATGATAAAACATAAGTAAGGTGACAGAAAAACCAAAGAACATGTTTCAGGAAGACAAGATGGCGATTGGCTTTGCGTTAAAATTATAGGTGGTAGGGAAGCAAGAAATCAAAAAAGGGTTTCACGGGTTATTATTAAAAAAAGAAAGCACTATTATAATAGAAATGACAGTTATATCTAGCTATTTCAACATTAAAACTATTACATCTATTAACCAATCTATCATTATTTTTAAATTTCACGTGGCCGACGTACCAAGGCTTATTAGAACAACTGTCATTAAAATATTTGTAGAAAAGACAACAGGTAGCCTCGTCACACAACGGGGAAGTGATTGATAACATTGGAAATGTTTCTTTGGAGTTTAGCAAGAATCGCGAGATATATAGTCAAAGTCCCAGACGAATATTCAATGCATGGACGAATAGTATGTTAATAAATATGTAACATGGATTCTAACATCAAAAATGACCTGGCACTACACAGAGAAGCAACCTTTTTAGCCTCAGACCTGGTAACTGATTCAATGTAATCACCGCATTTCATGTCAGTGGAAAATGTGAAACCAAGAAGCTTCAATGATTTCTTACCCTAGAGGTTAGCTTCAGCCATACTGATGGATGGGAAAATTGTTCCCCATGAAGATTAAAAGAAAGCAGTTTCGTTTTTGAAACGTTAAAATTGACAAACCATTTATTTTCCCAATTATGAATCGACTTATTTCCTCCTGTTTTCGAAAACATAATAATTGCCGTTGACTCGTTTCCGAGTACACCCATCTACAAGGCGCTTAGGCCATCTCTGTTACAGATGTCTGTTCAGGCACGTTTGTGGTTGTTCAACACCCACAGAGCCCACCCGTGGTTCATACTCTAATTACATAATTACAGTTTTTGAGTAAGTGAACTCGCATAATCTGGCATGATCATCAATTTGAACAATGCCAGTACGTTTAAAGCCTAACAGTTTTATCTTTGGAGTAGATAGTCGCTACAATCACCCGGCTCATACTCCTCCTTCTTCTTTTGCACAGAAGTAAAAGTTCACCTATGGTTCCCTGTTTAGGAAGTGGCTCCCAGTTCTTTTTCTCTCCTCAGGGCTCAATATTGGTGCTCTCGCAAATTTTCTGCAATACATGTGGTCGGTGGCAACGTCATAGTGAGGGTACCGAATTTTCTGGTTACTGCTTCCGACTGGTAGTTAAGAGTCCTAACTCTTGCGTAGCGTCGAGAGCGGCTGCTCTGATCAACAGTTGCATAATATCGAGGTTACATGACGCGCATGGATAGGTGTCCCTGCAAGCGCTTTCGTTAGGCAATCCCGAGGCCACACTATGCTGCATTATGCGCTAGGTCCCTTCTTGCTCATGTTGTAGTCTACTTGAGTCGTCTCCTCACAAAAGCAACATAAAAATGAGCATTCACATTCAAAGTAACAAACCTAAACTAGTCCATCGAAAATCACCTACACCATTCAACCTTTCGTTCACAAACATTCGTGGTATTCGGACCAAATTTTGCGGCGTATAATCTTTCCACCACTAAAATTCCCCCGGCGTCTTCTCACTTTGCGAAACCAATCTTAACCCCTGAATCCTCTCCACTGATTTCTCGGTTCCTCGGTATCTTTCTATTTTAAGGAAAGACTCCAGTGTCCATATGCACGGTCTGGGAGTTTACGTCGGCCACCATCTCCCTCTCGCTAGGGTGATTTCTCTTGAATCTCATGACTATTCACACATGTGTCTACTTCTTTCAGTTCGAAAATCAGATATCTTTTCTTTCTCTACCACTCCCTTTCTTCTACTGACTGTTTCGTGCTAGACAGTATCTCCGACAATATAAATGAAGCCATTTCTTCCCATTCGTTTGCAAATATATTTGTGCTCGGTGACTTTAACGCTCACCATGCCAAGTGGCTAAAAACTTTGTCACTGACCCCGCAGGCATCCAATGCAGTCACCCAGTCTCTCAAGCAAATGGCACATTTCCCCACGCGTTTGTCCAGTATCCCTATAGAACATGCTTCTCTGCTAAATATCTGCTTGACTTCTATCTTTGACTCCTGCCAAGCAATGCAGCTTTTTTCTTTTGGAAACTCTGACCATGCCATGGTTTCTGTTAATATCTCTCTCCCAAACCAGGAGCCTCCTACCAACAGAATTTCTTACTGTTACTAAAGAACAAATAAGAATTCTTTCCGTGATTTTCTGTGTGACGTCCATTGGGAAAAGTGTTTAGCCTCCCTGTTGAGGACTGCGCCTTTGAGGTCTCCTCCTGGGTAAAAGCTGGCATCGGTGCTTTCATCCCAGCAAGGAAGTTCTACCTTAAGTCTCATTCGTCCCTATGGTGCTCTTCTGCTTGTTCAACCACCATTGCTCAAGGAATCACTTCTGGCTTTATCGGAGCCACGCAACAGACCACAATAAACGCCGTTTTGCTTCTGATCGTAATACGTGCAAGAGGATACTAAATAATACTCAGCTACTGTTTGGTGAGAGAATGAAGAAACGTATAGCAGCTCGCAAGTTCGTCGCCAAAGACTATCCCTCCTTTATTCAACAAATTTGAGGTCCGCACAGCCACGGCGGATGAGGCCGGGTGCTTTGATCATAGATTCTCCTCCTACTCTACATTTGCCTCGTCTGGGGTATCAGCACCTGATTTCCCACCTAGAACTGAGACTCAACTGAAGGATGTATGCATAACCCCCTCTCTGGTCTCCAACATAATTTCAAAGCTGGACCCCCATAAGACGTGCGGAGGTGACAGTTTTACGGAGAATTATGCCCCTGAACTCTCTTCTGTTCTCTCCAAACTCTATAATTACTGCCTCTTTGCTTCTTGATTTCCAACCTTTTGGAGGTCTTCCTTGGTGGTTCCTATATTCAAGAAATCTGGAGAACGCTCGGACCTCTCTAATTATCGCCCTATCAGCCTCCTTTCGACTTTTGGTAAGGTGGTCGAGGCTATCATTTATGCTGAATTGGTTCAACATCTCGCAGCCCATAGTCTATTCTCCGACAGATAGTACGGTTTCCGCTTTGCTAGGTCAACGGCGGATATTCTAAGGAACATTACTGAATTAATATACCAGGCTCTCAATACGAACGTTGAAGCTAAGCTGTTGCCCTTCTGTGCAAGCTACAGGGCTATGGCACAACTTGTTTGAATAGTTCCAATCGTTTCTATCAAACCGCGTGTTGAACGAACATGCCTCAAGATCCTACATACCAACGCGGGTGTCCCCCATAGCACTATACTAGGTCCGAAGCTTTTTCTGACCTTCATCAACGATCTCCTTGATGTAATCAGATCTCAAGTGAGCATTTAATTTTAATTAAAATTTTAATGCTTCTAAAACGAAGCTGCTATCCTTTAACTACCACAGACAATCTCTCTTATCCACCATCAGCATGGATAAAACTAGTCTACCGGAAAGACATACACTGAGCCTCTTCGGCCTCATTCTCACAACCGACCTCAAGTGGTGTGAATACATTGAATCAATAGATAAATCTACTGCTAGAAAGGTTGGGTCACTGTTTCGAGTGAGGAAGTTTTTCTCGTATGAATCCATCTTACACATATGTAAATCAACTATCCGTTCGTGCATTGAATGCTGCTGACATATCTGCTCGGGCGCCTCTGTTATTCATCTTGGAGTTCTCGACAAAATACAAAGGAGTAATCGGTTTCGACCTGGCAGCTCGACTTCAGTCACTTTCTCACCAACAAGATGTAGCTTCCTTCTGACTCTTCTACAAATATTTTCACGGCTTCTGCTTCGACGAGCTTAGCTCCCTTGTGTCCTCTCTAAACGAATTTACCCGAGAAACTAAACTGACAACAAGGTCCCACCCTTTTACTGTCAAAATAGTTAAATATAACCGTCTCTTCTACCATAATAGCTTCTTTTCTCGCACTTCCCGTTTGTGGAACTCCCTTTCGTATACTTGCTTTTCTGATGGCCATAATCTCCAAAGATTTAAGCACAACGTCAATCGTCATCCCCTTGACTTCCATCATTTCTTATCCTTTCCCCGACACCGTCTGAATCTTGCTCATCTCAATTAACTTTCACATAACTCTTTTCACACCAGTATTCTCATCCTTGTCTTACTATACGATTTTTTCTCGCTGTTGGATGGTGGTCAAGCATGTTGAAAATCACTTCTCTGATAATTTGGTCCTGAATATTTTTTTAAAATCATATCACCTCGAGCAAGGCGGTAACGCCACTGATGTGCAGGGGGCTACGTAAGAGTGAAAAGATTGGAGAAGAGAAAGCCGGAAACCACATCCTAAACAGGAAACGAGGGATGAGCCTCTTCACCCGTTCAATAGACGTGGGTGGAGTGTGAACCGGGCGATAGTTTAGTCTATCTGCTCCAATTGAAAACAATAAAAATAAAAAACAGTAAAAGAATGGAAAAAAGTAAAAGATTGGAAAAGAGAAAGCCGGAAACCACACCCTAAACAGGAAACAAGGGATGAGCCTCTTCACCCTTTCACTAGACGTGGGTGGAGTGTGAACCGGGCGATAAACTGCATCCGGCAACAAAGCCTCTGATTGGGAGGTTGTAAGGAGCATGGAACCACCTTGTAATTGCTGTTGTTCCAAGGTTTACCCTGACCTGAAATGGTAGCACCTGTTTTTAGGGTCCCAGTTAACAAATAGTTGATCCCCAAACTTGGGTGAAAACGATAGAGAAAAATATACATTTTTGAAGAAAAAATTATTGCCATAACACATTTTTGAAGACAAATAAATTCTCAGCAAAACTTTTTTTAAATACAAAACAAGAAGACATTTTCAGTTTTCTAAAATAAAAAAGAATAAAAACAAAAAACTTTCGTTAAAATCTGACATGATTAACCTTCTCACTATAACCGAACATTTAAAAATATCTTAAAATCCCACCTTTTTGGCATTAAGTAACACATATAGGTTAATATAGTGTTAACCAAAACTCAAACTCAAACTATCTGATAATTCAAACAGTGTGATTCAAACACGGATCTCATAATCGGAACGCCGGCGTTCTCCACCACTTGGATTCGGTGAGATGATAGGACGATCGATCTTGTCCGATTTTCTTTCTGATGCAACAAAATCTCCTGCACGTTAATATGAATGAAGACAAGTATATCTTTTTCATCAGCATGGCTTCTACTGATATCCAAGAGAGTGACTCGCGCACGCTATTTGAGCTAACGATCTCGGCTGACATTAAGTGGAAAGACTCTATTGAATCAATTGCTAGGTTAGTTCCTAAGAAAGTTGGTTCCCCATATCGTACTAGACAGTTATTCTCTCTTAAATTTATCTTGCATATCTATAAGTCTACTATTCGTCCAAGCTTAGAATATTGCTGCCACATATGGCCAAGTGCTCTTGCTTTCTAGTGCTCCTTGATAAGATCCAAAAAAGAATCTACAATATTATTGGCCTAAATCTGGCGTTTTGCATTCAGTCTCTTTCCCACCGCCCTAAAGGGTGCCACTCTTATCTTCTCTATAAACACTTTCATGGCAATTGTTCTAATCAGCTTTCCTCTTTGGTACATTGGCTTTATGAATAAGCGCAGTACTAGGTTAGCAGCTTATAAAATAAAGGGTGTGCAATGATATCGGATCTGACCTGGCATCTTGGCTTTAATCACTTTTCCACTGCAGTAACTTAGCTTCACTTTGTCTTTTCTATAAATGTTTTCTTGGTAATTGTTCTGATAATCTTTCCTCTTTGGTACATTGGCTTTATGAATAAGCGCAGTACTAGACTGGAAGCTTATAAAATGAAAGATGCGCAATGATATCGGTCCTGACCTGGCATCTTGGCTTCAATCACTTTTCCACTATAGTAACGTAGCTCCCAAGTGTCTTTCTTATAAATACTTTCATGGTAAATGCTCCGATAACTTTTTGCGTTATGGTCCGGAGACTCTTCAAATATAAGCACAGTACAAGACTGGCGTAGAGGTCTCGTCAATTTACAGTTAAAATGGCTAGATATAGATTATATGCTAACAGTTTCTTTTCTCACATTTCTCGTTCGTGGAACTCCTTTCTGGTTCCATGCATCCCAGCCAACATTAATCTCCAAAATACTCAGTGCAATGTCAATCACTATCTGCTGACCTCTTGATTAGTCTTCCTCTGTTCTCGCTCCTTAGCAATGTTCCTGTTTCTAACATTTTTGCATACAGTAACTCCCACCGTCTCTATGTCTCTACTGCCTTGCTTGTGAGTGAACTCTATAAAAGTAAAAGATCCATTTAGATTTTTAAATCTACTGTAGACCAGAGCATTAGACTTAACTCCCTTTACGACATTAGGTTTCATATTTTGTTCATTGACGAAATGATTCTTGGAATTAACCATGAAATGGTTTCCCATTGCCTTCTCTACAGTAATTTCTTGAGACACTGCTTTTAGTTAGCTAGCTGTTGACTCCTCGAGAGTTATTCTAGTCTTTGGTAGATTTTATTTTTTTATCCTACTAGGTTGCTAACAACCCGTCTAACTCACAAGACGATGGAATGAGAAAAACTTCGATGGTGAAATACATATATATATATATATATATATATATATATATATATTCTAAACATATGCTGTTAAATATAAGAGACAATGAATGTTTATTATGTTTAATCATGAGCCGTTCTAAACGTCGTATTTTTGCATTAATTTCAGTTGAAAATAAAGACAAAAATTCTCCAACATTTGGATAATTATTTATTGATTTTCTTCTAAGCTTTCGGCTCACATGAGCCATCTTCAGAGAGGTTGTTTAGGCTGAAATATTATAACATCCACCATCAACGACGATTTTATTTTATGTTGACATAAAACTCCGCTTGGCAACGGCAATAGTTACCAAAAATAATAAACGCAGTTCTTAAGTTTGCGATGCGGTTTTATAACGTCACACCGAGTGATAGCGCGAAATGACAACAAAACCATGTAGTCAAATGCAATGTAATATGTTATTTCCGGATTTAAAGTTGTTTTTATTGAGTGTTGGTTATAAACAAGATGAAAAAACTCTCAAAAACATAATACGGAGAAATGTTAAACCAGTGAAAGTATATATATATATATATATATATATATATATATATATAAACTCTCTTCACAAACATATATACGTTACTGTGAGCCGGTTTGTATGAAAATAAGGATTTTGTACGTCTTTATCTTTAGTGAGAGATGGATTTATGGACCACAGTTATTAGTGTAGTAGAAATAAGAGAATGAAATAATTATTAAGTTGTAAACAGAGGCTGGAAAGTGCGACACTGAGTCCTGAAGTCGTTTTGGGATGGCCAAGGGCTTATTCCAAAAGCTAAGCAGAGTATTTAGAGACAGGAAAATCTCATTGGAAACAAAGAAAAGAGTATTGAACTGTTACATGATATCTGTTCTACTATATGGCAGCGAATGTTGAACACTCTTCTAAAAGACGAAAGAGAGACTAGAAGCAACAGAAGTGTGGTCCTACAGAAGGATGCTGAGGATACCATGGACTGAATATATGAGCAACGACGAGGTTTTGGAGAGAATGAAATAAAAAAGGAAACTTATATTAAACATTAGAAAATGATATTTGAAATTTCTGGGACAAGAAAGGAGGGCTTGTAGTATCTGATACCCACGGGGTGAATAGAGGAAAATAGAAACAAGGGAAACAGCACATGACATACTTGATGGGCTTAAGCAAATGGATGGCTGAGCGATGTTTGGGAGAGATAACAAAAAGAAAATACTTTTTAAGAGCTACACTAGACAGGAAGATGTGGAGGGTTATGATCGCCTACAT
The DNA here is from genome assembly GCA_037127315.1 of Ascarosepion bandense. Classification (NCBI taxonomy): domain Eukaryota; kingdom Metazoa; phylum Mollusca; class Cephalopoda; order Sepiida; family Sepiidae; genus Ascarosepion; species Ascarosepion bandense. Next base: position 5,557,502 of record JBBBDQ010000514.1, on the reverse strand, counting down.
CCTGAAGGAACAGGGAACATAAATAAAGAAGCTGCAGTCACTCTCTCACCGGCGTGACGTGGCTTCCCTGTGCCTCTTCTATAAATACTTTCACGGCTTCTGCTCCGATGAACTTAGATCACTGGTGCCCCCTAGGTACGAATTTGCACGAGATACTAGATTAGCAACTAGGTCCCACCCTTTTACAGTGAAACCGATAAAATGTAACCGAAATTTCTACTCCAATAGCTTCTTTTCTCGCACTACCCGCCAGTGGAATTCCCTTCCACATGCTTGCTTCCCCGACAGTTACAATCTCCAGGAGTTTAAATGTAAGGTCAATAGACACCTCCTAACACACTAAGTCGCTTCCATTCTCTCAAACACTCTTCCCACCTACCCAAACCTCATCCTCTGTATTCCTACCCGTCTATCACCTCCCTTCTGACATTTCCTATATTTGACCACTCTTTCTCATCACCTTCCCCTATGTAACCCCTTGCGCAATAGTGGCAGTGGAATGCCTTGCTTGGGGCGATATGATGAAAAAAAAATTAAGTACACTCGGCCTACGTTTGTGGCTCTAGGAGTTGAACAGGAGGATAGGTTTATCACTTGTTTTCCAGTTTAGAATTCGTTTTCCGGCTTAGGATTTGTTTAAAGTATTTTCCTTCTCTTCCACATTTCTTAATGGGGCTTCGTACTCTGTAATCCCCTACCTCGAGTGGCTCTTAGGCATTGCACAAAGGGAACATCATTCTGAAAAAGTGTAAACTGGATCTAGGTCTACCTTTCTGTCTTGTGTAACTCGGCCCTTTTAGACTCGAGTGTAAACAGGACACATATCGACCTCTAAGACACGAGTGTGGGTCGGTCATATGCACACTTTTCTGCAGCTAGTATAAACCAGACAGCTGTCTGCATTCTAGATACGAGTGTAAACCGGACACATGTCTTCCTTTTTTAGTCTAATGCAAACCAGACATATGTATACTGTTTTGCATTGAGTGTAAACAAGGCCTTTGTTTACCCTTTCGACTCGAATGCAAACCAGGCAAATTTGGTCATTTTCGACTCTAATGTAAACCGGATATATGTATATCGTTTTGGTTCAAGTGTAAACCTTTATCTACCTTTTTAACTCAAGTGTCAACGAGACATATGTATACCTTTTTGTCTCGGATGCAACCGGACATACAATACCGGCCATAATTATTAGGCCACCCCAGCTTTTTAAAAAAATGATGTATTTCATACTATTTTTCGTATTTATTGCCAAATAAATAATTCTAAATGAAAATAGAATGGTTCATTTGTTATTCTTACTTTGCAAAATTTTACAAGGCAGCCAGGAAGCCTTTGCTTCAGCCAGCTAATAAGAAGTGACTAGCATGGGAAAGAGAGCACAAAAACTGGACACCAGAACAGTTCATTTGATGCACATGTTATTGTGCAGTATTAACAAAAGAACCATTTTATTTTCCTTAAGAATTATCCACTTGGCAATAAATACTAAAATAGTATGAAATACATCATTATTTTTAAATTGGGGTAGCCTAATAATTATGGAAGGTAGTGTATATATACTTTTTTGGATTGAGTGTAAATTAGACACATGTCTACCGTTTTTGCTCTTATACAAGCTTAACATGCGTTTATTTTAGCAAGGTTAGTGCAAGGTTTTGTGAATCAAGTGTGAAACAGCACCTCCATCAACCTCTCTGACTTGTGTAACCCGGTCCTATTTTTTATTCTTGTGCAAACCAAACCGATAACTTTCTGTTAATTTTCTGTTTGTTGTTCAAAAGAACTTATCTGTCAGTCAGTTAAGTATCATACGTGATACACGCTTGGATGATCATGTCTCGAAAGAGACATGACTGACTTGGCAGAAGATTAGCACGCAGTAGGTTGCCATTACTTTCTACGGTGGACTGGTTGCCGACCAAGGCTATAGAACCCCGTCTGTCCTGTTATTTAACCTGTAACTGGAGGGAAGAGACTGATTAATACCTTACTTAAAGGGTATTTGCGCGTAAGTGTAAGCAGGGAATTCAACTGGAATTTGAACTCGGCTCCCGATTTCTGGTTCTAAGTCCTAAAAGAACTTATATTCGCGTTAAAATAATCCAACTAAAGTCTCCTTTTCCTCTGTGAAGATTTTTTCCAGCATTCACTGCCGTATGAAGCTTGATAAGGAATCGCTTTTCTGTCATTATAATCAATCTTAAACACTTCGCCGTAGATGAGTATTTCAACGAGCAATAATCATGAATTTTTTTTCTGGCTCAGAACGTCCAAAGACATTTTAGATGAATGTTCACAGATCTGACATCCTATTCAGCCGTGAAGTCAAGGATCTGTTATTTAAATGTTTTTTTTTCCCGCCGATAGAGAACGCTGATAAAACAAACAGAATGAGAGCAAAATGACACTATTCAGAAAAAGATCAATCTCGATAAACGCAGTGCTGGAGATGGGATACTTGAAAATCAAAATCACCTGTTCTCAGTCGTCGCTTGGGAGAGTGACCGCTGGCGACCGTGGAGGGAGAAGGTAGCGGTGTCGTTGACAGAAACTGACCAAAAGATTAACCCTTTTTTTTTTTGTACTTCCGATGGTCGAAAGATTTTGCGAGATAAAGTTTAAAAGAAGCTATAAGGATTGGCAATGGAGCATTCATTATTTAGTTTATCCCACAGCGGCCATAGATTTTTTTAAACCATTTCACTCCAAAGCAAGGCGTAAATGCCACTAAGACAAACGTTGTCAAAAACGGCGAAAGAGAATAACAAAGCTTTAGTAAGAGCGTTGAAAAGGTCACTAAAAGAAGAGTTTTCAGAAAACCCAAACATGGCGATTAATACTACATTCATAATTTTGAAGATTACATTGGCAAGAAAGCAATAAATCGGATAGGATGATAAAAGGAAGAAAAGAAACTATTAGAATAGAACTTACAGTTGCATCTAGCTAGTTCAGTAGTAAAACAGTGAGACCTAGTTGCCAATCTATTCAGTCAGTAAAGTACCATAGTTAACAGACGCTTAGGCGATCATGTCTCGAAAGCGACATGACTGACTATGCAGAAGATTATTCCGCAGTAGTATGCCATTACTTTCTGCGGTAGAATGGTATCCAACCAAGGATATAGAACCCAATATTTCCTGCTATTTAACCCATAGCTGGAGAGAGAAACGACAGATTAACAATTAAGGTGGTAATTGACGTTGCATTTAAACTTTCGGAGATTGTAGCTATCAGGGAAGCAAGCAGATGAGAGTTATTTCCACAAACGGGATGTGCGATAAAAAAAACTGTTCAAATAGAAGGTACTGTTACATATAACTATTTCGACGGTAAAAGGGTGGAACTTTTATGCCAATCTAGTAGCATACGAGAATTCATGTGGCCGGGGTACCAGGAAAAAATGCTCGTTAGAGAAGTCAATAATTACTTCTTTTTTTTTTTTTTTTAGAAAAGACAGCCACTTCACGCCACATCCCGTCGGTGAGAAAGGGACTGAAGGCGGATTTCCAAATCAGGATCGATTATATTGCAGATCCTCCTTTGGGTTGTTCGAGAACCTCAAGATTAATAGCAGTAGCGCTCAACCAGATATGGCAACAATGCACAAATGGTAGATTTATAAATGTGCAAAATCGATCCTAACGAGAAAAACTTCCTGGACCGACACAGTGAACCAACTTTCCTAGCAGTATATGCAGCTTTGGATTCAATGTAGTCATTCCATTTGAGGTCATTTTAAAGAGTGAGGACAAGGAGGCTCAGTGTGTTGCTCTCTAGGAGACAAGCGCCATTGATTCTGATGATAAGTAGGAAAGTCTCTTTCTGATGGTTCCTTTAACTTACGGTTACATCTAGCTAGTTCAGTAGTAAAACAGTGAGACCTAGTTGCCAATCTATTCAGTCAGTAAAGTACCATAGTTAACAGATTCGTTAATGTCAAGTTTGAAAATGTCTTTATCTATCTATCTATAGCAAAAAAAAAAAAATTGGGTTTTTTATTTATTTATTTATTCTGTTATGCGAAGCTATCCTGGCCAAGGTATCAGCAGCCACTTATTGCCCTCCCCGCTATGGTCTGTTCTTCAAATTCAAGTTTACCAAGCAGCTTAACTCGATGTTGATTTTTGGGAAAAGCAAGAGTTGAAGACTGAAACTTTCTTAATTCAAATTTCCTGTGTTAAACTGTGTAGTATGTTACGAATTGTTTCTTAAATCTGTATTTTTTTGTTGTTTTTTTCTCACTTTTTGGCGTTCATGCTTCATTTAGACTTTAACTAAACTAAAACTTAGTTAACTCTCCAACCTTGGAAGTTTGTTTGTTTGTTTGTTTTTTTAAATAGGAGTAGATAGGTCACACTATCACCCGGTTCGTACTCCTCCCACGTCTATTGAACTGGAGTAGAGGCTTGACCCTTGTTTCCTGCTTAGGATGTGATTTCCGGCTTTCTCTTCTCTCTCTTCAGACCTTGGTATTGGTGCTTCCGTGAGTTTCCTGCGATCTGGCCGGTTGGTGGCAAAGGCTCATCACTGTGAGGGTACCGGGTTGGCAGTTTCCTGGTTGCTGCTTCCAACTGGTAGTTAGGAGCCCTAACTCTTGCGTAGCGTCAAGAGCGGCTGCTCTGATCAACAGTTGTATAATATCGGGGTTCTTGTAGTGCCATGTCGCGCATGGATAGGTGTCCCTGCAAGTGCTTTCGGTGGGCAACCCCGAGGCCACACCTTGTTGCAGCCCTAGCCAGTTTCCCTCCTAGCACAGATAGTGGTTAATGACCGCCTGTATCCTCTACCCTAGGTCCCTTTCTATAAACAAAATCATGACTAAACAAATCAGAAATTACCCTAAACCAGTTAAATTCAAACCACTTAAACGCATTAATCTTTCATTCACTAATATCCGCGGCAATCGTACTAACTTTTCTATTGTAGAAGCGTTCCTGCATGAAAAGGCCCCTGACATCCTTGCGCTCTGCGAAACTAACCTCAACTCGGCTATTCCCTCCTCTGACCTCTCCATCCCTGGTTATCTTCCCCTTTTAAGGAAGGATTCCACTGTCCACATGCATGGGCTGGGTGTCTACGTCAGCAAACACCTCCCCATAGCTAGGGTGACTTCACTCGAATCTACTGACCACCAATACATATGTCTCCGCCTATCTCTCCTCAGTTCGGTTAGTTACCTATTCTTTCTTTACCGTTCTCCCTCCTCTCCTGACTGCTCCCTACTAGATAGCATTGCTGACGACATAGATAAGGCTATTTCCTATCACCCATTCGCCCACATATTTGTATTTGGAAACCTCAATGCCCATCACTCTGAGTGGCTTGAAAACGCCGTTACTGATCCAGCGGACATCCACGCCATGAACTTCGCTATTTCCCAATCCCTTACGCAAGTGGTGGACTTCCCCACTCGCTTCCCAAGCACTCCCTCGGGTCATTCCTCACTACTACATATATGTTTCACCTCTGCGCCTCACGCTTGTCAAGTCTCGCAGCTTTGCCCTCTCGGCAACTTCGACCACGCTGTAGTCTCTCTCAGTATTTCTTTCCAATCACACTCCCCCCAGGATCCCCCTACCTATAGGACCTCCTACCTCTACCAAAAAGCTGACTGGGAAGCCTTTCGCGATTTCCTCTGCGACGTCCCTTGGGGAAAAGTGTCCGACCTATCAGTTGATGACTGTGCCTCTGAGGACTCGTTATGGGTGAAAGCTAGCATTGATGCCTTCATACCCACCAGGAAGTATTGCTTAAAACCTCATTCCTCTTCGTGGTTCACTCCGGCCTGCTCAGCCGCCATTGCGCACAGGAACCATTACTTCCGTCTATTCCGGAGACAGTCAACTGATCACAATAGGCGCCTGTTCATATCTGCTCGCAATGAGTGCAAGAGAACCCTAAATGACGCCAAACGGTTGTTTACTGAGAGAATGCGACAGCGCATAGCTGAGCGCAAGTTCGGCTCCAAGGACTATTGGAGGATTTGCAAACGAGTGCTCAACAATAGGAAATCCTCAATACCTCCTTTAATCCATGAATTTGAGGTTCTCACGTCATCTGCGGACAAAGCTGAGTGCTTTGCCCGCAGATTCTCATCCAACTCCACATTTGACTCGTCCGGAGTACACCCACCCGACTTCCCTATTAGAACTGAGGCCAAACTGCACGACGTATGTATTACCCCGACAGTAGTATCCCGAGTAATTTCAAAACTCGACACCCATAAGGCTTGTGGAGACGATGGAATCCCGGTGATAGTCCTTAAGAGATGTGCTCCTGAACTTTCCCCTGTCCTCTCTAAATTATTTAACTACTGCCTTTCTGCTTCCTGCTTCCTGCTTTCCTGCATGCTGGAAGTTCTCTTCAGTCGTTCCTATATTTAAGAATTGTGGTGAACCCTCGGACCCATCCAACTATCGCCCTATCAGTCTTCTACCGATATACGGGAAAGTATTCGAGGCCATAATCAATGCTGAAATAGTTCATCATCTCACTGCCCACAAACTCTTCTCTGACAGGCAATATGGATTCCGCTTTGCCAGGTTCACGGTCGATCTGCTAACAACCGTAACGGGGTACATGCTACAGGCTCTTGATGAGTCTGAGGAGGCTCGCGCGGTTGCTCTGGAAATCTCCAAGGCTTTCGACAGGGTTTGGCGCTCTGGCCTCCTATGCAAACTATGGGGTTACGGTATTACCGGTCGCCTGCTTCACCTAATCCAGTCTTTCTTAAATAACCGCAAAATGAAGGTCGTTTTGAATGGGCGTCCTACAGCACGTCACTCTTCCTTATTTTCATCAACGACCTCCCAGATGAGATCAGGTCCCAAGTAGGCATCTACGCAGATGACACTACAATATACTCCCGCACCAGTAAGAAAACTGTCGTGGCGGACAAACATAATCTCGCTGCTGACCTTGAACAGGATCTACACTCTGTGGTGAACTGGGGCAAGAAGTGGCTTGTCAACTTCAATTCATCTAAGACCAAGCTGTTGTCTGTCAACCATCACAGGCAACCTCTCCTGCCTCCCATAAGCATGGACCAAGCGATTCTCCCGGAGAGCAATACACTACGCCTCCTCGGACTTATCCTGTCCTCAGACCTCAAATGGAACCACTATATTGAATCCATAGCAAAATCTACTGCTAAGAAGGTTGGGTCACTATGTCGATCCAGGATGTTTTTTCCGCCTGAATCCATCCTGCATATATACAAGTCAACCATCCGTCCGTGCATGGAGTACTGCTGCCATTTATGGTCAGGCGCCCCTGCCGTTCTCTTCAGTGTTCTTGATAGGCTCCAAAGGAGAGTCTGTAATGTGATAGGTATTGATCTGGCGGCTCGACTGCAGCCACTTCCCCATCGTCGAAATATGGCCTCCCTTTGTCTGTTCTATAAATACTTTCATGGCTTCTGCTCGGACGAACTTAAGTCACTGGTGCCCCCTCAACAGGTGTTTACTAGTGCAACCAGACTGGCAACTGGGTCCCACCCATTCACAGTCAGATTAGCCAAATGCAGACGACAATTCTGCTCCTTCAGCTTCTTCTCTCGCACTTCCCGCCTGTGGAACTCGCTCCCGTATTCTTGCTTTCCTGACGGCTACAATCTCCAGAAATTTAAATGCACAGTCAATACTCATCTACTAACCATTGGACTCTAGCTCTCTCCCCACCCCCGTATAACCTTCACTTTCTTTCCACCCCTGTATCTGTCATCGGCACCTGCTTTCTCAGCTTTCTATTGCTACTTTCTAACTAGTTTGTACTCCTCACTCTCTTCTAATTAATCTTTTTACAGTTATGTAGCCCCCTGCACATCAGTGGCATTTCAGCCTTGCTCGGTGTGAAATCATTATATATATATATATATATATATATATATATATATATATATATATAAATTTTGTTATTACAATGGTTATAAAAGCATAATATCACTACATAAAGATTTTCATGTTTCAGAACAATACAGTTCTTCTTCAGGTGATATGTTAAAATAAATGGTGAAAATGATGAAAATTTTCACCATTTATTTTAACATATACCTGAAGAAGAATGTATTTTTCTGAAACATGAAAATTTTGATGTAGTGATATTATGCTTTTATAACCATTGTAATAACAAAATTACAATATTAAAATCTACTGTGTATCGAGCACTCTTTATAAAACTAAATACTTGAACAGTGGATGTTAATCTATGTGTTCTTTCACTTTTTTGTAATATATATATATATATATATATATATATATATATATATATAATTTTCAGAAGATGGATACATGTTTTTATAAAAAGAATAGCAGTATAGCCCAGCGTTGCTCGGGTGTAATGAAAGCTTTTATATATATATTATCGATTTTCTGCACTATTGTAAGAATTAGAAGAACCCCTGCACGTGTGCTAAATAAAGGGTTCGGTCCGAAATTTCAACGTATACTACCTGAAGAAGGTCGGGACGTACAACAGCCGAAACGTCGTAAATATGATGAGGACAACAGTCCGAACGATGTAAATCCTCTTGTTTTCTGTTTGGAATTGGATTTCTGGTTGCTTCTAAAGTCGACTTCAACTCTATACTTTGAGGTCTCTTTCTAAAACTCTGAGCTTTTATTTGCGACTAGCAGTATAGCCTGGCGTTGCTCGGGTGTAATGAAAGCTTTAAAATTAATCCATGGTCCTGGAGCTCAGACTCTTTGGACTTATTTATAAATGGAACTTTGTGTGTGTGTGTGTGTGTGTGTGTGTGTGTGTGTGTGTGTGTGTGTGTGTGTCAGTGTGTGTTCATTACCGATAGACTCTTAAACGACTGAACCGATTTCCTTGAAAATTTACACAGTTGTACTATAAGCATCTACGAGTGTTCTTAGCTAGGTTTTGTGCCGAGGTACCCCCGATAAATATCGAAAATCGATAATCGAAAAAATCGGGTTATAGAAGGAATTGTTCGATTTTAATCAAATTTGATACACTCATAGGCAAAGACATAAAAAACGATATTCAGAAGTTTCAAGGTTGCTGTTCTTACAATAGTGCAGAAATTTGATAATATATATATATAAAAGGCAAGATGTTTGCGTGTGTGTCTGTTTAGCTGCCTGTATGTCTGTATTTTTTCAGCCGTTTTATTTTAGTTTTTGCTTTGGGTTTGGCTCTAAGTAGGTATAATTGTAGTTCTTAGTCTCCGCCATGATACCATTTACTCAGAGGACTTATTTAGCCTTCAAAATTCAGTTTACGACGAAAAAACATTTGATATCGATACCAGTAAATCAAAGTTTGACTGCCATCCATTCATTTTTCTTTCAGTCTACGGTTTCGCTTTAACTGGAAATAACTATTGCTTTTTAGTCTTTCGTGCCAACGTCCAAAGCGTCTGAGCACCAGGACCATGGACTAGCTTTAAAGTTTTCAGTACACCCGAGCAACACCGGGCTTGTTAAACAAAATCAAAAACAAAAAAAATATATGCGTATACCTACGGTGCCAAAAGGAAAGAGTATACCATAGTTTATTCTCTTTTAAAAGTATTCTGGCTTTGGTTGCCACATCGGATTTGCGATAAATAACCTAATATGCTAGTGTAAAGCCGCGTAAATATTTCAGGAAAATATACATTTTTTAAATAATTTCGCCCCCCAAAAAAGCCATAAAAAGAAACTCAGATAATGCCAGGAAGGACAATAATAGAACTGTTATTAAAAACAAAACAAACAAACATACAAAAAACAGAAGATAACGATCGACACTGTATTGACATTCTTGAAGATTGTAGTTGACATGAAAGCTGGAAGTGAGAACCAGATAGTGCGAATTGTGAGAGAAGGAACAATTAGCGAGCGCTTTATGGATACAACTAACAATTTAAACGCTAAAATGATGAGACCTAACTTTACATCCAGCACTGGACTAGTCAGCCATGCCTGATTTTTCTATTTCCTTTCGTGTTGCGGCTACAGTAGAGGAAACAAAAACTTGGAGAATTGAGTTACTAAAGGGAGTTAATTGATACTGAGATATCCAGAAGAAGCATGGCACATAGAACTAGAAGAATCTATCCCTGTGGATTAAATAAAGAGTACAGTCCGAAATTCCAACGTATAATGTTGAAGCTTATCATGGCCGAAACGTACTGAATATGACATTAATGATGAGGACAAAAGTCCAAGCGATGTAAATGCTTTAGTTTCCAGTTTAGAATTGGATTTCCGGTTCCTTTAAAGTCTACTTTAACGCTATACTCTTAAGGTCTACGGCTCAAACTCTGAACTGTTATTTACAATTGAATTGCTTTATCTTTTTTCAATAAGTGTAGATAGGTTCACCTATCGTCCGGTTCACACTCGTCCCCTGAATTTTAAACCGGATTTCACGGTAGACTGTATGTAGACTGTCTGTGTTTATGAGGTTTGATTCGGCTTCGTCTCCTGGGAAATCATTCATGGTCGAGCGGTTAAGACACATCATATTAATTGATGGCTTCCCCTATGTTGAATTGCACACATTATCCTTATAAAATTTCTCAAATATAATGTAATTAAAAACAGAATATCTACTCAAATACGAATATCTATTAAAAATAATGTTCAAACAAATAAACTATATATATCGTTGCTTAGCAATGTTTTACGTCAACACAAGATAAAATTATGTTAACGTCCCTTTAACCTCTCTGGATATGTCTCATGTGAGCCGAAAGCTTAGAACCATCAGAATCAAAAAATACCCAAATGTTAGACAATTTTTGTCTTTATTTTCACCTGAAATAAAAGTCAAAATACGATGTTTAGAACGGCTCATGATCAAACATAATAGACATTCATTGTCTGCTATATTTAACAGTATATGTTAAAATTATATATATATATATATATATATTCTAAACATATGCTGTTAAATATAAAAGACAATGAATGTTTATTATGTTTATGTTTAATCATGAGCCGTTCTAAACGTCGTATTTTTGCTTTAATTTCAGTTGAAAATAAAGACAAAAATTCTGCAACATTTGGATAATTTTTGTCTTTATTTTCAACTGAAATTAAAGCAAAAATACGACGTTTATTCATTGTCTCTTATATTTAACAGCATATGTTTAGAAAATTACTTGCTGCCTCGATATACTAAATACATATATATATATATATATATATATATATATATAGTGACGTATAATAAATAAATATACATATGAAGAGAGTGTACATATGTATAGTATTATTATTATTCAGGTGCAAATAAAAAAGTGCTCAATATATAACCAGAGTTGTATTATATATTAATATATACACATTATCCTACGTCTATGGCACGACCCAGAGTTTAATGCGTGATGAAATTAAAAGCTGATTATTTAAAAGATTTAATAGATTTGAATTTAAGTTCACTCGATGTTCATGGGAAATAAATCTTATTTAACTAAGTTACTGCTTTTTTAATAATACGATTAAATATTTAAATATTCTACTGTTACATGTAGATAAAGATCTAAGATTTAAATTTAATATTTAAAACTAAAAGTAAAATTAAAAGTAAAAATAATAAAATGCAGGGAGAAGTGTAGCGTTGGAGGTGTTCCTTGAACGTCGGGAGTCACCAGTGAAGCCGTAGGGAGATGGTTAATTTTTCTTTGCTTCCTCCTTGGGTCTTACTTAACCGAACTCCCTACAGCTTATAAGTTTTATGTAGAATTATCATCATCAGAATTATCAGCATCAGAATTATCATCATCAGAATTATCATCATCATCAGAATTATCATCATCAGAATTATCATCATCAGAATTATCATGATCATCAGAATTATCATCATCAGAATTATCATCATCATCAGAATTATCATCATCAGAATTATCATCATCAGAATTATCATGATCATCAGAATTATCATGATCATCAGAATTATCATCATCAGAATTATCATCATCAGAATTATCATCATCAGAATTATCAGAATATTTTCATCAGAAGGTTGGTTGTCGGCAGGTTGGAGTGTGTAGAATTGTAGAATAATAAAATATACATTTTTCATGTTAAAATAGAAATTTATTAAAAGAAGGAATAACAAGAATTTGTAGAAATTAATGTTCACTGAGAAAGTTAAGTGTATCAAGAGTTCGTACAAAATGTTCGTAGTCGTAATTGTAGAAATAGATAAGGAAAAGAGAAAGAGGGCAATGTCAGAGTCGCTTGAAGTGGAAGTCACATTTTAGATATGTTTCTCTCTTTTGCTGCTCCCATCTCTGACTCTTGACTGACGCCGAGGTCCTTTATATAGTCTTTTTGAATTTCACACTGGATCACCAAGTCCTTCCAAGTGTTACAAGTCGCTCCCCTTGGTCAAAAATCATTTTAACACCAACTTGCGAAATCTGGTTACGACTTTTTCGTTAAGCACATGGCTAATCCTTTTTCAATTTAGGAGAACTAGGATTTCACACGTCATTGTGAATTTTTGTAAAAGTGAAGAAGAGAGTTGATTTTAATTAATTTCTTCTCCGCTACAGGAGAAATCAAATGGCGTACATTATAGGTCTTAAAAATTTAAATATTCAAATATTACATGTACTTAAAAAAGGAAGGGATAATTAAAATGTTAAATAAACTTAAAAATAAGATAAAATAAATGAAAAGAAAAATTAAGAAATAAAATTTAAAATTAAGAATTAAAAATGTAAGGAGTAAAAATAAAAGGTGATTAATTCATGATTGTTAAATGCAATATTGTGGAAGAAAGAAAGAAAGAAAGAAAGAAAGAAAGAAAGAAAGGAAGAAAGAAAGATAGAAAGGAAGGAAGGAAGGATGGTGACAAAGAAAGAAAGGAAGAAAGAAAGAAAGAAAGGATGGTGACAAAGAAAGAAAGAAAGAAAGGAAGAAAGAAAGAAAGAAAGAAAGAAAGAAAAGATGGTGACAAAGAAAGAAAGAAAGAAAGAAAGAAAGGATGGTGACAAAGAAAGAAAGAAAGAAAGAAAGAAAGAAAGAAAGGAAAGGAAGGAAGGAAGGAATGGTGACAAAGAAAGAAAGAAAGAAAGAAAGAAAGAAAGGAAGGAAGGATGGTGACAAAGAAAGAAAGAAAGAAAGAAAGAAAGAAAGAAAGGAAGGAAGGAAGGATGGTGACAAAGAAAGAAAGAAAGAAAGAAAGGAAGAAAGAAAGAAAGGAAGGAAGGATGGTGACAAAGAAAGAAAGAAAGAAAGAAAGGATGGTGACAAAGAAAGAAAGAAAGAAAGAAAGAAAGAAAGAAAGAAAGAAAGAATGAAAGCGGTAAACGTAAAGAGGGATCTATATCAATCTGAGTCTAGGAATTTAAGTATTTTTTTGCAATAAAAGCTATAAATCAGTTTTTGCAATAAAAGCTATGTGAGAAATATTCGCACATAACTCAGAGCTTAGGCAGTGGAAGGAAACAGTCAGACAAACAAGACATACCTGATAAAGTAAAACAATTTATTGTCTTGCAAAAACTGATTTTTGCGGCTACTTCGTAGCCTGGTATAGTCCTTCTCGCTGCTTAGCTTGGTATAGTATCCTCCGTCTAGGAGTGGGATGAAAAAGACACAAGGAACTGCGATCCGCGACGTACAGGAACTTTCTTCTGGGTCTGCTTCTTTCACAGTTTCTTATCTTGGTATAAGATGATAGTGCTTAGAGAATTTTTCCCTAGGAAGGCAAGGCTTTGCCCATAGGGTATCCTTTTTACGGTAAGAAGGGTAACAAGAGATTTTCTCTGTTACAAAGTTGTGGCATTAGCCTAAAAGATTACAAAGAATTGGTAAGATGGTCTCGATATAGCGAGACAAGTGGGCGCCAATTTAGGCCCTGCTGCAACAAAAATCCGGAGCGGCACAAATACGTCCGATACTGTTCGTGCTAGCTGAGAAAAAGGAGTGAACAAAACCATCGTGTAAAAAAAAACATAAAACCTCTGGTAAAGCCCGCCTAAAGTTCAAAACGAGGTTCGGGTTAAATCAGCCAATCAGGAGACCCGTTACATCTGTAAATTTCCGACACACTGCCAACGGAGAACGAAAAAAGTAATGGTTATCCATTACTTTTTTTTTTTCATAGAATAAGATCAAGGGGAACTGAATGTGCTTCTGTCTGCCTTTAATTCCAGGGGAAATAAATGTTTTAAGGAATGAACCTGTTCGCAAAAAAATCGAACAGTTTTGCAATAAAAGCTATCGAACAGTTTTTGCAATAAAAGCTATAAATCTGAAAAATTTTAAATTCCAAAAAAGAAAAAAAAAACACTGCCAAAGGAGCAACGAAAAAGTAATGGTTATCCATTACTTTTTTTTTTTTTTTAGATCTTTAATTATGCCGAAACAAACAATGGGATTTTTTTTTATTGTACAATTACAATACATTGTTACATGTTTTTTCCTATTTCTCATTTTTAAAAATGAAAATTCCAGTCTAAGCCTTCTGGACAATCATCATATAAAAAAAAGTTTCAAATAAGACTTCGTCAAATTTAGACATTAAAAATTATAAGTGAAAAAAAGTCAGTCATAATGTTTCATTTAAAAAGAACATTATTTTCATATGAGTCGTTAGGATTTTCAACTTCTAATCCATAATCAATTAAAAAATGATTTAAATGTGCATGGCATACACTTATGCACACACGAAATGGGTACATGAGACTGAGAATGAAAGGTCGTTGAGTTTGTAATAAATTGTTCAAATCAAATCCTTATTGCTTTTGTCTCTTCTTCCCTCGTCATAGGATTTAAAGAAGTTATACTGTGATATTTTTATTTCAGTTACAATAATGACTGAAGGGCTCCACAGGCTGGAACATTTAGAAATTAACTAATTTTCTCAACTCAACTAATGTGCTCATTTCTTTCCATTGCTGGTTTGTTTTATCACCTTTTTTAGCTGGATATGTCTTCTTATGAAATACTTTTTTATTTTATCACAAAGCCTTATTCTGTTAGAAATGTCTATAAAAATGGTTTGAATTTGAAATTGTACAAAATGTCAAAAAGCTAAAGTCTCTTACACTAACAGATGTTGCTGCTATGTGAGAAATATTCGCACATAACTCAGAGCTTAGGCAGTGGAAGGAAACAGTCAGACAAACAAGACATACCTGATAAAGTAAAACAATTTATTGTCTTGCAAAAACTGATTTTTGCGGCTACTTCGTAGCCTGGTATAGTCCTTCTCGCTGCGTAGCTTGTTAGTTCCTTCGTCTGAGAAGGGTATGGAAAAAACACGAGGAACGGCGGTCCGCGACGTACAGGAAATTCTGGGGTCAGCTTCTTCTGCAGTTCCATTCGGTCGAAAGTCGATAGTTCTTAAGAGAATTTTTCTCTCAGAAGGATAGGCATTGCCCTGAAGGGTTCCTTATATGAAAGGAAGGATGTCGAGGTATTTTCTCTGTAAAGGATGAGGCAGTTAGCCCAATGGATCTCCAATTCTTTGGAAAGATGGTCTCGATATAGCGAGACATGAGGGTGCCAATTGTTGGCCCCGTTGGTTGAATCTCAGCATCGGAGAACTCCTCCGATGCTGTCAGTCCCGACTCTGCATGCTGGTCTCTCCAAAACAAGGGTAAGAAAAAAGCGCGAGCCTCTTCTTGGCCTAAAGGCCCGCCTCAAGTCCAAGACGAGGTTCGGTCTTCGGCCAATCAGGAGACCCGTTATATCTGTAAATTTCCCACACACTGCCAAAGGAGCAACGAAAAAGTAATGGTTATCCATTACTTTTTTTTTTTTTAGAATAGGATAATCGTATTAATTATCAGTTACTAATTAACACTATAATATAGTTGACATGCAGTTATATCAACAAGTACTAAATGTTATATCAACAAGTACTAAATGTTATATTAACTAGTACCAATAGAATAGGATAATCGTATTAATTAATTTTTTTTTTAGATCTTTAATTATGCCGAAACAAACAATGGGATTTTTTTTTATTGTACAATTACAATACATTGTTACATGTTTTTTCCTATTTCTCATTTTTAAAAATGAAAATTCCAGTCTAAGCCTTCTGGACAATCATCATATAAAAAAAAGTTTCAAATAAGACTTCGTCAAATTTAGACATTAAAAATTATAAGTGAAAAAAAGTCAGTCATAATGTTTCATTTAAAAAGAACATTATTTTCATATGAGTCGTTAGGATTTTCAACTTCTAATCCATAATCAATTAAAAAATGATTTAAATGTGCATGGCATACACTTATGCACACACGAAATGGGTACATGAGACTGAGAATGAAAGGTCGTTGAGTTTGTAATAAATTGTTCAAATCAAATCCTTATTGCTTTTGTCTCTTCTTCCCTCGTCATAGGATTTAAAGAAGTTATACTGTGATATTTTTATTTCAGTTACAATAATGACTGAAGGGCTCCACAGGCTGGAACATTTAGAAATTAACTAATTTTCTCAACTCAACTAATGTGCTCATTTCTTTCCATTGCTGGTTTGTTTTATCACCTTTTTTAGCTGGATATGTCTTCTTATGAAATACTTTTTTATTTTATCACAAAGCCTTATTCTGTTAGAAATGTCTATAAAAATGGTTTGAATTTGAAATTGTACAAAATGTCAAAAAGCTAAAGTCTCTTACACTAACAGATGTTGCTGCTATGTGAGAAATATTCGCACATAACTCAGAGCTTAGGCAGTGGAAGGAAACAGTCAGACAAACAAGACATACCTGATAAAGTAAAACAATTTATTGTCTTGCAAAAACTGATTTTTGCGGCTACTTCGTAGCCTGGTATAGTCCTTCTCGCTGCGTAGCTTGTTAGTTCCTTCGTCTGAGAAGGGTATGGAAAAAACACGAGGAACGGCGGTCCGCGACGTACAGGAAATTCTGGGGTCAGCTTCTTCTGCAGTTCCATTCGGTCGAAAGTCGATAGTTCTTAAGAGAATTTTTCTCTCAGAAGGATAGGCATTGCCCTGAAGGGTTCCTTATATGAAAGGAAGGATGTCGAGGTATTTTCTCTGTAAAGGATGAGGCAGTTAGCCCAATGGATCTCCAATTCTTTGGAAAGATGGTCTCGATATAGCGAGACATGAGGGTGCCAATTGTTGGCCCCGTTGGTTGAATCTCAGCATCGGAGAACTCCTCCGATGCTGTCAGTCCCGACTCTGCATGCTGGTCTCTCCAAAACAAGGGTAAGAAAAAAGCGCGAGCCTCTTCTTGGCCTAAAGGCCCGCCTCAAGTCCAAGACGAGGTTCGGTCTTCGGCCAATCAGGAGACCCGTTATATCTGTAAATTTCCCACACACTGCCAAAGGAGCAACGAAAAAGTAATGGTTATCCATTACTTTTTTTTTTTTAGAATAGGATAATCGTATTAATTATCAGTTACTAATTAACACTATAATATAGTTGACATGCAGTTATATCAACAAGTACTAAATGTTATATCAACAAGTACTAAATGTTATATTAACTAGTACCAAATGTTATTTTAACAAGCACTAAGTGTTGTATCAACAAGTACTAAATGTTGTATCAACAAGTACTAAAAGTTATTTTAACAAGTTTTTTGCAATAAAAGCTATAACTCAGCTTATTCCTTGCAATTAAAGATATTTAAACGTTAAATTACATTCAGCAAGTTTTTTGCAATAAAAGCTATAACTCAGCTTATTCCTTGCAATTAAAGATATTTAAACGTTAAATTACATTCAGCAAGTTTTTTGCAATAAAAGCTATAACTCAGCTTATTCCTTGCAATTAAAGATATTTAAACGTTAAATTACATTCAGCAAGTTTTTTGCAATAAAAGCTATAACTCAGCTTATTCCTTGCAATTAAAGATATTTAAACGTTAAATTACATTCAGCAAGTTTTTTGCAATAAAAGCTATAACTCAGCTTATTCCTTGCAATTAAAGATATTTAAACGTTAAATTACATTCAGCAAGTTTTTTGCAATAAAAGCTATAACTCAGCTTATTCCTTGCAATTAAAGATATTTAAACGTTAAATTACATTCAGCAAGTTTTTTGCAATAAAAGCTATAACTCAGCTTATTCCTTGCAATTAAAGATATTTAAACGCTAAATTACATTCAGCAAGTTTTTTGCAATAAAAGCTATAACTCAGCTTAAAAAAATCGAACAGTTTTGCAATAAAAGCTATCGAACAGTTTTTGCAATAAAAGCTATAAATCAGTTTTTGCAATAAAAGCTATGTGAGAAATATTCGCACATAACTCAGAGCTTAGGCAGTGGAAGGAAACAGTCAGACAAACAAGACATACCTGATAAAGTAAAACAATTTATTGTCTTGCAAAAACTGATTTTTGCGGCTACTTCGTAGCCTGGTATAGTCCTTCTCGCTGCGTAGCTTGTTAGTTCCTTCGTCTGAGAAGGGTATGGAAAAAACACGAGGAACGGCGGTCCGCGACGTACAGGAAATTCTGGGGTCAGCTTCTTCTGCAGTTCCATTCGGTCGAAAGTCGATAGTTCTTAAGAGAATTTTTCTCTCAGAAGGATAGGCATTGCCCTGAAGGGTTCCTTATATGAAAGGAAGGATGTCGAGGTATTTTCTCTGTAAAGGATGAGGCAGTTAGCCCAATGGATCTCCAATTCTTTGGAAAGATGGTCTCGATATAGCGAGACATGAGGGTGCCAATTGTTGGCCCCGTTGGTTGAATCTCAGCATCGGAGAACTCCTCCGATGCTGTCAGTCCCGACTCTGCATGCTGGTCTCTCCAAAACAAGGGTAAGAAAAAAGCGCGAGCCTCTTCTTGGCCTAAAGGCCCGCCTCAAGTCCAAGACGAGGTTCGGTCTTCGGCCAATCAGGAGACCCGTTATATCTGTAAATTTCCCACACACTGCCAAAGGAGCAACGAAAAAGTAATGGTTATCCATTACTTTTTTTTTTTTAGAATAGGATAATCGTATTAATTATCAGTTACTAATTAACACTATAATATAGTTGACATGCAGTTATATCAACAAGTACTAAATGTTATATCAACAAGTACTAAATGTTATATTAACTAGTACCAAATGTTATTTTAACAAGCACTAAGTGTTGTATCAACAAGTACTAAATGTTGTATCAACAAGTACTAAAAGTTATTTTAACAAGTTTTTTGCAATAAAAGCTATAACTCAGCTTATTCCTTGCAATTAAAGATATTTAAACGTTAAATTACATTCAGCAAGTTTTTTGCAATAAAAGCTATAACTCAGCTTATTCCTTGCAATTAAAGATATTTAAACGTTAAATTACATTCAGCAAGTTTTTTGCAATAAAAGCTATAACTCAGCTTATTCCTTGCAATTAAAGATATTTAAACGTTAAATTACATTCAGCAAGTTTTTTGCAATAAAAGCTATAACTCAGCTTATTCCTTGCAATTAAAGATATTTAAACGTTAAATTACATTCAGCAAGTTTTTTGCAATAAAAGCTATAACTCAGCTTATTCCTTGCAATTAAAGATATTTAAACGTTAAATTACATTCAGCAAGTTTTTTGCAATAAAAGCTATAACTCAGCTTATTCCTTGCAATTAAAGATATTTAAACGTTAAATTACATTCAGCAAGTTTTTTGCAATAAAAGCTATAACTCAGCTTATTCCTTGCAATTAAAGATATTTAAACGCTAAATTACATTCAGCAAGTTTTTTGCAATAAAAGCTATAACTCAGCTTAAAAAAATCGAACAGTTTTGCAATAAAAGCTATCGAACAGTTTTTGCAATAAAAGCTATAAATCAGTTTTTGCAATAAAAGCTATGTGAGAAATATTCGCACATAACTCAGAGCTTAGGCAGTGGAAGGAAACAGTCAGACAAACAAGACATACCTGATAAAGTAAAACAATTTATTGTCTTGCAAAAACTGATTTTTGCGGCTACTTCGTAGCCTGGTATAGTCCTTCTCGCTGCGTAGCTTGTTAGTTCCTTCGTCTGAGAAGGGTATGGAAAAAACACGAGGAACGGCGGTCCGCGACGTACAGGAAATTCTGGGGTCAGCTTCTTCTGCAGTTCCATTCGGTCGAAAGTCGATAGTTCTTAAGAGAATTTTTCTCTCAGAAGGATAGGCATTGCCCTGAAGGGTTCCTTATATGAAAGGAAGGATGTCGAGGTATTTTCTCTGTAAAGGATGAGGCAGTTAGCCCAATGGATCTCCAATTCTTTGGAAAGATGGTCTCGATATAGCGAGACACGAGGGTGCCAATTGTTGGCCCCGTAGGTTGAATCTCAGCATCGGAGAACTCCTCCGATGCTGTCGGTCCCGACTCAGCATGCTGGTCTCTGCAAAAACCAGGGTAAGAAAAAGGCGCGAGCCTCTTCCTGGCGTAAAGGCCCGCCTCAAGTCCAAGACGAGGTTCGGGTCTTCGGCCAATCAGGAGACCCGTTATATCTGTAAATTTCCAACACATGTGGTCATTAAATCACTTCTTGATATGGTTTAAGATGACGAGTTTTGTAAAAGGCATATATTACATTTATCTCATTTTCCATTGTAATGTCTGGATTTACCTACGATAGTCCAGGTAATAAGTGGATTTTTACTGTTGTTTTTTAATTTCTAGTAATATCCAGTATTTTTGCTGTATTTACTGTTGCTTAACCCTCTAGGGCCATTCGTATCAGATTTGATACAGTATGAAAACAAGCCTTGAAAGAAATATTTTCCTGAAAAATTTTTTAAGAGAAATATTTTATAAATTTCAAATGAAAGCAGTACTGACTGCTCAGTCAATGAATACCAAATGTTTCCTTATAGAGAAATACCAAATGTTTCCTTATAGGGAAATACTGTATCAAATATGATACGAATGGCCCTAGAGGGTTAAAGACATGTTTTTTTTTAATCATTTCACCCCGAGCAAGGCGGAAATGCCACTGGTGTGCGGGGGGCTACATAACTGAAAGAAGATTAATTAGAAAAGAGAGAAGAGGAGTAGAAACCAATTAGAAAGGAGCAATAAAAAAATGAAAATGCAGATGTGATGACAGTTTCAAGGGTGGAGAGAAAGGGAAGGATATACGGGGTGGGGGAAGGGCTAGAGTCAGGTGGTTAGTAGATGAGTATTGACATTGCATTTAAATTTCTGGAGGTTGTAGCCGTCAGGAAAGCAAGAATATGAGAGCGAGTTCCACAGGCAGGAAGTGCGAGAAAAGAAGCTACAGGAGTAGAATTGTCGTTAGCATCTGGCTAACTTAACTGTGAATGGGTGAGACCCAGTTGCCAATCTGGTTGCACGAGTAAACACTTGTTGAGGAGGCACCAGTGACTTGGTAGTTTTTAAATCTTATCTTCTACATGTTAAAAGTACTTCCAAAGTAAAATTTAACGTCATTATCATCCGAATGAATTCGAGCTCTATAAACAATACTTTCGGACATACACTGGACATTCAGTGGGCAGGTTTTATTTTTTCGGCAGTTGCATTTATTTTTAGAAGGGTCATTTTTGCTAGTAGTTGAGTGAC
This sequence comes from Ascarosepion bandense, assembly GCA_037127315.1. Taxonomy (NCBI): domain Eukaryota; kingdom Metazoa; phylum Mollusca; class Cephalopoda; order Sepiida; family Sepiidae; genus Ascarosepion; species Ascarosepion bandense. The sequence goes on along the minus strand of JBBBDQ010000514.1, from coordinate 5,536,053 downwards.
GGATGTTATATATGACGGCCAAATATTGATTTGATGTCATAGTATTATGTTGTAAAATATATATATCAGTTTGAAATATGCAGCTGATGATTGCATAACGCCTGAAACTCCGAGTCGTGCCAAAGACATAGAATTATATATATAGTTAAAGTGAACCAACAGTTTTAGAATTCCGAGTTCTCCGGCATTTACTTTATTAAAAAACGGGTTCAATACAACAAATATCGTAGAGCACAATATACCTATAATTAATTTGCTTTGTTTTATTTAAAATTAATTTTGTTTACAATGCGACACGGACATTTTTATGTTTCGAGATTTAACTTGTCATCAGGCAATGCTGACTCATTGTTGTGAAAATTATTTACATCTGAATGTAGAAAACAGTACGCTTGTCATTTAAAGAGTTAATATGGATGGGAAGACAGAAAATGTGTGTGTGTGTGTGTGTGTTTAATTTAACTAACCAAAATAAAGTTCAACTTTTAAATTTGAAAATATAGTTTATATGTTTGGGGAATACAAGGTTTCTTCTTTCAATCTTAACGGGAAAGTGTTAATTTATTGATCTACAGTCTAAACTGATCTTTTCCGGTGTGATGTATTCATTTTTGTTACAACATTATTGTCATAGTTTTCTCTGTAACCCAGCATTTTTTAAAAAGAAAAAGAAACAAAAGAAAACATTTTTCTTAGTTTTTACCTGATTTAAAGGGACCTTTCAGTGTGATTAAACTATTTTTATTTCGGTTCACAGTGCATTTTTTCTCAATTTTTCATAAACTCTTAATTTGTAAAAAATTTAATATCTATTTAATAAAAATTACATCATAATACAAAACAAATTATCGTATGTAATTTAATAGATATTTTTTATGAAATATTTTTAACCATAATCAAAGGTAAAAATTTTGCAATGTCTACGCATGACATTTATTTCTTTACATTTTTTTAATAGAGTTCTATACTTAAGAAATTTAATAATTTAATGTTTTTCATATAAACACAAGGCGCATGGATGGTTTAAAGACTTACATATTCTAACTTTTTTTTTTAAATCCGTTTTATTGTGGTATTTTTATTGTTTTCTTTTAGATACCAAAGATATTGCGATAGGGATGCTCAATTTTCGTAATCATTATTAAATGAAGAAGTGTGTTGATAAAATCATTTTTTCAGCGAATTTTTAGTACTACCAATATAAATCATAAAATTACTAGGGTTTTCGGTGAAAGAAATTGTACATTGATAAATAATGGATTCTATAAGTTACCTGTTTTCCAAAGGACACTCTGTAGGGTCTCTACAATTACATTTAGTACTGTCTTAATTTTTTATTTCAGTTTTTGAATTTTAAGTTTTTGGCATTCATTATGATGTTACTCTCCTCCTCCGATAGATCCGAATAAACACTGGAAAATTCTAATGCAGTAACAAATAATTCCCTTTATATCGATGTGTAATATTCCTCAATATCGAATTGGATTAAAGAACAGTTGTTTTTTCTTTTATATTACAAAACCAATTTGTTACATTAGTGGAGAGTAACATAATCATGAATACAGAAAATATGTTCTCATTTATAATAAAGAAAAGTGGACAAAAATAATTCCAAGGTAAATTTTGATATAACTATGGGATCTTTAGAGTCTTCAAATCTGATTGGCCTATTTGTGCTATATAATCTTATGGCCTATAATGATACAAATACAGAAGATATTGGATTATGCAGGAAAGATGGCCTTACGGTAGTAAAGAATTCTACAATTTTTTAAATAGATAAAATTATAAAGTTAATATATAGAGAATTTAAAAACCTTAATTTAAAAGTGACTATTAATACAAATTTAAACAGTGGATTTTCTTGATGTGACTTTAGATTTAAAAAGTAATACATACGCTCCCATATTCTTGCTTTCCTGGCGGCTACAACCTCCAGAAAATTAAATGCAAAGTCAATACTCATCTACTAACCACTGGACTCTAGCTCTCTCAACACCCCCGTATATCCTTCCCTTTCTCTCCACCTATGTATCTGCCATCGCACCTGCATTCTCAGCTTTCTATTGCTCCTTTCTAACTAGTTTGTACTCCTCACTCTTTTCTAATTAATCTTTTTACAGTTATGTAGCCCCCCGCTAATCAGTGGCATTTCTGCCTTGCTCGGGGTGAAATGATTAAAAAAAAAAATACCAACTATATAAAAAACAAACACAATTTTTTATATCTCCACCCAAAATCTAATCATCCTCCATGCATTTTAAGCATGTACCTTCATCCATAGAATATAGAGATAGTAGAAATTTCGCAAATGAAGAAGTGTTTTATAAGCATAGTAAGTTTTATAATACTGCCTTTAAAATAGTGGTTATAAAAGCCCAAATATTAAATAGGTAAAAGAGAAGATCTTCCTCCGAAGACAAAATAGAAATAGAAAAATTATTTGGTATGCACCTCCTTTCAACTAAATGGTTAGCAGGAAATTAGGCAAAAAATTACTTGCTTTGATTAAAAACATTTTCCGAATAATAATCTACTAAGCAATGTTTTCAATAAAAAAAATACTCTAAAAATGAAGTTATAGTTGTACGTATAATCTGGAAAAAATAATAAACAAATGATAATAATAATATTTTAAATTAAAATTTAAACCTAATTGAAAATACACTACCGGCCATAAGTATTAGGACACCCCAGTTGTTTTAAAATATGATGTATTTCGTACTATTTTTTAGTATTTATTGCCAAGTGAATAATTGTAAATGAAAATAGAATGGTTCTTTTGTTAATATTGCACAATAACATGTGCATCAAATAAATTTATGAATATTTAATAATTACCTATATTACAGTTTCATCAATGAAAGAATGAAGAAAATTTAAGGTGATTCGGACGAGTTCATTTTTGATTCCTTGCTTTGTAAAATTTTGATAATTAATCATAACAAAAGAATGATTCTGTTTTCATTTGGCAATAAATACTAAAAATAGTATAAAATACATAATTTCTTTTTAAAAAAAAAACTGGGTTGGCCTAATAATTATGGCTGGTAGTGTAAGAATCATCCAGAAACTGAAACCAAAGGTTTTCCAGCTTGAATGTAAATTTGTGATATTTCTATTTGTTTTTAAAAGTCCCTTTTCTAGATCCAAAATCGGTTTTTCCTTTTCCATCTATATCTTTATAAATAACTCCCTCTGTTTTACAAAATCCGTCAAGTGAACATTTGCTTTTGTCTCTACAGTTACATCATTTCTTAGTGATGTTATATTGCATGTTATTTTAAGTTTCTGGCTTTTTGCTTTTTATGCAATTTTTTAAATTACTAGTACAGCTATAACTTTATTTACTTGAATTTCTATTGAATATATTATTTAATTATGAGTTTGTTTTTTTTGGGGGGGGGAGCGTTTGATAATTAATTTAAAAAATATTTGCCCTATTTTGGATTTTTCAAGTTAAACGGTGGGTTGAATGAAGTAATCTTTTAATTGTTAGTATTATTTTTTTTTATTTATTTAGCTAACTGAGGTTTGTATTATATTTGCTTTGATGAGCACTTTTGTTTATTGCCCTTCGATAATATTTTTTCCTTCACCGAAGATTGTTTTGCGAGAATAATTTTTTAATAGTCTGTGTTTTATTTCCTTAGGGATGTGTTTGATTATGATAGTAGGATGTTTAGATCTAGTGTTTACGTACTTTAAATTTGTATTTGTTTGCATACGAAAGAGACACTGCCAGTTTGTAGGTTAAATTTTACATCTAAATATATATATATTTTTTTTTAATCATATCACCCCAAGCAAGGCGATAACGCCACTGATGCGCAGGGGGCTACGTAAGGGTAAAAAGAATGAAAAATAGAAAGCCGGAAACCACATCATAAACAGGGAACAAGGGATGCGCCTCTTCACCTGTTCAGTAGACGTGGGTGGTGTGTGAACCGGGCGATAGTTTAGTCTATCTACTCCAATTGGAAAAAAAAAAAAAAAAAAGTGAAAAGATTGGAAAAGATAAAACCGGAAACCGCATCCTAAACAGGAAACAAGGGATGAGCCTCTTCACCTGTTCAATAGGTGTGGGTGGAGTGTGAACCGGGCGATAGTTTAGTCTATCTACTCCAATTGGAGAAAAAAATAATAGAGTGAAAAGATTGGAAAAGAGAAAACCGGAAACCGCATCCTAAACAGGAAACAAGGGATGAGCCTCTTCACCTGTATTGGACAACTTTTTTATTTATTTTGACTTCTATCTAAAAATCGAGATTTTTGAAGAGTTTCAAAAACATTTTTCTTATTTTGTCATTTTCTCTTCTGCTTTTAAAGCAAAAAATGGAAAGGTCATTGATATAACATGGAGTCTAATTAAAAAAAACAAACGCCAAACCTTACAACGGTTGTGATGTCTGCAGATTGTGCCAAGAAGAAAACTTAGCCATAACATTGTTTCCAGAACAAAACAAAAAAAACAAAAAAAATCCAAAATGAAAGATCATAAATAATGTCCAGATATAAGCACAAAAAAAAAATTAATTTTATAATCATACAAACCTGAATGAAAAAAAGATCCTTAAGTAACCCCTCCCAAATTTTGAAAATTATCAGTTGGTTAAAAACTTTCAGTCGCGCGTTCGTAAAAATCTCTATTGTACATTTGAAAACGTAGAAAAATAAGTTATTATAAATCCCCTGAAGGTACCGAAAGGTTCAAACCAAAGTTGCAGAAATAACTCGTTTCCAAATAAAAAGATATTCAAAAGCTCTACAATATATGTTCATTGAACACGTTTTAATACAACGGTGCACTGTTTAATTATGTTTAATTAATTATGTTTAGTTATTACCAAACCTGATTAACAATAATTATAAATCTAAACTGAGTTATAAATGGAATTTGGTCTGTGTATGTATGTATGTGTGTGTGTCAGTCTGTCTGTGTGTGTCTGTAACCTATAGACTCCGAAACGGCTGAACCGATTTTCTTGAAAATTTACACAATTGTACTATAAGCGTCTGCGAGTGTTCTTAGCTAGGTTTTGTGCCGAGGTACCCCCGATAAATATCGAAAATCGGTAATCGAAAAAATCGGGTTATAGAAGGAGTGGTCCGATTTTAATCAAATTTGATACACTCATAGACAAAGACATGAGAAACGATATTCCGAAGTTTCAAGGTTGCAGTTGTTACAATAGTGCAGAAAATTGATAATATATATATAAGGCAATATGTTTGTGTGTGTGTGTCTGTTTATCTGCCTGTATGTCTGTATTTTATCAGCCCTTTTATTTTAGTTTTTGCTTCGGGTTTGGCTCTAAGTAGGTATAATTGTAGTTCTTAGTCTCAGCCATGATACCATTTACTCAGAGGACTTATTTAGCCTTCAAAATTCATTTTACGACAAAAAAAACTTATTCGATATCGATACCAGGAAATCAAAATTTGACTTACATCTATTCATTTTCTCTCAGTCTGCGGTTTCGCTTTAAGTGGAAACAACTATTGCTTTTTAGTCTTTCGTGCCAACGTCCAAAGAGTCTGACCTCCAGGACCATGGATTAGTTGTAAAGCTTTCATTACACCCGAGCAACGCCGGGCTATACTGCTAGTATATATATATATATATATATATATATATATATATATATATATATATATATATATCCAGATGAAAATAACCAAGAGGTTTAGAATGCAGAGTACTTAATACAATGCAACGCATATGTGTGTGTGTGTGTGTGTGTGTGTGTGTGTGTGTGTGTGTGTGTGTGTGTGTGTGTGTGTGTGTGTGTATTACTAAAATAAAAAAAACAACAACGTTGGAGTGACGCAGAGACAATTTACGAGAAGATTTATCATCTTAAACGAAAAAAAACCCCAAAAAACAAACAAACAAAAAACAAACAAAAAAATTAAACAAAAATACCATACGAGAAAAAAAAATTTACCGAAATGGAAGCAACTACCTACTCAGAAAAGTGAACAACTGAGACTGAAATTCGAACTTGCATCGAAAAATTAATAAAAACTTTTTCCTTTATATTGGGTCCCATCTTTTTCTCTCTCTTTCCCTCCTTCATTCTTTCTTTATTCATAAAATCAATTTTCATTCTTTCTTCATTCATTTTTCATTCATCTTTTTCGTTCTTTTTTCTTCATTCTTCTCTATTTTTCTTTTTTATTTCTCCGTATACTTTTCTCTGCTTTCGTTTTTTCCTTCTTTTTTCCTATTTCTTTCTCTCTATTTATTTCTTGATTTCGTTTTTATAATCATTCCACCACAAACAAGGCAGTATTGCCACTGGTGCACGGGGGGTTACAATGAGAGGTTACAATAAACCAGAAAAGAAAACAGTAGAGATGATGTTGCAGAAAGGGGAAGAGAGAGGTGGAAATTACGGAGATAGGAGACGGCAATTGACGTTATATTTAAACTTTTAGAGATTGTAGCTATTAAGAATAAAGAAGGGAGCTCACGGGCGGGAAGTGCTACGAAAGAAACTGCTTAAGTAAAATTGGCGGTTACATTTGACTTTTTTGATGGTAAAAGAGTGGGACCTAGTTACTAATTTAGTTGCACGGGTAAACTCATGGTGTGGGGGGACCAAGGAATAAAGCTAGTCAAAGTAGAAACCGTGAAAATACTTGTAGACAAGACAGAGGGAAGCCACATTTCGTCGATGAGAAAGTAGCTGATGGCAAGCAGCCAAATCGGGACCAATTATATTATAGATCCTCTTTTGGATTTTGTCGAGAACCTAGAGATGAACAGCAGTAGCACCTGATCAGATATGGCAATTATAATCAATGCACGGATGAATGGTAGATTTGTAATTGTGCAAGATGGATTCTGACGAAAAAAAACCTTTCTGTCACGACACAGCAACCCAGTCTTCTTAGCAGTGTATGTAGCTATTGATTCAATGAATTCATTCCACATGAGATCGATCAAGAAAGTGAGGCCGACGAGGCACAGTGTATTGCTTTTAGTAAGCTTAGTATGCTCCGTATTGATGGAAGATAGAAAAGTTTCTTTATGGTGTTTCGATTTGGAAGCATTAAAATTCACGAGCCATTAACTCCATCCACATCTATTGAACAGATGAAGAGGCTCATCCATTGTTCCCTGTTTAGGATGTGGTTTCCGGCTTTCTCTTTTCCATTCTTTTTACCCTCACGTAGCCTCCTGTGCATCAGTGGCTTTATCGCCTTGCTTGGGGTGATATGATTAAAAAAAAAAAAAAATTCTTACCCCAATCAATCACAGATTCGCGGTCCTTCCAGAAGCAAGATCTACTTTGACAGCCCTAGCAGATTTCATATCAAGACGAGAGTAGATGCTTGTGTCATCTGCATAGATAACACCTTGGTAACTGATTTCTTTCTTTCTTTCTTTCTTTCTTTCTTTCTTTCTTTTCTACCTTTTCTTTTTTTTCTCAATTTTTACTTTCTTTCTTTAATACTCCAGACAATTTTAATATCTTTTCCACATTTAAAAATATTTCCTCTTTCGAGATTTCATCTTCTACCCTATTAGGTTTTTTCTTTAATCTCGCCCATGATTTGAAGCATAATTTTTTTAACAGTGATTTGCATTGATAAGAAAAAAAAACTTTAGGTCGTAGAATTTAGGGACGGTCGGAATGACAGAACTGGTTAATGCGATGCTTTCAAAAAATATTTAAATAAATAAATAAAATAAAATAAAAATACAATAAGATAAATTAAATAAATAAATAAATAAAATAAATAAGGAAATGAATAAATAAAAAACAAATTAGGAGAGAAAAGGAATCTGTCTGCGGCACGAAGAATCAGTCATTATGAATGCAAGCAACACACGGTACAGAAATGAAAAGAAAAAGAAAGTAAGAACAAAATAAAGAAAAAAGAGACGTTAAGGAAGAAAGAAAATGAGATAAAAAGAGATGAGGCGGTAAACGAGGAAAGAAAGACAAAAAGTAAACGGAGAGTAAAGAGAAAGAAAGAAAGAAAGAAAGAAAAATGAATAGAAGTAAAAGTAGTCAAAAAGAAAGAAAAAGTAGAAAAAAATGAAGAAAAGAAAAAGGAAAGGACCAAGTAAGAAAGAAAAGTAGAAAAACTCAAAGAAAGAAAGAAAGAAAGAAAGAGAGAAAAATGAATAGAAGTAAAAGTAGTCAAAAAGAAAGAAAAAGTAGAGAAAAAAATGAAGAAAAGAAAAAGGAAAGGACCAAGTAAGAAAGAAAAGTAGAAAAACTCAAAGAAAGAAAGAAAGAAAGAGAGAAAAATGAATAGAAGGAAAAGTAGACAAAAAGAAAGAAAAAAGTAGAGAAAACAATGAAGGAAAGAAAAAAGAAAAGGACGAAGTAAAAAAGAAAAAGTAGAAAAACTCAAAGAAAGAAAGACAAGTATAGGAAGAAACAAAAAATAAAAATTAGAGACGAAAGGAAGTAAAAAAGAAAAAGAAAAGGAAAGAAGAGAAAAAAACGGGAAGAATTAAAAAAGAAACAACAGAGGAGACAGTAAAAAGAAAGGCAGAAAAAAAGAAAGAAAAGGGTAGGAAGAAATAAAACGAAAATTTAGAGAAGAAAAGAAATAAGTAGTGACGAGAAAAAAAGAAAGAAGAAAAAAGGAAGAAAAAGCTAAAGAGAAAAATAAATAAAGGAAATAAAATAGAGATGAAAAAGAAAAGAAAAAGCGACAAGATAAATTGGTAAATTAAAAAACAAAAACAAAAAAGAAAACCAGGAAAGATCAATAGACAGATGATTATGGATAAAGAGGTTTGGCGACAGATGAAGCGATGAGTCGGGCTGGAAATTAGTCATTTAAACATAATTCCAGTGCATTTTTAAATGCATAACTCGGCAACTTCTAAATCGCCATCAATAGCTTAGACGTCACATGTGCTATTAAACACACACACACACACACACACACACACACACACACACACACACACACACACACACACATACATATATATATAAACTTATATATATTTTCGAATTTATAGCTGCATCTACTGCTAGGCATGTTGGGTCACTGTGTCGGGCTAGGAGGAATCCATTTTGCATCTTCATAAATATACCATTCGTCTGTGCATTGAATATTATTGCCATATCTAGTCGGGTGTTCCTGCAATTCATCTTGAGGTGCACACTAAAATCTAAAGAAGGAACTGCAATATATTCGATCCTGACTTAGCAGCTCGTCTTCAGTCACTTTTCCACAGACGTGATGTGGCTTCCCTCTGTCTTTTCTACATTTATTTTCATAGCAACTTCTCAGACGAGCTTTTTGTTCTGTTCACCTGATCATATGTCTTTACGCGTGCTACTAGATTCGCATCAAAGTCGCACCATTTTACCATCGAAATAGTTAAAGTAACCATCTCTTCTACTCTAATAGTTTCTTTTCTCACACTTCCCGTTTTTGGAACTCCTTTCGCTTGCTTACTTCCCTGATAGCTACAATCTTTTACCAATCTCTGTGAAACTGTTTTATGCATGACATCACTTTACGATGCACGTATATTAAAATTGAAAGGTAGCGTACCCTCCCCCACCTCACAAAATGGTAGGATGTAGTCAACAAAGATTTTGTCTTCAACAGAGACAGAATTCAATTCTTGTTAATAACGAAACAGGCGTAAGTTTGTAAGTCAGTTAAGTGATACACTCTTGGACGATCATGTCTCTTTTGAGATATGACTGACTAGGCAGAAGATTTTCTCGCAGTAGATTGCCATTTCTTTTTGCAGTAGACTGGTTGTCAACTACACCTATATAAGTCTGTCCTGCTATTTAACCCATAGGTGGAGGGAGAAAAGTTGGATTATATTATATTATTATATAAATTAGTGGGGGATCAGTTTATTACTTCAAAACAATGGGAAACCGATCCCCCATTTTGTGCCCAGTAGAAGCTTTACCAGTGATTCCTGCTATTATATTCAGTCAGTCAACGGTAGACTAGTTATCAACTACGGCTACAGGATAGTCTGTCCTGCTATTTAACCCATATTTGGAGGGAAAAGAAACGGATTAATACCTTTACCAAAAGTATTTGAGCGTAAGTGAATGAAGATAATTCAGCTGATAAGGTATGAATGAATGCAACGAATCTGAACTCGGATCTCTGATTTCTCTTTCAGAGCCGTTGTCCATTACACCACTGCGTACATGCTATTATGTATATTTGGGCAATAACTTATCTTTCAAACATCTTTCATTAAATAAGGAATTGCGTCTTTCCAGCATCCTTACATTTTTCCGTTTTGTAGAAATAAGTGAGTATCACCTTAAGCGCTTTCGGCCACTTCTATAGCCAAATCAAGGGTCTTTTGCCTCTTGTGTGGTAATTTTTCCTCATATTTTGATTATTACGTTGTAATTTGATTTCGTGTTCGCTTTTTTTTTTTTTTGTTAATAAAGCGTTCATTCCGAGCTTTCGCTTGTTGCACGAAGTTGGTAGTCGCGTAACCATTAAAAAAAAAAAAACTTTTAACATTCAATTTTCACATTTAAATAAAGTAAGATTGATAGTAGGATAGACGTGTTTGATATACAGGTCCTCTGTAACATACTAATATATGCCTCTTACTGGACTTGATTAAAAAAATATTTTTGATGCGGTCTAGTTCCCAATAACCGTTTCACAATCGATTACAAAAATATTTCGTACTTGTATTGTCCCAAGTACTTTCGAACACTTCTATAGACATTTTTAATATTTGTATTTGAATAATATTTTTAATATTTTGTATTTGAATAATCCACACACACACACACACACACACATATATATATATATATATATACGTACAGATATTGAGTGCGCGTGTGTGTGTATCACACTAACACACACACACACACACACACACACGCATAAATCTATATTAGAACACACACAGATGCACACTCGCACACGCACACACACACACACACACACACACACACGCACACATACACACACGCACACGCACACACGTACAGCAGCAGTGGATAAAGCCAGCCATTCATAGATGGGCAGCTAAAAGCACGGTCATTATAAGGATTTCTCTGCCATTCTGATGATGAGATTATAGTTTCGAAATATTAAACAGGTCATACAAACACCTCCCGACCTTCCTTTACTTCATTCAATGCATTGTGACAGCCTTCAAGACATAACACATACAACTATTTTACGCAATGCTTCAAGCAAATTACAAAACTTTACTATATTAATATATATTTGGGCAAAAACATTTCTTTCAGGCGTATTTCATTTAATGCGGTCCACAGGGAAGATTTAATAAATCTATAGCTATTTTTAAAGTTTTTTTCTCTGATGTTGTTATTTTTTCCATATGTTTTGACTGTTACGCAGTAATTGATTTTTTGTTGTTTAGAATAATGGCGTTCATTCCGAGCCTCCATTAGTTGTGCGAAGTTAGACTTCGCGTAACCATTAAAAAAAAAATTAACATTTCATTTCCACTTTTAAATAATGTGAGGTTGATGGTAGGAGAGACATATTTGATATACAGCTCCTCTCCTCTAATATACAAACATATGCGTCCTATTGGCTTTACGCCTTGGAAAATAAAATAGAAAAACAAGAAAAACTGGGAAGTGAAGTAGAAAGAAGGAAAGAAAGAAAAAAATTGTAAAGTAGAAAAAAAAAAAACAAGAAGGTTAAGTAGAAAGAATGACTAGAAAATAAAGTAGAAAGAATTAGTAGGTAAGAATTAGAAAAAAGTAAAAAAGAAATAAAGAAAGAAAGATCAGAATTGAAATTAGAAAATAAAAAAATGAAAAAAGAAAGAAAGAAGGAAAACAGAAAAATCATAAATTAAAGTAGAAAGAAAAGAAGAAAGAAAGAAAGATTGTATGGTAAAATAGAAAGAAACAAAGTAACAAAGAAAGAAACAACGAAACAAAGAAAAAAGAAAGAAACAAACAAACAAACAAAAAGAAAGAAAGAAAGAAAGAAATATATATATATATATATATATTGCTTTTCCTTTCTTACTTATATATTTTGCTTTTCCTTTCTTATATATATTAAATGACCCTGAAAAAGAAAGAAAGAAAAAAAAAGAAAAAATAGTAAATAACCGTGAAAAAGAAAGAAAGGAAAAAGGAAAAAAAAAAAAAGAAAAGAAAAGAAATAATAATTAACCCTGGAAAAGAAGAGAAAGAAAAAGAAAAAGAATAATAAATAAACCGGGAAAATAAAAAGAAAGGAAAAGGGGGAAAAATGGAAAAAAATAATTAATGACCATGGAAAAGAAAGAAAACAGAGAGAAAGAATAAATGACCATGGTAAAGAAAGAAAAGAAAATAAACAAAAAATAATAAATGTCCCTGGAGAAAAAAAAAAAAAAAAAAAGGAAAAAGAGAAGAAAAAAACAAACAATAAATAATAAATGACGCTAGAAAAGAAAGAAAGGGAAAAGAAATAAAGGAATAACAAATTATCGAAAAACAAAAGAAACAAAAGGAAAATAATAAATGAATAAATGAAAGAAAGGAAAAAGAAATAGAAAGTGAAAAAAAAAAATGACCCAAAAAGAACGAAAATGAAATAATAAATAAACGAAGGACAGAAAGAAAGAATAAAGAAATAATAAATTAATGGAAATAGAAAGACAGTGAAAGAGAAATAACAAATGAATTATTAACTGAAAGAAAAAAGATATAATAAATAAAAGAAAAAAGAAAGAAAAAATAATAAAATCCGAAAAAGCGAAACACTAAAAAAGAATGCATGATCCAAAAAAAAAAAAAAAAAAAGAGTGAAAGAAAGAAAGAAAAATAAATGACTAAAATAGAGGTACAAATGAAAATAAATAATAAATGAACCACATTTATTGAATGAAAGGATAAATATCCGAAGACAAACAGTCAGTTAAGTGCCATACGTGATACACGCTTGGGCGATCATGTCTCGAAAGAAACATGACTGACTGGGCAGAAGATTATCCCGCAGTAGGTTGCCATTGCTTTCTGCAGTAGACTGATTGCTGACCAAGGCTATAGAACCCAATCTGTCCTGCTATAACTGGAAGGAAGAAACGGATTAATACCTTTCCCAAGGGTATTTGCGCGTAAGTGAATACAATGGATTCAGCTGGAATTCGAACTCGGCTCCCCGGTTTCTCGTTCCGAGCCGATATCCACTGTACCACAAAAATGACCGAAAAAGTGAAAGAAAGATAAAAAGAAACAATAATTAACGGAAATAGAGATAAAAAGACATAATACATCACCGATAAAGAGAAAGAGACAAAAAATAGAAAAATAAAAAATATATAAATGAACACCCCACCCCCCAAAAAGAGAAGAAAAATGAAGAAACAATTAATGATTGAAAAAAAAAGGAATAACAAAAAAAAAAACAAAAAAAAAACCCAAAAAGATAAAGAAAGAAAAAAAAAAAATCGAAAAAGAAAAAGATAAAGAATAACAGAAAAAGTCAAATAAAGAAAAAAAAAAAGAAAAGAATAATGAATACCCGAACAAGAGAACGAAAGAAAAAGGAAAAATAAAAAAAACGAAAAAACGAAAGAGAAAAAGATAAGAAATGACCGAAAAAGTCAAAAAGAAGAAAAAAGAAAGAAATAATAAGTAACCGAAAAAAAGAAAGAGCAAAAAAGAAATAATAAATGACCGAAAAAAAGGAACAAGGAAAAGAAAAAGAAATAATGAATGAGTAAAAAAAGATAAAGAAAGAAAAAAGAAATATTTAGTCAACAAAAAATAGAAATAAGGAAAAAAAAGAAGATAAATGACCAAAACAAATGTAAAAAAGAAATAATAAATGACCGAAAATGTGAAAGAAGAAAGAAAAGAAATGATAAATGACTTAAAGAAAAACGAATGAATGAAAAAAAAAAAAAAAATGACGCAACAAAGAAAGAAGTTATAAAATAGGCAAACAGCTGAAGACGTGGAAATACAATAAAATTTCATGAAACGAAAAAGAACCGCGTATGAATATAAAGAGAGAAACGGATAATGGATAAGAGAAAGAGAGAGAGAGAGAGAGGGGAAAGAAAGAGAAAATAAGAGATAAAGGACAATAGAGAAAAAAGGGAGAAGAAAAGAAAGAAAGGAGAACAAGTGAGAATGTAGAATTGGTATCTTAGGCGCGATTGAGGAGGCGGGGGTGGTTAATACACCGAACGGAAGGGTGAGATTGCCGTAAGATCAAAGACGCAGGGATTATATTAATTAATAGATACCGAATGTTCACATCGATCGTTCCGTAATTATTTCTTTGATAAAACGAAGGACAATGATAATAATGACGGAGGAGGGGGCTAATAATAATAATAATAATAATGATAATAACTGTGTAGAAGAAAAAGAACAGGAAACAGATTTGGAAAAAGAAGAGAAATAACGGATGCAATTTGGTTAGAGGATGAAAAATTACTGAATAAAAGGAAAGTGAGAGAAAATTTGAGAGAAAACCCAAACGATACAGAGAAGCAGAAAAAGTCAATCAGTAAATATGCAAATAAACAGAGAGGAGAAGGAGGGAGTGGGCTAGAAGGAAGGGAAATCTAGGTCAAATAGGTCAGGAACGAAAATAGAAGGCCATATGAAGGAAAAAAAAAAAAGAAAGAGTAAGTCAAATAATGAGGAATAGAGTAGAACTCTTGGAAATGTGGGTCAATTATACAAGTAACGAACAAATATCTTAGTTAAAAGAGCGAGAGGAAAAAATGAAGAAAAGGAAGTGAAGAACAAATAGACGAGACAACGAACTAAAGAACACAGTGTGAAAAAGTGGTATAAACTAAGGAATAAGTAGGTTCGCCTATCGCCCGGTTCATACTCCTGGTCATTTGTAAAGAATTAAAAGTGTGATGAATACGAAATGAAAATAACTCTTTTCTTCACTGTGATCAAATTCGCGAGCCTGTGCGAAAATTTATTTTGACCAATAGAAAAAGGGATTGGCTATAGGCTAAAGAATAAACAACGCAAAGTTTAACGAGCCTACGTGAAAATTTACTTTGACCAATGAAAAGGGAGCGGCTGACAAAGTGAGAAAAGTAACGAGCCGATTTCAAATCGCTTTTTTATATGTATAAGCAGAGAGAGTTAAATCAAGAAGAGAGAGAGAGAGAGAGAGAGAGAGAGAGAGAGAGTGTGTGTGTGTGTGTGTCCCACGCGTCTAACGACCGTGTCAAATTACACACTGATAAATTATCAGCCTCTAATGAAAAAAAATTTCAAAGATCACTATTCAGCTCTTAAGCGAATTGGAGTAGATAGAGTAAACTATCACCCGGTTCACACTCCTCCCACGTCTATTGAACAGGTGAAGAGGCTCATCCCTTGTTTCCTGTTTAGGTTGCGGTTTCCGGTTTTTCTCTTTTCCAATCTTTTCACTCTTACGTAGCCCCCTGCGCATCAGTGGCGTTTTCGCCTTGCTTGGGGTGATATGATTAAAAAAAAAGTACTTTAAAATAGATATTTTTATTCATGCTGAATACAACCGTATAATTTTTATGTGAGAAACAGACACCCGCAATTTGTTTTAAGCATCTTGGAATATTACTTTATGCCCGATCATTTAATATGAACATTTTCTCTTCTTGAAAAATTCATCGAAACTACGAACCTTTAATGTTTGATTAATTGTCCTACTGACATTTCAACTGTATGAATTTGTAAAAAATTCCTTACCTTGTTTCGTAAAAAATAACATGTGTGTTTCTTCGTCATTATCCCTTCATATTTCAGTGGTTTACCCATTGTTTCCTGTTTAGAATTGTGTTTTCGGTTCTTTCTAAACTCAACGTCAACTCGATAATGTCTATGTCCAAAAAATTATTATGACTGATGTATGACTTAAATCATAGCGTGTACATTATTTTTACATTAAAAGTATCACAGCGAATAAAATTGTTGTTGGCGTACTCAGATAAAAATGTATTAGAAAAAGCTAATCATGAGATAACGCGTAGTTGACACGAGATAACTCGTCGTAGGGACGAGATAACTCGTCGTTGGGACGAGATAACTCGTTTTTATTATGACTTCAGTTAAGTCATAAATCAAGTCATAATAATTTTTTTATTTAGACTTCAGTTTAGAGTCATAAATCAAGTCATAAAACTTTTCATTCAGACTTCGGTTTAAGTCATAAATCAAGTCATAATATTTTTTTATTCTGACCAGTTAAGTCATAAATCAAGTCATGATTTTTTATTCTGACTTCAGTTTAAGTCATAAATTAAGTTTTCTCCCCGTGTGTTTTAATAGGAGTAGAGGGTTATTCCTTGCTTCTTGTTAAGATTGGGTTACTGGTTATTTACAAAATATTTTTATTCTCTTACACACCCAGTATCCCTTTGCATCTTAGTGGCACTATCGCCTTTTTGCGTCAATAAAAATATGAAAGTTAAAAGAATAAAGCAAACAGTGTGAAAAGCGACATGTAGATGATAACAAATAGCACTGTTTTAATATGCGTGCAAGAAGATCTTTAAAATCATGAAAAAGGAAGCCTAAAGATGAGCCTAAAATGCCAACTGCAGGCCGGGGTTACTAAAATCAAGCAGGTGCAGAAATTTAAATTAAGTTCTAACAGAGGACGGAAAGTGCGATATCTAGATCCGAAATCGTATTGGCATGACCAAAGATGCATTCCAAAAGCTGAGTAGAGTATTAAGAGACAGGAAAATTTCGCTGGAAACAAACAAAAGTATCTGCAGGTCTTCCAGGAAGGGCATTCACATTCACATTCACATTCACATGAGCCTGCTGATTTTCATATGATCATCGATTGGAGTAAATATTTTAATATATACGTGTTCCTTGTTGTCTGTCAAGGCGATCGTCGTTTTCCAGTGGTGTTATTCTCCACAGACGCTCAGCCCTTTTGAACAGAAAATGATTGCATCGATCAAAGAACAACTCTCTCCAATCAGGCAGTTCTTCTGCCCCCTTTCCCCAGCCTTTGGCAAACATTGAAACTTTACTGCGGTTTGTATCAAACACCAAGACATAAACCTAAGAGTTAAGCAACTTAACGTTTGATTTTTACATTTATTGTGACGATAAACATTCACACTTAAGCGTCCAAGGTATTTTGCTTGTCGGGCTGCTGTGTTATGATGAATGCGTGCGTAAACCCACTCCAGACAGTTCGTCGTCTCGTCAGATGCGTCCTCACAAGTTCGGTCAAAGAAAGGAATATTCTTCGACCTGTCATTTTATGGTGAGTGAGAATGAGACCGACGGCGATGATTGGTGCGTCGGCAAGGACTTTTTGTCCATAAAAAGGGTCTGAGACAATGGCTGCGAGGGTCCTTGGGACGGTGGTGACGCGCGCTGATAGAGAGATTTTTAACCTTACATGAAAAATAATGCTAAACCAATTTATATAAACCCTGGCTCTAATTATTCACTATCGGTTATCGAATATATTCCATCATCGATTGAACGTCGCATATACATACACTCCTCTAGCAAAGAAATACTAAAACAAAACAATTTACGATAAAATTCTTAGAGATACCAAATTTCGATCTTCTGAGATTCGTCTTTTGGAAAAATATAGTTGTTCTAGAAAAAATAAAGAAATAGAAGCAGAAAAATGATATGGTATAATCTTTCATTTAATCAGTTAATATTAAACTGGGACATAAATTTCTTAAATTAATCAAAAAAATGTTCCTAAAAATAGCCTTTTAAGCAAAATGTTCAATAGGAATACTCTAAAATTTAATTATAGTTGCTTTAACAATTGTGACGATAAACATTCACACTTATCATAGCCAAAGCGTCCACGGTGTTTTGCTTGTCGGGCTGCTGTGTTGTGATGAATTCGTGCGTAAACCCACGCCAGAGAGTTCGTCGTCTCGTCACCTGCGTCCTCGCAAGTTCGGTCAAAGAAAGGAATATTCTTCGACCTGTCATTTCATGGTGAGTGAGAATGAGACCGACGGCGATGATTGGTGCGTCGGCAATTGCATTTTTGTCCATAAAAAGGGCCTGAGACAATGGCTGGCAGATTTTTTTTGTGACCTCGGTGACGTGCTCAACTGAGAGAGAGAGAGAGAGCATTGAGTTAAGACTATGTTTATATTTGTCTGGAAGCTTCAAACCCACGAGTGAAGCGAGCACTGGAACCGAAACCAAACAGAAATTTACTCTTTAACTACATTTACCTCTACCGTTACAGATATTTGATTTTTTCAAAATTTAATCCTGCACCATTTTTATATATATTAGATTGTTACAAAAATAGCCGCTAGGAGTGTATTTGGAAAAGCCATTTTAAAATTTCACGATATATATTAGGTTGATTTTCCTGCTGTTCATCTAAGTGTTCTCGACAGGCTCCAAAGGAGAATCAATAATGTGGTAGGTACCGACTTGGCGGCTCTATATATACAGCCACTTTCCCACCGACGTCTGTTCTATAAATACTTTCATGGCTTCTGTTCCAATGAACTTAAGTCACTGGTGCCTCTGCAACAGGTGTTTACTCGTGCAACCAGATTGGCAACTAGGTCCATTCACAGTTAGATTAACCAAATGCAGACAACAATTCTAATCCTGCGGCTTCTTCAGTCACTCTTCCCGCCTGTGGAACTCGCTTCCATATTCTTGCTTTCCTGACGGCTACAACCTCCAGGAATTTAAATGCAATGTCAATACTCATCTATTAACCACTTGACTCTAGTTCCTTCACCATTCCGTATATCCTTCTCTTTTCTTCCACCTTGCAACTGTCATCACACCCGTATTCCCCATCCTTCTCTTCCTCCTTCCCAACTGGTTCGTCTTTCTTCTTCACCTCCTCTTCAATTAATCTTTTTACTCTTATGTAGCCCCTTGCACATCAGTGGCATTACCGCCTTGCTCGGGGTGATACGATTAAAAAAAAAAGACGGATTGATACCTTTCCCATTTCAAATGCAATGTCAATACTCATCTCTTAACCACTTACTTCCTCTAGTTCTTTCACCATTCCGTATATCCTTTCCTTTCTCTCCACCTTGCAACTGTCATCACACCTGTATTCCCATCCTTCTCTTCCTCCTTCCTAACTGGTTCGTCTTTCTCTTCACTCTCTTCACTCAATCTTTACTCTTATGTAGCCCTTGCACATCAGTGGCATTACCGCCTTGCTCGGGGTGATACGATTAAAAAAAAAAGAGACGGATTGATAATTTTCCCATTTCAAATGCAATGTCAATTTCATCTCTTAACCACTTGACTCTAGTTCTTTCACCATTCCGTATATCCTTTCCTTTCCTCTCCACCTTTGCAACTGTCATCACACCTGTATTCCCATCCTTCTCTTCTCCTTCCTAACTGGTTCGTCTTTCTCTTCACTCTCTTTCTAATTAATCTTTTTACTCTTATGTAGCCCTGTACATCAGTGGCATTACTGCCTTGCTCGGGGGTGATACGATTAAAAAAAAAAAAAAAAGAGACGGATTGATACCTTTCCATTTCAAATGCAATGTCAATACTCATCTCTTTTAACCACTTGACTCTAGTTCTTTCACCATTCCGTATATCCTCTTTCTCCACCTTTGCAACCGTCATCACACCTGTATTCCCATCCTTCTTCCTCCTTCCTAACTGGTTCGTCTTTCTTCACTCTTCTAATTAATCTTTTTACTCTTATGTAGCCTCTTGCACATCAGTGGCATTACCGCCTTGCCCGGTGATACGATTAAAAAAAGAGACGGATTGATACCTTTCCCATTTCAAATGCAATGTCAATACCATCTCTTAACCACTTGACTTCAGTTCTTTCACCATTCCGTATGTTATCCTTTTCCTTTCTCCACCTTTGCAACTGTCATCACACCCGTATTCCCATCCTTCTCTTCCTCCTTCCTAACTGGTTCGTCTCTTCTCTTCACTCTCTTCAATCTTTTTACTCTTATGTAGCCCTTGTACATCAGTGGTATTACTGCCTTGCTCGGGGTGATACGATTAAAAAAAGAGACGGATTGATACCTTTCCCATTTCAAATGCAATGTCAATACTCATCTCTAACCACTTCGACTAGTTCTTTCACTACCCCGTATATCCTTTCCTTTCTCTCCACCTTTGCAACTGTCATCACACCTGTATTCCCATCCTTCTCTTCCTCCTTCCTAACTGGTTCGTCTTTCTCTTCACTCTCTTCTAATTAATCTTTTTACTCTTATGTAGCCCCTTGCACATCAGTGGCATTACCGCCTTGCTCGGGGTGATACGATTAAAAAAAAAAAAGAGACGGATTGATACCTTTCCCATTTCAAATGCAATGTCAATACTCATCTCTTAACCACTTGACTCTAGTTCTTTCACCATTCCGTATATCCTTTCCTTTCTCTCCACCTTTGCAACTGTCATCACACCTGTATTCCCATCCTTCTTTTGCTCCTTTCTAACTGGTTCGTCTTCCTCTTCACTCTCTTCTAATTAATCTTTTTACTCTTATGTAGCCCCTTGCACATCAGTGGCATTACCGCCTTGCTCGGGGTGATACGATTAAAAAAAAAAGAGACGGATTGATACCTTTCCCATTTCAAATGCAATGTCAATACTCATCTCTTAACCACTTGACTCTAGTTCTTTCACTACCCCGTATATCCTTTCCTTTCTCTCCACCTTTGCAACTGTCATCACACCTGTATTCCCATCCTTCTCTTCCTCCTTCCTAACTGGTTCGTCTTTCTCTTCACTCTCTTCTAATTAATCTTTTTACTCTTATGTAGCCCCTTGCACATCAGTGGCATTACCGCCTTGCTCGGGGTGATACGATTAAAAAAACAAACACTAACCGCCATAATTATTGGGCCACCCCAATATTTTTTTAAAGAAATGATGTATTTCATGCTATTTTAGTATTTATTGCTAAGTGAATAATTCTAAATGAAAATAGAATGATTCTTTTGTTGTTATTAATTTGCAAAATTTTACAAGGCAAGGAATCAAAAATGAACTCGTCTGAATCACCTTAAATTTTCTTCATTCTTTCATTGATGAAACAGCAATAGAGGTAATTATTAAATATTTATAAATTCATTTGATGCACATGTTATTGTGCAGTATTAACAAAAGAACCATTCTATTTTCAATTATTCACTTAGCAATAAATCCTAAGAAATAGTATGAAATACATCATTTTTTAAAACACTGAGGTGGCTTAATAATTATGGCCGGTAGTGTATATAATAATTAATGTGTGTTCTTTAATAATTTTAATTTATTTTCAGGCAGAAATATTCTTGAAGCATCATTCATTCATTTATCCATCACTCCCAATGGTGCATAAGGCAGTAACTTTTTGTTGCTGTTTCTGTAACAAACTGTTTTTTTACGGGGCAGGGTTGTTAGCCCTGCACCCAACCCCCAAATCTGGAGGACCGGTGGACCATTCTTGGTCCTTACGTTTACATCACCTGGTATTCCCAAATCTGGAGGACCGGTGGACCATTCTTGGTCCTTACGTTTACATCACCTGGTATTCCCAAATGGTCACGCATTTAAGTACTGACCAGGTTCGATGTTGCTTAACTTCGGGGATCGGACGGGAACCGGTGTATTCAACATGATATAGCTGTAGCCTTCTTGAAGCATAGAAGCCCTTAATTATGAACATGACAAAACATGATATTCGTTTAGTTTTCACGCATGGGTTTAAACTTGGGCACTGTGTCTCCCCTATTTCAAATCGTTGATATGTTACATATCAATTTCAGTTGAATTAGCTAGATGTAACCGGGAGTTCTATGCTAAGGTTTTCTTTTCTCGCACTTCTAATTTGTGGAACACACTTTGGTTTTCATGCTTTCCGATCGACTTTGATTTTAAAAATTTTAACTGCAATGTCAATCGTTATCTGCTGTCTTTCTAGTCAATATTTTGTTGTTCTTGTCTCCTTAATAATGTTTCTGATTTCTAATTCTTTCACGCTCAGTGAGCCCTTTTGCCTTCGTTGGTTTATTGGGGTGAATTTGATTAAAAAATAAACATTACTGCATAGATTAGTAGGGTTTAGTAAAGTAAATAAATCCGCTTATTGTCCGGTTCACACTCCTCGTCGGTTTTTTTTTTTTGACGGAAGTAACGGTTTATCTCGTTTACTTTTATTCAGATTCTTTTAAAAGTCATTGTATTCTCTATCACCTCCAGTACCCTCTTGCGTCAGAGTGGCATTATCGCCTTGCTTCTGGTGAAATGATTGAAAATAAAATGTGTATCGATAGTTTAAGATAATCACTACCAATAGGAAATAATATCTCGTACCGACTACGCGTGATCTCGTGCTTAGCATTTTCGGATATATTTTTATCCGAGTTAATGTGCAGCGATATTGTTTACATTGTTTACACACTAAAAAGTGTGTAAACAATGTTCAGACTTTAGGTGAAGTTATAAATCCACTCGTAATACCTTTTATTGCCCAGGATGGTCATTATAAAGATGGCGTTAGGAGTTACATTTCTAAACTGGTAGTCAACATGTTCACAAAAAAAGTATCTTGAGATAGTTATATATATATATTGTTACGTTTTATCCCGGACGACAGAAAAAATGATTGACCAAAACTCAGAGATAAAAATCGCAGACAAATATTTAATTCACAAAACTTACCAAATAAAATATTTACAAATATACAATTTCTGTTGCATCCAAAACAAGAAACATTGCGTTTACTACTGGCCAGTGTTAAGAGGAGAGAAAGGGAAGGTAAGGTGTCAAGTATATTTACCCAGTTAAGTTGGCAAAGAAGTTAAGTGCCATACTTTTTGGAAATCCTTAAATGTAAATATAAGGGATAATTATTAGTTCGGTCAATGAAAGAGTCAAAAATATTTATTTACCCAGATAGTTGCGTGAGGTTCTCTTTCAGGTTTTAGTTGTTCGGACTTTTCTGTGAGATTCTTTCCGCTGGACATAAATCATTGACTTATAACCGGAGTTGATATGACAGCAAATCCTTTTAACAACTCTTTCAAGTTTTAGTTTGTAGTCAACTTAAACAGATACTTTCGGCTGGATATACATCCTTGAATCGAAACCGGAACTGATGAGGTCAACACAACCTTTTATCAACTGTTTCAAGTTTCAGTTTTTGTCGTCGACTTAGAGAGATTTTTTCGGCTGGATATACATCCTTGAATCAAAACCGGAGCTGATGAGGTCAATCCATCCTGCTATCAACTAACCGTTCCGTGCCAAAACCTATTTTTATAGGGGCTAACATCTAATTTGTATAATTCTAGAAACTTTCGAATTCTTTCGACTCTACTGGAACATTCTAGCATCTTCCAAACATTCTATTTCTAATTTCCTTATTTTTACGATTACTTCATGAATTAAAACTTTTTTGAAATAACACTTAGGACTCAATAGAATCCATTCACTCACTTAAGTGCCATAGGTGATACACGCTTGGGCGATCATGTCTCGAAAGAGACATGACTGACTGGGCAGAAGATTATCCCGCAGTAGGTTGCCATTGCTTTCTGCGGTAGACTGGTTGCCGACCAAGGCTACAGAACCCAATCTGTCCTGCTATTTAACCCATAACTGGAAGGAAGAGACGGAATAATACCTTTCCCAAGGGTATTTGCGTGTAAGTGAATACAATGGATTCAACTGGAATTCGAACTCGGCTCCCCGGTTTCTCGTTCTGAGCAGATATCCACTGTACCACAACGCACATCCGCTCCAGAATCCATTACTATAACTTTTTATACATTATTAATATTATTTTCATATATAAATGCATTTTCGTAACAATATATATATATATATATATATATATATATATATATACACACACACACATATATATATATAGTATTTACGCTCTCACACCCTGATTGAGCACTCTGGAAGAATCGTATACTTTGAAAAACAGTAGCTACTCTGGCATCTACGCATCGTTCATTCAGCAATTAATTAGAACACTCTCAGCTATTGGGCATGTATAATGATAATATACATGCTAAAAAGTTTGCCTTTTTCCACCGAGCGCCCGTAGCTCAGAGGTAGAATCGCCGCCTGACGCCAATTCGGTCGGGTTTCAAGCCTGGGTAAAAAGCACTCGGCTGTTTAACAGTACTGATAAGCTGTGATACAGCGAAACAGACCTGTCTGCGGATGACTATATATATATATATATATATATATATATATATATATATATATTAATTCAGATACTTTAATCCAAGCGGAAAAATCAGGAAGGTAAATTCCAAAAACCCGATCCTAATTAATATTAAAAATTTCATTTTAATATTAAAAAAATGATACAGGATAAGAGGTCCATGTAATAAAATCTTACAGAGCAAATATAAATTAAAAAAGGATTAATTCAATGATGTTGGATGATCATTTCGATATGAAAATCCCCACGGGGGATAACACATCACCTCAGCAACAGAAACATCCTTTCAGAAACTGGAGAAAAATCAGTCTAATTTTCCTTTTGAAATAGATTTGCAAAGAAATTAAAAAAGAAAAAGAAAAAGAAAAAGAAAAAAGAAAAAGATAAAACAAAATAAAATCAAATAAACAAGAAAAGAAAAAATTGACATAGTCTGGGTTCGCAAAAAAAGGAAAGAGAATTGTAACTTAAAATTAACGGACGGCCGTGTTGAATTGATGTAAGGTTAAGCAACACGGAAAAAAGGTAGGAGATAAGAGAGATAAAGGAAGGAAGGGAGGGAAAAAGAAAAGAAAAGAAAGAAAAAATTTTTATATATTACAGACGCTGGACATATTCAAAAACCTAACTTCCCAAAAACGTTGAAGTATTAGAAAAAGGCCTTTACTTAAAAAGGCATAATTATTTTTAAAGGGAATAAAAAGATATAGGATTTAAAATAATTTTTTTTTTAAATTAGGTCATTTGATTAAACTAAATAAAGACACCGCTAGGTAAAAAAAAAAAAAATTTCATTTACAATTATACATACATATATAAGTACACACATACATACATACACATACATACACACACAATTCTTTGATTATGAATACATATATACATACATACACATACACACACACATACATTCAATTCCATACACACTTATATACGTATATACACATACATGCGAATACACACATATATATGTGTACACACATATGCAAAAATTCACACACACAATATATATGTGTACACACACACATGCACACATATACATACATACACACACACACACACACACATATATACATGATACATATCCACACACACACATACATATAAAAAATATACAAAATTAATGAATATTATAAAAAAGAGCATTTAAATAGCTAAAAAATTTTTAACACACATAAATACATATATACACACATACATATATACATATATACACACATATATACAAATATGCACATACACACACAAACATACACATATACATAAAAATTATAAAAAGAAAAATTAAAAATTAAAAATTAAAAAATTAAAAATTAAAAAATTAAAAATTAAAAAAATTAAAAAACTTAATATTTAAAAATTTAAATTTAAAAATTAAAAATTAAAATTTTAAAATCCGCCCTATGACGGCACTTATTAATGAATTCCTTCCTAAGATTCAAAAGTAAGTCCTGATGAGGATACTTCAAAATCAGAATCTTCTCCAATAAACATAGACGGCACCTATCACGAAAATGTTTAGGGGTACAAGCTGAGCCTATTAATTTCCAGCTGATTATATGCCCTTCCTCCTTCATTTTCCAGAATCTACGTGATAGTGCCGTCTGGAATCTTTGGTTAGGGTTCGAAAACGAGTACTTGTGGTTGTAAAGTCTCTGTTTGAAAGGGCCCGCGGACATGCCAATATAAGTCCGGTTACTGGGGCGATCATGTCTCTTTCGATCCATGACTGACTAGGCAGAAGATTTTCCCGCAGTAAGTTGCCATTTATTTCTGCGATAGACTGGTTGCAAAACAAGGCTAAAGAACCCAACTTGTCCTCTCTATTCAATCTATAGCAGGAGAGAGAAGATATAAAGACAGTTAATTGCCATACGTGATACACACTGGAGCGATCATGTTTCTTTCGAGACATAACTGCCTAGGCAGAAGATTTTCACGCAGTAGTTTGCCATTACTTTCATTACGAGCAGATGTCCACTACACCACAACTCACATGGTGGTATTTTCCATATAAAATACAAATTATATTTTAACGTAATTATGTATAATAATCGATCATATAAAATATAGTTGAACAATTCAACTAGAAAAACTGAAAATAAATATAATGTCTGTAAATACAAATTAGAATTTTGTCATAACAGATTATTCGATCTTAATTAAATCCAACAATGTTTTGCAGCAAATTTTAGCATCAATTTGAGTTTTTCTTGTTAAAATGTAATGATAATTTTAACACATTCGTCATTATGGATCAAATAATAGTATATTTATATAAGGTTTTTCGAGACCTAACATGAGCAAAATAACTTCACAGATTAGGACGAAAAACAGAAAGAGAATATTGATGAGAGTGGAGTGGACGAAGAAGGGAGCATGAGAGAGAAGATGCAGGTTATTCAGATAGCAGATGACAATTGACTTTACATTTAAATTCGTGGAGATTGTAGCTGTCGGGGAAACAAGTAAATGGAATGGAATTCCACAAGCGGGAAATGCGAGAAAAGAAGCTGATGGAGTAGAATTTGCGTTTACAATTTATTGGTTTCACAGTAAAAGGGTGGGACCTAGTTGCCAACGTTGTTGCTCGAGTAAATTCATATATAGGAGCCGCCAGTGAGCTAAGTTCATCGGAGCAGAAGCCGTGAAAGTATTTATAGAAGAGACACAGGGAAACCAGTAAGAAAGTGACTGTATCTGAGCTGCCAAGTCAGGATCGATCACATTGCTGATTCTCCGTTGGATTTTGTCAAGGACACCTAAGTGGATAGCAGGAGCACCCGACTAGATATGGCAGCAGTATTCAATGCACGGACGGATGGTAGATTTATATATGTACAGGATTGTTTCAGACGGGAAAACTTCCTGCCCTACACAGAGAACCGACTTTCTTAGCAGCAGATTTAGCTATGGATTCTATATAGTCATTCCATTTGAGTTCTGTTGTGAGAGTTAACCCGAGGAGGCGCAGTGTTTTGCGTTCAGAGAGACTAGCCTGATCCATGCTCATGCGTGTGTAGAAGCGATTATCTGTGATGGTTAATAGATAGCAGCTTCGCTTTGGAAGCATTTAAATTCTTGAGCCGTTTTTTGTCCCAGTCCACCACGGATTGGAGGTCCTTTTCAAGCTCGGCAGCGAGGTTTGCTTTGTTAGCCTCGGCAGATTTTTGATCGATGTGAGAGTAAACCGTAGTGTCGTCAGCGTATATGCCTACTTGGGATCTTATTACATCTGGGAGATACTTAATGCATATAAGGAAAAGCATAGGACCTAGAATAGAGCCTTGAGAGACACCAGCATTTGTATGATAGCTTTGGGAGGCATGTCCGTTCAATACTACCTTCATTGCGCGATTTGAAAGAAATGACTGGATAAGGTCAAACAATCATACCATAGTCTCGCAGCTTGCGTAGAAGGCCAGTATGCCAGACTCTGTCAAACGCTTTGGAGATATCTAGGGCAACAGTTCAGGCTTTGCCGTTCTTGTCGAGAGCCTGGTGTATATACTCAGTGATGGTCGTGAGCATATCAACAGTAGATCTGGTGAAGTGGAAACCATACTGTTTGTAAGAGTCTGTGGGCTGTGAGATGTTGAACCACCTCGGCGTTGATAATGGCTTCGAACACTTTGCTAAAAATTATTTTTTTTATTATTCTGTTGTATTTAGTTTCATTTTGAACGTATAATTGAAAAAATTAGACGTTAATACCGTTGAGCAACTAGGTGGTTTTAGAGAGGATACAAAGAAGAAGAAAACTTTTATTTAAGATCAGGAAGAGACACTTGACGTTCCAATAAAATTGTGTCATTTTAACTTAATTTTGTGTTGCAGGGTGTTAATATCCATTCGACTTCGGTAAAACAAGAAGAAAAGATTGTGCATAACCTAAAAAAAAAAAAACTGAATATATTGTCATCAACAAAAAGAAGACCCCAAAATGCTAACTACAGGTTGAGGAAACTAAAATAAAACAAGTAAAGAAATTCAAATACCTGGGTAGCGTTCTAACAGAGGATAAAAAGTGCGACACTGGGATCCAAAGGCGGATTGGCATGACCAAAGACGCATTTCAAAAGCTAACCAGTGTACTGAGAAACAGGAAAGTCTCAATGGAAACAAAGAAAAGAGTGACAGGCTGCATTATGATATCTATCCTTCTATATGGCTGCGAATGTTGGACGATCTCTTCAAGGATAAAGGAGAAACTTGAGGCAGCAGAAATGTTATTCTACAGAAGGATGCTGAGGATATCATGGACTGAACACGTACGCAATGACGAGGTGTTAAAGAGGATACAAACGAGAAGAAAACTTATACTTAACATCAAGAAGAGACAGCTGAAGTTTCTGGGATACGTAACGAGAAATGAGAGTTTGGAGAATCCGATACTCATAGGACGGATAAAGAGAAAGGGAAACAGGGAAAAGCAGCGCGAGACATACTTGATGGGCTTTAGCAAATGAATGGCGAAGCGGGGTTTGGGAGAGATACCAAGAGTAAAAATATTAAGAGAGACAAGTGGAAGTCCATGACCACCTAAGTCTTGGATAGAAGAAGAAGAAGAAGAAGAAGAAGAAGAAGAATTGATAAGAGAGCGAGTGTCACAAATCACTCTCGGTGACCCCATATCAGGCTTGCTCAAAGTTCGGGAGAAGTAAACACCAGCCTTGGGTGGAACTAAGCAATGTTGTTCGTCTGAACCTTTTCCACGAAAACATCGTGACCAGTGAGAGGTGTGCATCGTTTCAACGGTCGAAAAGTACTATCTTAGAAGACATGAAGAAGCGAAAAAATCAGAAACACTTAGATTTTTCTTCTTTATCTTCTTTGTGCCGTATCCCTTCAGGACGTAGGAGATAATGGCCTTCCACATCCCTCTATCTCTTGTCGCTGTTAATACCCCTTCTCTTCTTATATCAATCAATCCCCGCTTCACCATTCATCTGCTCAAGGCCATCAAGTATGTCCCGTATTGTTTTTCCTTGACTCTCCTCCCCTTTCTATTCGTCCCGTGAGCATCAGGTTTCCCAAGCCTTTCTTCTTCTTCTTCTTCTTCTTCTTCTTCTTCTTCTTCTTCTTCTTCTTCTTCTATGTGCCTTGTTCTTTCAGGACGTAGGCGATCATGGCTTTCCACGTCTCCCTATCCCTTGTGGCTCTTAGTATGTTTGCTCTTGTTAAATCTCGCAACCCCTGTTCCGTCATCCACCTGATCAGGCTCTGCAAATATGTTATCTGCTGCCTTCCTCTGTCTCTTTTTCCTTCTATCTGGCCAGTCAGTATCAGGTTCTCCAAGCTCTCCTTCCTTATTGCATGTCCTAGGAACTTCAGTTGTGTCTTCTTGATGCTAAATATTAATTTTCTTTTTGTTGTCATTCTTTCTAACACCTCATCGTTGCTTGCATACTCAGTTCACGATATCCGCAGCATCCTTCTGTAGAACCACATTTCCGCTGCTTCGTTTTGTCCTCATTTTCGATGATATTGTCCTTCTCATTACATGTCCAAAAAAACTTCAGCTGTCTTTTCCTGATGTTAAGTATAAGTTTTCTTTTCATGTCCATCTTCTCCAAAACCTCGTCGTTGCTTACGTGTTCCGTCCATGGTATCATCAGCATCCTTCCGTAGAACCATATTTCTGTTGCCCCATGTCTTTGTTACGTCTGTGATGAGATTGTCCAGCATTCGCTGCCATATTGAAGAACAGGCATCGCATAGCAATCTAGTACTCTATTCTTTGTTTCCAGCGAAATTTTCCTGTTTCTTAATACACTGCTCAGCTTCTGCAATTCATACTTAGCCATGCAATCAAACTTTCGGATCTCCGTATCGCACTTTCCCTCTTCTGTTTACACTTCCAAGGTTTTTAAATTTCTGCACTTATTTGATTTTAGTATCCCAGACTTGTAGTTGACATTTTGGGCTCCTCTTTTTACTGACTATCAGCATAGCCCGGCGTTGCTCGGATGTAATGAAAGCTTTAAAACTAATCCATCATCCTGGAGCTCGTACTCTTTGGACGATGGCACGGAAGACTAAAAAGCAATAGTTGTTTCCAGTTAAAGCGAAACAGTTGACTGAAAGAAAAATGAATGGATGTAAGTCAAATTTTCATTTCCTGGTATCGATATCAAATAAGTTTTTTTCGTCGTAAACTGAATTTTGAAGGCTAAATAAGTCCTCTGAGTAAATGGTATCATGACTGAGACTAAGAACTACAATTATACCTACTTAGAGCCAAACCCGAAGCAAAAACTAAATTCAAAGGGCAGGCAGATAAACCGACACACACATAAACATCTTGCCTTTTATATAGATATATTATCGATTTTCTGCTCTATTGTAAGAACTGCAACCTTGAAACTTCTGAATATCGTTTCTCATGTCTTGTTCTATGAGTGAATTAAATTTGATTAAAATCGGACTACTCCTTCTAGAACACGATTTTTTCGATTATCGATTTTCGATATTTATCTGGGGTACCTCGACACAAAACCTAGCTAAGAACACTCGCAGACGCTTATAGTACAACTGTGTAAATTTTCAAGAAAATCGGTTCAGCCGTTTTGGAATCTATAGGTAACGGACACACACACACACACACACACACACACAGACAAAGTTCCATTTATAAATAAGTTTAGATTACCATGCATTCGTTTTTCTTGTAGTTTATTTGTAGTCCTTTCTTTCCGCTTTCTTTAACTTCTTACTGTAGGAGGTCTTGTAGCTTGTTTTCTGAGATTACTAAGCATTGACATGTGGGAGTCACCCAACTTATTTTTTTTTTATATTATTCATGGCAGAAGTTTTACAAAATATTTAGCATATCCTTTTTCGAAAGAAAACATAGTTTCTTGGTCCCAAACAAGTCGAGCTTTCCTGCTGAGTAATGTACTAGTTGACTAAATTGATGCTGTTAGTGTTTGCGAAAGTGAACTTCTTAAATAAGAAGGAACTAAGAAAGCCATTTCAATAAAATGTTTTGGTCCAAATCTGCAGGGCCATCTAAGAAAACTTCTTTCCCTATTCTTAACTGTGTTATTGACATCGGAATAATTCTTTTTAAAGATTAGAATCTCTGAAAACCTGAAAACATGTTTTCTTCTCATTCTGCTAGACTCAAAACTCTTGTATTAGAGAAGAGAAATCACTGCCCGAAGGTATGTTATATATATATATATATATATATATATATATATATATATATATATATGCAACAGACATATGTGTGTGTGTGCGGGACTGCATAATTTTCGAATATATAAATATTTTTGTCTCAACAAATATATATTTTCCACTTACAAATACAAACACCTACTTTTCTGTTGACATATATATATATGGGTGTATTTATAATTCCAAATATATATATATATATATATATATATATATATATATATCAGTAGGAAAGTAGGTGTTTGTTTTTGTAAGTGGAAAATGTATAAATACATCCATATATATATATATATATATATATATTGTTTAATTACTTAGTTTGTGGTTATAATAAGATTAGACCAGTGCACATTTGTATTAAAATGTGTTCAATACAATTGTATAACTTTTGAATATTCTTTTCCATTTGTAGGAAAGTAGGTGTTTGTATTTGTAAGTGGAAAATGTATATTTTTTGAGACAAAATTATTTATATATTCGAAATTTATGCAGTCCCGCACACACACACACACACACACACACACACACACACACACACACACACACACACACACACACACACATCTATATATAACACATATATATATTTACAATTATAAATACACCCAAACACACATGCACGTATATATATATATAGTGACATAAATTAATAAAGATACATATGAGGAGGGTGTACATATGTATACTATTATTATTCAAATGTTAATAAAACCGTGCTCAATGTATGAACAGAGGTGTATAATGTATATATTAAGAAATATATATCATCCTACGTCTATAGCACGACTCGGAGTCTCATGCGTTATGCAATTATCAGGTGCATATTTCAAACTGACAGTTTAATAGATTTGAAATTAAGTTCACTCGATGTTCATGGGAATTAACTCTTATAAACTTAAGTTACTGCTTTTTTAATAACAAGATTAAAAATTTAAATATTTTATGGTTACATGTGAATAAAAATTTAAAATTTGAATTTAAAATCTAAAATTAAAATTAAAATAAAATAAAAAAATAAGATAATAAAATGCAGGGAGAAGAAATCAATGGGGCCTAAATCATCAGTCTTTAAAATTTAAATATTAAAATATTACATGTACATAAAAATATTGGGAAAGTCATATGTTTTAAAATTTACATAAAAAGAGTCATTTTTGTGAGTAGTTGGGTGGCGGATGTTGTTTATGTGGGCTAAATATTTACTTGATTTCATTATGTTGTGAAATATATTCCTCTATGTTTTTAACGCAACTGACTTTAACATTGTTTTTGTTGAATATTTTAAATATTATCTTCCACCTATTAGAAGTACTCCTAAAGTAAAATTTAATATCATTATCATCCGAATGAATCCGACTTCTATAAACAATACTTTCGGACGTGCACTGGCCATTTAATGGACAGGTTTTATTTTTTCGGCAATTGCAAGTATTTTTAGAAGGATCATTTTTGCTATTAGTTGGGTGACGGATGTTGTTTATGTGGGCTAAATATTTACTTGATATCATAGCATTATGTTCTGAAATATATTTATCTATATTCTTAATGCCAATATAACTGCCTTTAACATTATTTTTGTTGAAGGTTTTTTTCGGTGTTGGTGAATGGTAGAAATGTTATGAATTAAGTTAAGGAAATGCTTACCAATGTTTGGAGGTTACGACTGAAGGTTGGGTTAAACCAAAAGATGTTACGTTTATGTGATTTCTGCTTATTTCTGTTTACCTTGTTTTTAATGGGGAATTCTAAACTACTCTTGAGTTTACTTTTTAAAGCATTAATGTATCTAATTTTAGAATTGTCAAAAATTCTTCCAAAGTAAAATTTAACATCATTATCGTCCGAATGAATTCGAGCGCCATGAACAATACTTTCGGACATACATTGGCCATTCAATGGGCAGGTTTCACTTTTTCGGTAGTTGCAATTATTTTTAGAAGGGTCATTTTTGCTATTACTTGGGTGACGGATATTGTTTATGTGGGCCAAATAGTTATTTAATACCATTGCATTATGTTGTGAAATATATTTATGTTTTAACGCAACTATAACTCACTTCGACATTGTTTTTGTTGAAAATCCTTTTAGTGTGGGTGAACGATAGAAATGTTTATGAATTAAGTCAAGGAATAACTTACCAATGTTAGTTTGAACGTTACGACTGATGATTGCCTAACGCATGAAACTACGAGCCGTGCCATTGAAGTAGGATAATATATATATATATATATATATATATATTGATACATATGCATATTGAAAATTAGATACATACATATATTTTAAACTACAACACACACACACACACATATGCACACACACACACACACACACACACACACACACACACACACACACACACACACACACATATATAGTCATCCGCAGACAGATCTGTTTCGCTGTATCACAGCTCATCAGTACGGTTAGACATCCGATTGTAAGTCAAATTTTGATTTCCTGGTATCGATTTATACATATATATACATATATATATATATTTTGATTTCCTGGTATCGATATCAAATAAGTTTTTTCGTTGTAAACTGAATTTTGAAGGTTAAATAAATCCGCTGAGTAAATGGTATCATGGCTGAAACTAAGAACTACAATTATACCTATTTAGAGCCAAACCCGAAGCAAAAACTAAAATAAAAGGGCTGAAAAAAAAATACAGACATACAGGCAGATAAACAGACACACACACAAACATCTTGCCTTTTATATATATATATATATATATATATATATATATATATATATTATCGATTTTCTGCCCTATTGTAAGAACTGCATCCTTGAAACTTCTGAATATCGTTTCTTATGTCTTTGTCTATGAGTGTATTAAATTTGATTAAAATCGGACCACTATATACCACTTCTATAACCCGATTTTTTTGATTATCGATTTTCGATATTTATCGGGGATACCTTGACACAAAACTTAGCTAAGAACACTTGCAGACGCTTATGGTACAACGATGTAAATTTTCAAGAAAATCGGTTTAGCCGTTTCGGAGTCTATAGGTAACGGACACACACACACACACACACACACATACAGAGAGAGAGAGAGAGAGAGAGAGAGAGAGAGAAAGAGGCAAAGTTCCATTTCTAAATAGGTTTAGATTAATATGTTTGAGATTAGTTGAAGCAGCACTGTGCTTCCCCTGCTTGGTATTGAGATTTCTAAGAAAACATGTTATTTGTTCGTCAACTATATAGTTTGGGAAGTTATTGTTAATAAATGTTTGTTTTATATTCTTTAGTTCACTGTAAAAAATCTGTTTTGTGGATGAATTAGTTTCTACCCGATGTATTAGATCTTTTATAATTGCTATTTTATAGTAATATGAGCATTCGCTCTTGTAGTTAAGTGTGCATGAACTTATGCTGATAGGTTTTTGTGTGGTGAAATGGTAAATTTTTTACTATTTTTGTTTATCAATATGTCGATGAAGGGGATTTTGTTGTTAGTGTTAAGTTTATACGTGAATTTAAGACAGAATTATTTCGGAAACGTTTTTGAAGTTGAAGTATATATATATATATATATATATATATATATATATATATATATATATGCAAGGTGTTGCAGCATAATCCGACACTTGACAAAAGAAAACGAAATAGGCAATAAAAAACAAAAGTTGTATATGCAGAGACCCGACAGTTTATTTAGCTACAGTTAAAGTTACATCCTACATTATTTTTCAATGTAACCGCCGGCGACGGCGACGACCATCTCAAGGCGGGCGCGAAATGAGTCACATGCTTTGGCGACCATGTCCTGGTCCAAAGCAACGAACGCCTCTACGATGGTACCTTTCAGAGAGTCCATCGTGTGGGCGTGCATTTTGGCCTTGGTCTCGATCACGCCTCAGAGGAAATACTCAAGGGAGATGCAGTCGGGTGAGGCGGGCGGCCACATTGAAAAATAATATAGTATGTAACTCAAACTGTTGCTAAAGAAACAGTCGGGTTTCTGCATATACAACTTTTGTTTTTACTGCCTATTTCGTTTCCTTTTTGTCAAGTGTCAGATTTTACTGCAACTCAGGAAGAGGGTAAGAGAAGGATGAGAATACTGATGAGAGTGGAGTAGACAAAGAAAGGAAGATTAGAGAGCAAGAGCGAGAGAAGATGCAAATTAGTGAGATAGGTGATGACTATTGACTTTAAATTTGAAGTTTTTGAAGATTGTATCTGTCGGGAAAGCAAGTAAATGGAAGTGAATTCCACAGTCGGGAAGTGCGAGAAAAGAATCTACTGGAGTAGAATTTGCATTTACAATTCATGTATGGGGGGTACCAGTGAGCTAAGTTCATCTGAGTAGAAGCCATGAAAGTATTTGTAGACGAAACCCAGGGAAGCCACATTGCGACTGTTTAGAAAGTGACTGTATCCGAGCTGCCAAGTCGGGATCGATCATATTACAGATTTTTCGCTGTATTTTGTCAAGAACCTCTAGGTGGCTAGCAGGAGCACCAGACCAAATATGGCAGCAGTATTCAATGCACGGGTGGATGGTAGATATATGTCCTTTATTATCTGTACTTCGAAGAAGGATGTAGAAGACCCGGATGCTCCTCGAGGTAGAAGGGGACAGAGTAAAACTTAGTTTATTCGGATAGATTCATATTCTAGTGATCAATGAAGTACCCTCTTGGATGTCGATTCCACACATCAGTGGTTAGTGGGAAGAAGTGGAATTTAGTTCTCATTAATAGAATACTGAGGGAGTGGTTTGTATAAAATGAGTAGCATGGCAGATTCTAGTCGTGAACTTTAGAACTGGCAGAGTCTAGTAATACAGTTTTTCCGAGCACTTTTCATGGAAGTAGAGCTAGAAAAGTGAGAGAATATACTGAAATTTATTAGTAAATGTCTATTGTATAATTAGCATCATTGTGCCGTTTCTTGGTTTGACCTGCTAAAGAGGTAAGACCAAAAAAAAAAAAAAATGGAGTATTGGTGCCACCATACTCCCTTTCCAAGCTTCAACGAGTTAAAAAGCAAATTCACGACCGTGTGAGTGAGTAATTGTTATCTAAATATTAACCTCAAATATCCATCGGTGCATTAAGATAATTCCCACGTGCCTTTTAAAGCTTTGCATCTCCCAAGGAACATGTTGAAATATCGAATCCTAAAATGAAAGTTGTTTTTAACAGGCAAGCTTCCTGAACGCGAATGTCCCCACCCCCAATGCTCTATCCCTGGTACTACGCTGTTTCTGGTTTTCATCAATAATCTTCCTGATGTCACCAGTTCCCAAGTAGACATCTATGCAGATGACACCATAATTTACTCCCGTTTCAATAAGAAATCTGCCAAGACTGACAAAGTAAACCTGGCTGCTGCAAATAAAACAGACCTCCAGTCAGTGGTTAACTGGGGCAAGAAATGGCTTGTAAACTGTAAGGCATCCAAAACAAAACAGCTCTCTTTGAACCACCAGAGAGAAACTTTCTTGCCAACCATAATCATAGCTGGTGCAAGACTCCTTAAAAGCATCACACTGCGCCTCCTTGGTCTCACTTTTTCAACCGACCTGAAGTGAAAAGGATTTATCGGATATATAGTTGTACCTATTGGTAGGAAAATTGGGTCACTATGTCGGGCTCGAAAGTTTTT
Organism: Ascarosepion bandense; assembly: GCA_037127315.1. NCBI lineage: Eukaryota > Metazoa > Mollusca > Cephalopoda > Sepiida > Sepiidae > Ascarosepion > Ascarosepion bandense. The sequence continues at coordinate 5,499,117 of JBBBDQ010000514.1, read as the reverse complement.
CTCGGCAGAATCCATAATGCACATTTATAAATTCATCATTCGTCCGTGAATTGAATACTGTTGCCATATCTGATCGGGCGCTGCTGGTATTCATCTCGATGTTCTCGACAAAATTCAAACGAAGATCTGCAATATAATCGGTCTTGACTTGGCATCTCGACTTCATTCACTTTCTCACCGACGTGACGTGGCTTCCTTCTGTTTTTACTTGAGATATTTTCATAGCAATTGCTCCGATGAGCTTCTTTACCTGGTCAAATAGTTAAATCTAACCGCCATTTCTATTGGAATAGATTCTTTTTTCGCACCTTCCGCCTGTGGAACTCCCTTCCGTTTACTTGCTTCCATGATAGCGACAATCTTTAAAAAGATTAAAATCAACGTCAATTTCCATGGTCTGTCTTCTTGAATCCCGTTCATCTTTTATCCTTTTTTCAATAACCTCCGTTCCCAGTTTTTTCTCTCAGACCTCCCTCCACTGTGCGTTAATGGTAGTTCGGCTTTGCTTGGGGTGAAATGAAAAAAACTAATTACAAATGGTTCATCAAGAAATTCGAATAAGGAAGTCTGATACTGCTAGCACTAAGGATATAAATTATGAATAATTACTTTTTACTTTTTAATCATTTGACCCCAAGCAAGTCAGAACCGCTAATAGCGTAGAGTGGGCTTCAGTGAGAGAAAAAGTAAAGAAATGATAGAAAATGAACGGGATTCAAGAAGAGAGAAGATGACAATTGAAGTTGTATTTAATTTTTGTAGATTATAGCTATCTGGGAATCAAGTAAACAGAAGGGAGTTCCACGAGCGGAATGTGAGAGAAAAGAAACTGTAAGAGTAGAAGTAGTGGTTATATTTAACTGTTTCAGAGTAAAAGGGTGGGACCTAGATGTCAATATAGTAAAGCTTTTAAATTCGTCTGGTTGGGGCATTAGGGCAAAAAGTTCGTCAGAGCAGTTGCCATGAAAATATTTGTAGAAAAGACAATAAATATGACGATGAAAATGGCATACATTTTGCGAAGAGCAAAAAGAAATCCATTGATTTTGAAGACGCTGGTACTGAAAGAAGGAAATGAATTGGAAGATCGCAAAGAAAGAAAGAAAGAAAGAAAGAAAGAAAGAAAGAAAAGGAAAGACAAAAAGAAAATATGCTAAAAAAGAAAAAAGAAAGAAAGAAAAGGAAAGACAAACAGAAAATTTGCTAAAAAAGAAAAAAAGAAAGAAAGAAAAGGAAAGACAAACAGAAAATTTGCTAAAAAAGAAAAAAAGAAAGAAAGAAAAGGAAAGACAAACAGAAAATTTGCTAAAAAAGAAAAAAAGAAAGAAAGAAAAGGAAAGACAAACAGAAAATTTGCTAAAAAAGAAAAAAAGAAAGAAAAAAGGAAAGACAAACAGAAAATTTGCTAAAAAAGAAAAAAGAAAGAAAGAAAAGGAAAGACAAAAAGAAAATATGCTAAAAAAGAAAAAAGAAAGAAAGAAAAGGAAAGACAAACAGAAAATTTGCTAAAAAAGAAAAAAAGAAAGAAAGAAAAGGAAAGACAAAAAGAAAATATGCTAAAAAACAGAAGATCTATGACATTCTATTCTTTAGAAAGAAGCACGGACAGCGAATAATGAAATAATGAAAGTTAAATAGAAGCAAATAAAAGGAAAGAATAAATTTGAAACGTGAGAAGGGGAGTGAACAATAAAAAAAGAAAGAAAGAAGTACCACAAAGAAAGAAGGCTTGCAGGACTGAAAGAAAGAAAAAAAAAAGAAAGAAAACTTGAAAGACCGCAAAGAAAAAAAGAAAGAAGTTTTGAAGGACCGCAAATAAAGTAAGGAAGAAAGAAAAAAGAAAACTTGAAGGACCACAAAGAAAGAAAAAATAAAGGGAAAAAGGTATGAAGAAACTCAAAGAAGAAAAGAAGGATAGAGGGAGCAAAAAGAAAAAAGAAAGAAGAATGTGAATGGTTGCAAAGAAAGAAAAAGGAAAGAAAGAAAAAAGTAAAGAAAAGAAAGAAAAAAAGAAGGCTTGTAGGACTGCAAAGAAAAAATGAAAGAAGAGAGAATAATTGAAGGACTGCAAAGAAAGAAAGAAAGAAAGAAAGAAAGAAAGAAAGAAAGAAAGAAAGAAAGAAAGATGAAAAACTGCATAGATATGGATAGATTAGCAAAAAATAAAAGAAAGAAAGAAAAAAAAAGAAAGAAAGAAAGAATGATAATAATGACTTTGACGACCGCAAAGAAAAGAAAAAGGAATGAAATTGTGAAAGAGAATAAACAATACAAAAGAAAGAAAGAAAGAAAGATCGTAAAGAAAAGATACAAGAACTAAAAGAAAGAAATGGGACAACTGACAAAGAATCAATGAATGAAAGAAAAACTTTCTTGAAGGAGTGGAAACAATAAAAAAAGAAAAATAGATATGAAATGAATAAAATGAAAGAAAGAGGAAAAAAATAAACTGAAAACGCTTAAAGAAAGATTGACGATAAAAAAGAAAGCAAGAAAGAAAAAAGAAAGAAAAAAGAAGGCAATAAAGAAAAAAGAAAGAAAAAAAAGAAAGCAAGAGAAAAGAAACGCCTGAAAGACTGCAAGCAATGAAAAAAAAAAAAAAAGAGAAAAAAACCCCTGCAAAGACAAGTAAATACCAATTAAAAGAAAAAAATGAAGCCGGGCTAATATTCATGGCAGACGTTTTATGCTGTCAGTCTGCTTTTACTCTTTGGCCATCTCATATCACTAAATTAGCACGACGCCTCTATTACCAATTAAGACGCACAAGGCCAATTTTGTGGGGGGCAAGTTTTGCCTGAGCAAAATTCTCCAAGAAGCGGCTTGTAGCATAATGCATATGGTGGCAGAAAGAGATTGGCAATTGCGTTTACTGAAATGTAAATATGTTTAGCAGTGGAATGAAAAAATGCCTGAAGCTAGCGACGGACGCGTACAAGGCAGACAGCACACGCTCGTTGAGGTTGAGGCGTAGGTTGACGTCAAATAGTATAAAGGCAATTGGAAGAGATGAGGCTAATTTGCGGAAAGGGAAATATGGTGAGTTAGAAGAAGCAAAATACTTGGAATTGGCAACACTTTAAATTGACTTGTTTTTATACTGAGCATTTACTTTAAAATCTTTTCGTCTTTTTTCGCAAGCATCGTCCCCCATATTGGTTTTCCTTTTTCTGCGAAAACCACATGAGGTGGATTTGCAGGATTTATTGTGTTCTTTCTTTCTTTCTTTCTTTCTTTCTTTCTTTCTTTCTTTCTTTCTTTCTTTCTGTTACCTTCTTTCTTTCTTTCTGTTACCTTCTTTTTTTCTTTCTTTCATTTTATTGCTTTATTTCTTTTTTCTTTCTTTCTTTCTTTCTTTCTTTCTTTTTGTTACCTTCTTTTTTCTTTCTTTCTTTCTGTTGCCTTTTTTCTTTCTTTCTTTTTCTTTCTTTCTTTCTTTCTTTCTTTCTTCAATTATTTTTCCTTTCTTCGTTGGTTACCGTTTTTACTTTCATTATTTCTTCGTTTGCCGTTTACCCTTTTTTAGTGCTTCCATTTTTCTTTTTTCCTTCCTTCCTTCCTTCCTTCCTTCCTTCCTTCCTTCCTTCCTTCCTTCCTTCCTTCCTTTTTTTCTATGTCGTTTACTATTTTTCTTTTAATGTTTTCATCATACTTTCTTTCATTCTTTCGTTCTTTGCCTCTTACCGATTTTTCATTTAGTGATTCCATTTTTCTTTCTTTCATTCATTATTTCTTTACTGTGATTTTTCTTTCTGTGTTTCCCTAATTCTTTCTTTCTTTCTTTCTTTCTTTGCCGTTTACCTTTCTTTCTTTCAGACCTTCTATTTTTTCTTATTCCTTTATCGTTTACTGTTCTTCTTTTTGTATTTCCGATTTTCGTTATCTCATTCTTCGTTTCTTTGCTATTTACCATTCTTTGTTTCAATATTTTCATTTTTCTTTCATTGTTTTATTCTTTTTCTTTCTTCGGTGCTTCCATTTTCATTTTTTCATTCATTCTTTCTTAGCCATTTAACGTTCGTTTTTTATTCAATGTTTCAATCTTTCCTTGTTTCATTCTTTGTTTCTTGACTTTTACCGTTCTTTCATTCTTTCATTTTTTCTTTCGTTGCAGTTTGTCGTTCTTTCTTTCAATGTCTCCATTTTTCTGTCTTTCCTTCATTTTTTTTTCTTTCAGTTTTTCCATGTCTCTTTTCTCCTATACACTGCACCCGTTTTTTTCAAGGTTTTAACCCTTTTTTCTTTGATTTTATTATTTTCTTTCTTTCTTTCTTTCTTTCTTTCTTTCTTTCTTTCTTTGTCATCAACCCTTTCTTTCTATATTTTCATTTTTCTTTCTTTTTTTGTTTCATTGCAGCACTTTTTCCTTCTTTGAACGCCTTCAAGCATTTCTTTCTCGATTTCTCTTTCTATCCTGTCGTCCCTTTCGTTGAATGTTTCCAGTTTTTTAAATTTTTCTTAGTTTTCTTTGTTATTTTATTATTTATTTCTGCAGTAGATAGACTCAATTGGAGTAGATAGACTTAACTATCGCCCGGTTCACACTCCACTCACGTCTTTTGAACAGGTGAAGAGGCTCATCCCTTGTTCCCTGTTTAGGATGTGGTTCCCGGCTTTCTCTTTTCTGATCATTTTACTCTTAAGTAGCCCCATGCGCATAAGTGGCGTCACCGCCTTGCTTGGGGTGATATGATTAAAAAAAATATATATTCTTTCTTTATAACATTTGTTTGTTTCATTTTTTTTTTTTTTGATACTTGCTTTTTTTTTCAAATATATCTTCCTTTCTTCTTGTCAAACATAACTTTTTTTTAAGCGCTTCTTTCTTTCTTTCTTTCTTTCTTTCTTTCTATGACATTTTTGCTATGTTTTTAATCTTTTTTTCATCTTTGTTGACACTTCTTCAAGCATTTTTTCTTTCTTTTTAGGCACTGAGATATTTTCCTTTTAAACATTTTTTCTTCTAAACACTTCTTTCTTTCATTTTTCTTTTTCCTTTCTTTCTTTCTTTCTTTTTTCTTTCTTTCTGTTTTCAAATTTTTCTTTCATTTTCTTTTTTTTCTCGATTTCGTTCTTTCTTTGAAGGATTTTTCTTTTTTCTTTTCAATGTTTCTATCTTTCCAACCTTTTCTAAATCTTTATAGATTTATTCTTTCTTTCTATACCATCGACTCTTTTATTCAGTGTATTTTTTTTTAATCATGTCACCCCAAGCAAGGCATTCCGCTGCCACTATAGCGCAGGGTGTTACACAGGACGATAGACGAGTTAGGATGTACATAGGAGGAGAGTTGGAGAAAATGGGAGGGTTAGTGTGTTAGGAGGTGTCTATTGACCTTACATTTAAACTCCTGGAGGTTATAGCCGTCGGGGAAGCAATCATATGGAAAGGAATTCCACAGGCGGGAAGTGCGAGATAAGAAGCTGTTGGAGTAGAAATTGCGGTTACATTTCATCGGTTTCACTGTAAAAAACCTAGTTGCCAATTTAGTATCTCGTGCGAACTCACACCTAGGGGGCACTAGTGATTTAAGTTCACCAGAACAGAAGCCATGAAAGTATTTATAGAAGAGGCACAGGGAATCCACGTCACGCCGGTGAGAGAGTGACTGCAGGCGGTCAGCTAAGTCGGTATCGATCACATTGCAGATTCTTCGCTGTATTTTGTCAAGAAGCCCGAGGAGAATAGCAGGGGCACCCGACCAGATGTGGCAACAGTATTCGAAACACGGGCGGATGGTAGATTTGTATAAGTGCAGGATAGATTCAGGCGGAAAGAATCTTTTTTTCTATTTTACACCCCTTCAAGCGTTGCTTTCATTCTTTCTTTCTTTCAAATATTTCTTTCTTATCCCTCTCAAAAATAGTTCTCTCTTCCATCCTTTTTTTATTCTCTCTTATTTATTTATCTATTTATTTCTTAACTGATTTTTTAGACAGATCCAACAGTCTATTTCGAGAGCCCCATCGCGTTCTCCATAATCTCATCCACCGTCTGATATATCCTCCATATCAACTTCAATTTTTGAGGATACATCATTGTGGAGCCCACAGTCACACAGTATATGACACCACTCAGCGGCATAAGTATCGACTGAGTAACTTCAAAAGAAAATATCTAATTGATTGCTAAGTCACACTATGCCCTCTCAGTCTGTTCTAGAAGCATTAAAATTTATATACCTCGTAATTTTTTATGCAAAAGTAACATTTGAGAGAATAATAGCTTGAATTTAAAAAAAAGGTTAAAATGGCAATTCTTGATTTCAAGAAAATGTCTTTAAAAGAACAGTGAAAAGAAATCTTGAAGTTAAATTTTAGTCAGACATCGACACAAGTTTGATCTTTTCAATAAGTCACGGCTGCGAATTAACCTTTGAAGTAATTCGGAATAGAAAGCTGGCGTATGTGAGATTGAATCCTAGGCCGTCTGAGCACCAAATGAAAGATGTTTTTTCTGAATTATATATATATTTGTGTCGGGGCAGATATGTGTGGAAAAAACGCGTCATTTGTAATAAAATGTTTCAAGAATTCTGATTGGTTATTTAAGTTGCCAACGTTCAGGGTTAAAGGTCATCTAATTCTAAATCAAAGATTTTTTTTATGAAATATTGAAAATATTCACGTTTAAGATAGCCAAAAGAAAAAAATGGCATTTTTTTGTTGCTTTTTTCATGATTTGGGGCCAAATGTGCAGTTATTGACTCTTTAAAGAATTAAAGTCATGAAAGAAACAAAGAAACAAAGAAACAAAGAAACAAAGAAACAAAGATTATAAAATAAAGTAGAAAGAATGAAAGTTTGGAAAGAGAAGCAGAAATGAAGAAGAAAAGAACGAAATATTGGAAAGGAAGAACGGAAGAAGAAAGATTAGAAAATGAAGTAAAAAAATTTGCGAAGTGAACTCCAAAGAAGAAAAAACTGAAAGATTGGAAAATAAGTTGAACTGAAGAAAGAAAAAAGAAAATAAAGTTTGAAAAGTAAAGCAAGAAGAAAAAAAAAAAAGAAAAAAAAGGAAAGCTTGAAAAACGAAGAAAGTTAATGAAAAACTAAACGAAGAACGTGGAAAGAAAAAAGAAAAAAAACAAGAGAAAGAAAGAAAGAAAGAAAGAAAGTAGAAAAGAAAGAACTTGAGGGAAAAAGAAAAAATAGTTTTGAAGTTCAATGAGAAAGAAAGTTTGAGAATTCAAGGCAAATGAACGAATGAAAAAAGGACAAATGAAAGAAAGGTTAGAAAATTAATTAGAATGAATGAAAGTTTGGAAAGCGAAGGAAAAATATAAAAGAAAGGAGAAAAATCTTAAAAAGTAAATTAGAAAGAAAAAAAATCGAAAAAGTAAGAAATCATGAAAAGTGAAGTACAAAAAAAGAAAGAAAAGAAATTAAAATAAAAAGAATGCAAAGTGAAGTTTAAAGAAGAAAAGAAATTAAAATAAAAAGAATGCAAAGTGAAGTTTAAGGAAGAAATGAAATAAAAATAAAACAATGCAAAGTGAAGTTTAAGGAAAAAATTAAAATAAAAAGAATGCAAAGTGAAGTTTAAGGAAAAAAAGAAATTAAAATAAAAAGATGCAAAGTGAAGTTTAAGGAAGAAAAGAAATTAAAATAAAAAGAATGCATAGTGAAGTTTAAGGAAGAAAAGAAATTAAAATAAAAAAATAGCAAATTGAAGTTTAAGAAAGAAAATAAAATAAAATAAAAGACTGCAAAGTGAAGTTTAAGGAAAAAAAGAAATTAAAATGAAAAGAATGCATAGTGAAGTTTAAGGAAGAAAAGAAATTAAAATAAAAAAATAGCAAATTGAAGTTTAAGAAAGAAAATAAAATAAAATAAAAGACTGCAAAGTGAAGTTTAAGGAAGAAAAGAAATTAAAATAAAAAGAATGCATAGTGAAGTTTAAGGAAAAAGCAAATTAAAATAAAAAGAATGCAAATTGAAGTTTAAGAAAGAAAAGAAATTAAAATTAAAGAATGCAAAGTGAAGTTTAAGGAATAAAAGAAATTAAAATAAAAAGAATGCATACTGAAGTTTCAGGGAGAAAAGAAATTAAAATAAAATGAATGCAAAGTGAAGTTTAAGGAAGAAAAGAAATTAAAATAAAAGGGATGGTAAGTGAAGTTTAAGGAAAAAAGAAATTAAAATAAAATGAATGCAAAGTGAAGTTTAAGGAAGAATAGAAATTAAAACAAAAAGAATGCATAGTGAAGTTTAAGGAAGAAAAGAAATTGAAACAAAAAGAATGCATAGTGAAGTTTAAGGAAAAAAGAAATTAAAATAAAATGAATGCAAAGTGAAGTTTAAAGAAGAAAAAAATTAAAATAAAAGGAATGCTAAGTGAAGTTTAAGGAAAAAAGAAATTAAAATAAAATGAATGCAAAGTGAAGTTTAAGGAATAAAAGAAATTAAAATAAAAAGAATGCATAGTGAAGTTTAAGGGAGAAAAGAAATTAAAATAAAATGAATGCAAAGTGAAGTTTAAGGAATAAAAGAAATTAAAATAAAAAGAATGCATAGTGAAGTTTAAGGAAGAAAAGAAATTAAAATAAAAGATAGCAAATTGAAGTTTAAGAAAGAAAAGAAATTAAAATAAAAGATAGCAAATTGAAGTTTAAGAAAGAAAAGAAATTAAAATTAAAAAATGCAAAGTGAAGTTTAAGGAAGAAAAGAAGTTAAAATCAAAAGAATGCAAAGTGAAGTTTAAGGGAGAAAAGAAATTAAAATAAGAAGAATGCAAAGTGAAGTTTAAGGAAGAAAAGAAAGAAAGCTTGGAAAATGTAATATAAAGAATGAAAGAATCTTGTGCAAGAGCATTGCCTTTATCTGAGTTCCAACCATTACCATTAATAATTGTAACTTCTCTTGATCTGTACATAGTTTTCTAGCGTACATATCCAAATAGTAAATCTACGAGTAGATGATTGTGTAGCGTTTATTCTTCAAAATGTGAAAGGGGAGCTGTTTTTAAAAATAACTCTCTGAAGGATTTCACTGTTTTACATATAGACTTGTTTTACTCATAGGCTGGATGCCACTAAAGATTTGATATGAAAGATTTGTAGCAAGGGTTTCCAACAATTTAAATTTTAATGAAAACGTAGCCCTCCAATGTTAATA
>JBBBDQ010000514.1:5465000-5485000 GCA_037127315.1 Ascarosepion bandense | reverse complement strand
ACTGGGCAGAAGATTATCCAGCAGTAGTTTGCCATTGCTTTCTGCGGTAGACTGGTTGATAGACAAGGCTATAGAACCCAATCTGTCCTATTATTTAACCCATAACTGGAGGAAAGAGGCGGATTAATAATTTTACCAAGGGTATTTGTGCGTAAGTGAATGCAAGTAATTCAACTAGAATTCGAACCCGGTTGCCCGATTTGTCGTCCCGAGTCGATATCCACTGCACCACAACGCACAACCAGATTCAAAAATGTATTTTTGGTAATCATTTTTTTTCTTCAGAAATGTATTATGGTAATGATTTTTCCTTCAAACATGTATATTTTACTATAAAAGTGTAAATATATATATATATTCTCTATCTTTCTATTCTTTTTCTTTTCTTTTCCGCTTTTTTGCTTTCCTCTTTTTTTGATTTCATTTTTTTGTTTTCTCATCTTTTTTATCCTCTTTACCTCGTGCGAAAGATTTTTCAAAAATAAAGGGGAAGTGAGATCTTTGAATTTTCTTCTTAAAAATTAACGTTTATTACCATCATTATTAACTACCTGATGAGACATTGTTCTTTCGATGTCGAAACAAAATGTACACTTTTGTAGTAAATTTTAATTTGTACATGTTTCTAAAATATAACTTATAATAAATATTCATAGCTCTATTTCTATATTGAGCACTGTTTTAAACTAATGTTTTGAACGTTGTTAATATTTTATTTTATTCACTTGGAGAATGTCATATATATGGCAACTATTAACGATTAAAGAATAAACTGGTGGGTTGAAGAAATCTAAATCGTCATAACATTATGCATGATGTTATAGCCAGAAATTAGTGAGAAACTTGCAACTTTTATATATATATATCATATTTTATACTTTTATATACTTTTATATATATATATATATATATATTTATATATATATATATATATATATATATATATATATACTATAAAAGTGTATTTTTATTTCATAGTGTTTTGACCGCAGTTTGGAGGTTAACTATTTGCCCATAGCTGGGACACCGACCGGTTCTACCACCCCGGGTCAGAGTGGATGTGGGAACAACAGCAATTAAAAGATGGTTCCATGCTCCTTACAACCTCTCTTGCTGCCGGATGCAGTTTACCGTCATACCCAGGACTAAAAGACAAGAGAATAATAAAAGACTAAGTATTAAGAAAACAGTAGATAACGATTGATATTACATTCAAATTTTTAAAGACCAAACTTCAGTGGAAAGGAGAAAACCAGAAGAGAATTCCATAACAGAGAATTTTGAGAAGATAAACTGTTAACATTAAACTTACGGTTACACCTAGCCAATTCAACTATAAAATGGTGCGACCTTGATGCTAATCTGACAGTGCGCTGAAATTCATAATAGCTAGGGACCATAAAGATAAGTAATACTTATTTTGAAAAAAAAATGGCATAAGGCCAAAAAAGAGGATAGACGAAGGCTAAACTTAGCTAATCACAATTACTGACCCAAACATACCACAGTATTCGATACGTTAAAACAACACAATCTTACTTACCATTCTTACTGCAGGCACCATAATACCGCAGAATCTCTATGTAGTTCTAACTAATTCCCATATGTACAATTTGTCTGGGAGGGAGAGTAAAAATAGCAACTTCTAAAAGTGAAACCCCAATACTATGGAGAAAGTTCATCACAATAATAACCATGAAGTTATTTATAAAAAAAAAAGGTGCAGGGAAGAAAATGACTAAAAGCGAAATACCAGGTCAAGACCAATAACATTGCAGATTCTTTAATTTAATCTCTAAATATATAGCTGAAGCACTAAACAATATGTGACAGCAATATTCAAACTATGGGAGAATAGTAGGCTTATAAATATGCAAATAGATTCTGGAGAGAAAAACAGAGTGAACCAACTTTCTTAGCAGCAAGCAATCAATGTAAACTTTTCACTACATGTCAGCAGATATATAAGCCGAAAAAGACGAAACGACTTTCTCTTTTAGATGTTAGCACCAGCCATGTTGGGGGAAGGCAGAAAAGGATCTTTCAAATGAATAATAGAAAGCAGTATTGTTTTGAAGGGGTTAGAATAAAAACGCCAGTCCTTGCCTTCGTTAACATCAAATTCTTTTTAAAGGTCATTTTTTTCAAATCAGCAGCTATTTTGACCCAATAGAGTTGATCAGATCTACTATTAAGGACTAAATAGTTATATCATCCAGAAAGTACTTTATATTTTTACTATCAGTATAGCCCGGCGTTGCTCGGGTGTAATGAAAGCTTTAAAACTAATACATGGTACTGGAGCTCAGACTCTTTGGACGTTGGCACGAAAGACTAAAAAGCAATAGTTGTTTCCAGTTAAAGCGAAACCGTAGACTGAAAGAAAAATGAATGGATGTAAGTCAAATTTTGATTTCCTGGTATCGATATCAAATAGGTTTTTTTTCGTCGTAAACTAAATTTTGAAGGCTAAATAAGTCCTCTGAATAAATGGTATCATGGCTGAGACTAAGAACTACAATTATACCTACTTAGCAAAAACTAAAATAAAAGGGCTGAAAAAATACAGACATACAGGCAGATAAACAGACACACACACAAACATCTTGCCTTTTATATATATATATATATATATTATCGATTTTCTGCACTACTGTAAAAACCGCAACCTTGAAATTTCTGAATATTGTTTCTTATGTCTTTGTCTATGAGTGTATCAAATTTGATTAAAATCGGACCACTCCTTCTATAAACCGATTTTTTCGATTATCGATTTTCGGTATTTATCGGGTGTACCTCAACACAAAACCTAGTAAAGAACACTCGCAGACGCATATAATGCCACTGTGTAAATTTTCAAGTAAATCGGTTCAACCGTTTCGGAGTCTATAGGTAATGGACACACACATAGACACACCCACAGACAAACTTCCATTTATAAATAAGTTTAGATTAGATTTAGATATGTATAAACCATATCTTTTTATTCCCCAAATAGATCGGTTCAACCGTTTCGGAGTTTATATGTAATGGACACACACATAGACACACCCACAGACAAAGTTCCATTTATAAATAAGTTTAGATTAGATTTAGATATGTATAAACCATATCTTTTTATTCCCCAAATAGATCGGTTTAACCGTTTCGGAGTTTATAGGTAATGGACACACATATAGACACACCCACAGACAAAGTTCCTTTTATAAATAAGTTTAGATTAGATTTAGATATGTATAAACCATATCTTTTTATTCCCCAAATAGATCGGTTCAACCATTTCGGAGTCTATAGGTAATGGACACACACATAGACACACCCACAGCCAAAGTTCCATTTATAAATAAGTTTAGATTAGATTTAGATATGTATAAACCATATCTTTTTATTCCCCAAATAGATATCAGACTTTTTGGTCACTGAATTTCTTTAAAATATTTTGGAATCACTTGCACCTTATAAAAAGGTTGTTCTTCTCCTTCTGAATTGGATACAATGACTTATTAAAAAGTCTTTCATGAACCAGGAAGGAATTGATACATTATTTAAATCTATTATACATTTATTTCTCTCGGTTAATTTTAAGTACACAAGTGAAAAACTTTCGTGTAGCTTCAAGAATATTTCAGTTACTCTAAATAAAAGACGTAAATGAATATTTTCGGAATAGAATCGATAAAATGCTGGAAAACCGACCGAACAGTACTATAGACATGTTAAGTATTATAAATAATATAAATCTGTTAATATGAGAGAGAGAGAGAGAGAGAGAGAGAGAGAGAGAGAGAGAGAGAGAGAGAGAGAATGAGAGAGAGGGAGAGAGAGACGACGAGAAAAGAAAAGAGGCAATGTGATAGATAGATAGATAGATAGATAGATAGATAGATAGATAGATACGGTATGTATGAGAGAAAAAGACGGGCGTCAAGAAAAAGAGAGAGAGAGAGAGAGAGAGAGAGAGAGAGAGAGAGAGAGACGACGAGAAAAGAAAAGAGGCAATGTGATAGATAGATAGATAGATAGATAGATAGATAGATAGATAGATAGATACGGTATGTATGAGAGAAAAAGACGGGAGTCAAGAAAAAGAGAGAGAGAGAGAGAGAGAGAGAGAGAGAGAGAGAGAGAGAGAGAGAGAGAGACGACGAGAAAAGAAAAGAGGCAATGTGATAGATAGATAGATAGATAGATAGATAGATACGGTATGTATGAGAGAAAAAGACGGGCGTCAAGAAAAAGAGAGAGAGAGAAAGCGAGAGAGGGAGAGAGAGAGACGACGAGAAAAGAAAAGAGGCAATGTGATAGATAGATAGATAGATAGATAGATAGATAGATAGATAGATAGATACGCGCAGACTGAGATAGATAGATAGATAGATAGATAGATAGATAGATACGGTATGTATGAGAGAAAAAGACGGGCGTCAAGAAAGAGAGAGAGAGAGAGAGAGAGAGAGAGAGGGAGGGAGAGAGAGAGAGGGAGGGAGGGAGAGAGACTATTGAAACTATTGAAAATTTGCTCAACTGAATGTTGTTTGGTTGGTCGGGGTATGTGGAACCCAGGGTGTATGCATTTAAAAAGTTTTATTTTGATGAGCCAATGATAAAAACCCTGAGTGAAATAATGCAATCTAAACCGAGATATATCTGAAAAGACAAAATGCATTGTTGTCAACATCGTGGGTCGAGGCACGTTTAGTTAATAAGATAATAATCATGGCGATAATGTCATATATATATATATATAAATATGGAGATAATGTCATATATATGCCAGGTATTAACGGTGAAGGTATAAACCTGGTGGGTCTAAGAAATCTAAGTCGTCATAACATTATGCATGGAAATAACCGTAAATTGGTGAGAAACTTGCAACTTTTATTCTGTGAGGAAAGGGGTTGTATGGTGGAAGCTGCGTAAAGGTTTCTGAAGTCAGTCAAGAGTAGAAAGTGAGGATTGGGTAGCGTCAGAGAAAGAGAACTCTGCAGTTTTAAACCTGACTTATCTCTTCTTGTTATAGTCGGCGGAGTGATTCACTTTCTGTTATTTTATTTATCTACAGGCGTTTGTGGGAAATAGTGATTCAACTTCAACGCCAAATATTTTTTTTTGCGTCAAGTGCTGAAAAGTATTTTTGGTTGTATATCCATAATTATTAGAGAATGACTTATTTCAACCGGTGCAGATAATGACGTCTAATAAATTCTTTACGCTGATGTAAAAGTACACACCAGTGTCATATTTTGAACCATGATAGAAAAAAAGTGTATCTGAAGCTTTCTCAGCGTTTGTAACATTGCGACTCCGGGGTAAAAGGTTGTAGAGAGAAAAATAAGATCTCTTCTACAATCCCGCGTAAACGTAAGTTCTATCAAAGCTGGAAATTGAGAATTTGGGCATTTTAGCCTAGTTCAGTGTCATACGTGATACACGCTTGAGCGATCATGTCCCGAAAGGGACATGACTGACTGTGCAGAAGATTTCCTCGTAGTAAGTTGCTATTATTTCTGCAGTAGACTGGTTGCTAATCAAGGCTATAGAACCCAATCTGTACCGTTATTTAAATCTTAGCTGGAGGGAAGAGACAGATTAATATCTTTCCCAATGGTATTTACGCGTAAATGAATGCAACGAATTTAACTGGAACTTGAACTCGGCTTTCCGATTTCTCGTTATGAGCCGATATCCACTGCACTACGAGGCACATCCATCCTAAGGTATAAGAACAATATCCCAACTTTGCTTTAATCCAATGGTTCTTAATTTTTTTTTAGTCACGGATCCCTTTAGTGACAGACTCCTATATGAACTATCCTTTATTGACAAATATGCAAGCAGGTAGTCCCAATTAAATTGATTTTTTTTGTTAACATTTGTACGTCAATTTTTCCATACTATGATCTCATGAACACTTCACATACATCACTTTTGAAAGAAATTGGGTTCAATTAAACTTCACCAGTATAGGGACGAAAAATCGGAGAATCGAGTTCGAATTCCAGTTAAATTCGTCGCATTCACTTATGCGCAAATACCGCTGAGGAAGGTATTAATCCGTCTCTTTCTCCCAGCTATGGGTTAAATAACAGAACAGATTGGGTTCTATAGACTTGTTTGTCCACCATTCTACCACGGAATCTAATGGCAACCTACTACGGAAAAATCTTCTGCACAATCAGTTATGTCTTTTTCAAGACATGATCACCCAAGCGTGTGTAACGTATGGCACTTAACTGACTGATATAAGAAGATAATCAAGCCGTGATAAACTGTAGAAAATGACAATTATGACTTTGCTCTTATGTAGGGACAAAGATGGCGGTCATAGGGAGAACAATGAGACACGTTTAAATAGTAAACACGGACGGACATAACTAACGATCAACACTGTAAATAGTAGCTGGGGGCGGTTGCTTCGAAGCAGTGGCTAGATGCCTTTTTGATATATCCCGAAAAGGAATACAGTATAAAATGATCAGTTGAAGAATGGAATACCACACAAGGAATAAGAAATACAGATTTATTGTACTAAGGTACAATTAACAATAATACACATATAGGCATGTCACGGGTTGGAGCGGAATCAACTATCGAAATAGTGAATACCTTCGCCTTTTCTGTATTTACTAGCCTTACCACGCAAGGCCAGATGCGACACATCGTCATTTTATAGTGGGTATTCCCGGCCATATAGCCGGGCCAAAAAATGTTTGTCTATTTTTCCCCAGTCGTGGTTCTACCCTTCGGCGGAACCACGACCGGGTCTGTGCTCTCTGCTTGGAAGCAGAGAGCGCCCTCCACCCGAAAGCAGTGAGCTGACAGTGTCATAGAAAAGTCAGACGAATGCCTAGGACCTTTCTGTATTTACTAGCCTTCCCACGCAAGGCCAGATGTGACACATGGTCATTTTATAGTGGGTATTCCCGGCCATATAGCCGGGCCAAAAAATGTCTGTCTATTTTTTCCCAGTCGTGGTTCTACCCTTCGGCGGAACCACGACTGGGTTTGTGCTCTCTGCTCGGAAGCAGAGAGCGCCCTCTACCCGAAGGCAGAGAGCTGACAGTATCATGGAAAAGTCAGGCGAATGCCTAAGACCCTTTCCTTCGCACCGCTCGTTACCGTCTTTTATAAAGTAGAGCCTTCTATTCTCGGGGATGGCAGGATGTTCCACTCTAACACTTTTTTATTTCTTTCAATTTCAAACCGTTGATTGGGACAATGGCTGTGTAGCGAACATAAATATGAATTTTTCTCTGATACCCACGACTCCCTGAAACTCGCAGGTAAAGAAGTTATCTTGTTATCAGACTCTTTTAAAGCAGAAAGAGTCAGGTACTCTCTGGGGCCCAAGTATAAGCCGATCAATTTTCCAACTATCTTTTGGCAATGTATCGTATAGATGAGTTGCACGTGAGGTCTGGCGTGAAATTCAGTTCGAATAGACGTTCAATGCATGGAGTGACGTTGAGATTATTCGCTTTAGAGTGCCAGGAGAAAGCTCAGGGCTTGTTCGGTGACAATGGAACGGTACTAGATTGGTTCTAGAGACGCTGAATGTTTTTTCTACTTTGAGCTGATACGGAACCCCAGGTAATAAGCCCTAATCTAGACCATGATTTCTATCTTTTGGTTATTACCCGCTATCATCCTAGATCACACTTGTCTCCCTGAAAGTAATACACTGCGCCTCCTCGGCACCACTCTCTCAACTGACCTAAAGTGAAACGACTACATTGAATTAATAGCTATATCTATTGCTAGGAAGGTCGGCTCTCTGTGTCGGGCCAGGAAGTTTGTTTTTTTTTCTGAATCACATTTACAAATCTGCCATCCGCCTGTGCGTTGAATTCTGTTGTCATATCTGGTCGGGTGCCCCTGCTGTTCATCTCGGGGTTCTCGACAAAATCCAAAGAAGTATCTTCAATGTAGTCGATTCTGACCTGGTGTCCCGACTCCAGTCCCTCTCACACCGACGTGATGTGCCTTCCCTCTGTCTGTTCTACAAATACTTTCACGGATTCTGCTTTGACGAGTTTAGCTTCTTGGTGCCACGCCTGCGCGAATTTATTCAAGCTAGCAACAAGGTCACACCATTTTACTATGAAAACCCACGACCTTTACACTATCTGCTTCTTTCCTCACACTTCACGTCTGTGGAACTCCCTTCAGTATTCTTGCTTCCCTGATAGTTACAATCTCCAAGAGTTTAAATGCAACGTGAACTGTCATCTCTTATCCCCTTGACTTCCATCCGTCTTATCACTTTATACTTACCTCTCACGCAGCTCTCTTCACACCAATGTACCCGTTCTTCTCTTACTCAATCTCTGACACCAACTGTGACCCATTCTCCTCTCACTTCACTCTCCTATTATATAACTCCCCGCGCACTAGTGGCTTGCATAGGGCGAGATAATTATACAAAAATTCGCTAGAAATAAGGAAAAGAAGACTAAACAGTTACGTGGTATCTGTCCTCCTGTAGGACAAAAATGTGACACGATCTCACCCCCAGCTATGGGTTATTTAGTAAAACTTGTATCGCTAAATAATAGGGGGTCCATGGATCTCAGCTTAAAAAAAAAAACTAGTCCCTTCTGAATCTTGTAAAGATAAGGCATAGCAGAGAGAGAGAGAGAGAGAGAGAGAGAGAGAGAGAGAGAGAGAGGAGGGAGGAATGGAGGGAGAGAGAGAGGGAGGGAGGGAGAGAGAGAAAGAGTACTCTCATTAGTCGATTATTTTTCAAACATTTGAGACTGAATCGTATGCATCTGTTGCAGCCGAAGTCTAGAGTGGAATTCTATTCGATTAGATGTTCAAAGCATGAAGCTATATTGAGAGAACAAAACTTTATTGCGACAAGAGAAAGCTCAGGGACGGTTCGGTGATGATTAAATATTAGGTTGTTACAAAGATAATGGCTGCTCGAATTCAGGAGTAGAATTCTATTCGAATAGACGTTCAAAGCATGGTGATATATCGAGAAGACAAAACATAATTATGACAGAAGAAAGCTCAAAGCCAGTTCGGTGATAATGAAATATTAGGTCGTTACAAACATAATGGCTGCTCGAATTCAGGAGTAGAATTCTATTCGAATAGACGTTCAAAGCATGGTGATATATCGAGAAGACAAAACATTATAATGACAGAAGAAAGCTCAAAGACAGTTCGGTGATAATGAAATATTAGGTCGTTACAAACATAATGGCTGTTCGAATTCAGGAGTAGAATTCTATTTGAATAGACGTTCAAAGCATGGTGATATATCGAGAAGACAAAACATTATAATGACAGAAGAAAGCTCAAAGCCAGTTCGGTGATAATGAAATATTAGGTCGTTACAAACATAATGGCTGTTCGAATTCAGGAGTAGAATTCTATTCGAATAGACGTTCAAAGCATGGTGATATATCGAGAAGACAAAACATTATAATGACAGAAGAAAGCTCAAAGACAGTTCGGTGATAATGAAATATTAGGTCGTTACAAACATAATGGCTGTTCGAATTCAGGAGTAGAATTCTATTTGAATAGACGTTCAAAGCATGGTGATATATCGAGAAGACAAAACATTATAATGACAGAAGAAAGCTCAAAGCCAGTTCGGTGATAATGAAATATTAGGTCGTTACAAACATAATGGCTGTTCGAATTCAGGAGTAGAATTCTATTCGAATAGACGTTCAAAGCATGGTGATATATCGAGAAGACAAAACATTATAATGACAGAAGAAAGTTCAAAGACAGTTCGGTGATAATGAAATATTAGGTCGTTACAAACATAATGGCTGTTCGAATACAGGAGTAGAATTCTATTTGAATAGACGTTCAAAGCATGGTGATATATCGAGAAAACAAAACATTATTATGACAGAAGAAAGATCAGGGCCAGTTCGGTGATAATGAAATATTAGGTTGTTACAAAGAAAATGGCTGTTCGAATTCAGGAGTAGAATTCTATTCGAATAGACGTTCAAAGCATGGTGATATATCGAGAAGACAAAACATTATAATGACAGAAGAAAGCTCAGGGCCAGTTCGGTGATAATGAAATATTAGGTTGTTACAAAGAAAATGGCTGTTCGAATTCAGGAGTAGAATTCTATTCGAATAGACGTTCAAAGCATGGTGATATATCGAGAAAACAAAACATTATTATGACAGAAGAAAGATCAGGGCCAGTTCGGTGATAATGAAATATTAGGTTGTTACAAAGAAAATGGCTGCTCGAATTCAGGAGTAGAATTCTATTCGAATAGACGTTCAAAGCATGGTGATATATCGAGAAAACAAAACATTATTATGACAGAAGAAAGAATTCTATTCGAATAGACGTTCAAAGCATGGTGATATATCGAGAAAACAAAACATTATTATGACAGAAGAAAGATCAGGGCCAGTTCGGTGATAATGAAATATTAGGTTGTTACAAAGAAAATGGCTGCTCGAATTCAGGAGTAGAATTCTATTCGAATAGACGTTCAAAGCATGGTGATATATCGAGAAAACAAAACATTATTATGACAGAAGAAAGTTCAGGGCCAGTTCGGTGATAATGAAATATTAGGTTGTTACAAAGATAATGGCTGCTCGAATTCAGGAGTAGAATTCTATTTGAATAGACGTTCAAAGCATGGTGATATATCGAGAAAACAAAACATTATTATGACAGAAGAAAGATCAGGGCCAGTTCGGTGATAATGAAATATTAGGTTGTTACAAAGATAATGGCTGCTCGAATTCAGGAGTAGAATTCTATTCGAATAGACGTTCAAAGCATGAAGCTATATTAAGAAGAGACATATATATATATATATATATATATATATATATATATATATATATATATATATATTCTAGTTCTCTTACTGTCACCTCTACTTAATATTCAAAGATTTGAATGCAATGTCAATCGTTACTGTTTTCCTCTATTTTAATTATTCTTTCACATCAATAATATTTTTTCATAGTCTGTAACACTTAGTAATGATTAGCATTGCATACAAACTTCTGAACTGCTATGGAAGTAACTGTTACCATAGACGTTACGGTTTTATCTAGCCATTTCAGTTATGTGCCATACGTGATACACGATTTCTCGAAAGAAACAAGATTGACTGGGCGGAAGATTTTCCCGCGGTAGGTGGCCATTACTTTCTGCAGTAGACTGGCTGCTAACGGAGACTACAGAAACCAATTCATCCTGCTTTTTAACCCATAACTGGGGGAGAATTGACGGATTCATACCTTTCCCAAGGGTATTTGTGAATGCAACAAATTCAACTGGAATTCGAACTCCAAACGAGTACTGGTGTTAAATTAATAAAATGTATGTACCTTAAAAGTATTTCTATAAAATGTAAAGTGTAGCAACATTTCGGTGACGTGCATGTAACTGAAGCTAAGATGCCAGGTAACGACCAATAAGATTGCAGATTCTTCTTTGGATTTTAACAAGAATCAAGTATTTAGCATGAGCCAAATACCTGCTGACTGCAATATTCATCACGTGGACGAATTTAATATGTAAGACAAATTACATGTAATATGCAAGATAGATTTTGGTGAAAAAGATTGTCTAACACGTCATAGAGAACCAGCATTGTTGTCCTGGAGGTTAGCATTAGCCATGATGTTTGCATCTAAACGTAAACAGATTTTTGTTTGTTTAACGGCATATCAATTATAAATGGGTCATTTAATGCCAAAATTTAATTTTCTTTGGCGCTTTGAAGTAATTAAAATGTTATTATGCTTTCGCAATTGAATAAATGGTAGATGATGGTCAGATTTGTGCAGATGCATGTTTGTGTAGACATAATTATTAGAGGCGGAAATATGTGTGTTTTATGTTGTACTTTTGTTTTAAAATACATTTTGAATATTACTCTATATTTCTGAGATGAAATATAATTATTTACACTACATTATCCGGATGTGCGTTGTGGTGCAATGGATATCAGCTTGGAACGAGAACTCGGGGAGCCGAGTTGAAATTCCGGTTGAATTCCTTGCAGGCACTTACGCGCAAATACCCTTGGGAAAAGTATTAATCCATCTCTTCCATCCAGTTATGGGTTAAATAACAGGACAGATTGTATTCTATGGCCTTGGTTGGCAACCAGTCTACCGCAGAAAGTAATCGCAACCTACTACGGGAAAATCTTTTGCTCAGTCAGTCATGTCTCTTTCGAGACATGATCGATTAAGCGTGTATTACGTCTGTATTACTTATCTGACTGACATTATCCGGACTGTTCTCTTCATCTTTATTGCCATGTTCACGACGAATAGGCCGTCGTTCGCACCGGCCTTATTTACGATCTCTATATATTTCTGAGGTGAAATATTGTAAATATTTAAATTATGTACATTGTTTGAACTAATGTCCTCATCTTTGTTTTCATATTCACAACCTTTCAGCCATTGTATGCACCGGCCTTCTTTAGGATCTGTTTATATTTCTGAGATGTATTGTAATTATTTACACAATTTACATTGTTCGGACTATTGTCCTCATCTTTGTTGCATGATTTACGACGTTTAGGCCATTGCACGCTTCGGGTTTCTTTAAGATTTGTCTATATTTCTGAGATGAGGTATTGTAATTATTTACAATTTTACATTGTTCTCATCTTTGTTGCCATAATTACGACGTTTAGGCTGTTTCTTGCTCCGGCTTTTTTTTACAATTTGTCTATATTTCTGAAATGAGGTACTGTAATTATTTACACTTCTACATCGTTCAGACTGTTGTCCTTGAATTCTGTTGCCACATTCACGATGTTTCGGCCATTGTATGCTCCGACTTTCTTCAGTTAATCGAAATTTGGAATTGAATCCTTTATTTCGCTCCCAGAGTAGTCTTTCCATGTTAATAAATGCGTTGGTTGAATTCAAAGACTTGCCCATAAGAGTTGTGAGTTCAATACCTGGCTATAGCATAGATTAACAATAACTTTGAGCGTTGAGTTAAAGGGAGATAACAGATATTGTGATACCCGGGAGAGGCATGAGTAGTAGAACTAGAACAATCTAACACGGTGAACGAAATAAATCGTTCCGTTCGAAATTCCAATCGCCTGAAGAAAATCGGTCAAAAAGTCGTGAATATGCCAACAAAGATGACGTCAACAGATCGAACAATGTAACTAGTGAGAATAATTATATTTTGGCGTAATTTGGTGTCTTTAAGAAATTGTAGGATATTATCTGGATTAAAGTCATGAAGGAACTCTTTCATGTTGATTGGTTGGTTAATTTTTAGCAGCATATAAACCTTTAATGCCGAAATTTAAATATTTTGATGATCTCGACTACAGATAAAATGTATTGTTGGTCATTTTGCTATAAAAGGTATTCTTGGTAATTTTACTATAATGTATTGTCGATAATTTTTTTTTAATATGCAAAATATTTTTAAATTTTCATTGTATTTTTAGTTCTATATGTTCTCATTGCTGGAGTTCTAACAGCCGGACACAGAATTCCAATCCCACAATCAGAGGCCTGGCTGCTGGGTACAGTTTATCATCATCAGTCAGTTAAGTGCCAGACGTGAAACACGCTTGGGCGATCATGTCTGGAAAGAAACATGACTGACTGGGCAGAACATTATCCCGCAGTAGGGCGCCATCGCTTTCTGCGGTAGACTGGTTGCCAGCCAAGGCTATAGAACCCAATCTGTCCTGTTATTTAACCCATAATTGGAAGGAAGAAACGGATTAATACCTTTCCTTAGGGTATTTGCGCGTATGAATTCAACTGGAATTCGAACACGGCTCCCCGATTTCTCGTTCCGAGCCGATATCCACTGCACCACAAGGCACATCCGTTATCATCATACCGGGGACTAAAACTAAACACGATCTACAGGGGAAAATAATGTTTATTAACGATGAAAAGAATTGATTTATTATAAAAAATCTCAAAGGACAACAATTTTGGTTAGGATTTCGGAAAGATATCAATATGAACAGAATATACTGGCAGTAAAGAGTGTGTTATATGTGCATTTGGTGCGATTTTAAATATTTCTAGAAATTACAAACTGAATCCAAATAAATAGCACACGGGCTTAATTGCAAAGAGCTCAGTAGAAATCGAATTCAATTTTCTTGCAATGAGCTGTGTAATTACATTGTTAACAATTGGTGTCCTTTTTCGTGTTCTTTCCTGGTGATTCAACGACGTTAAAGTGTTGGGTAATATTTTAAATTTGATTTGTCGCCCAGCTTCGTTTGTAGCCATCAATGATGTACATTGAAGTGGTTCCAAGCTTTCTGCTCGCAGCTGCTGACCAGTGTTCAGTTAGCGTTTAACCATCTGCGACTGAGAACGGAAACCTTCAATTATTGACGGCATCCTCGATTTGTCTTTGTCGCCTCCATTTGCAAGAGACGGTCTCTCTCTAGCAATCTTTATTACTTCTCTTTTTTTTTTTTATATCGTGATTTATCTGTCTTTCTCTTTTCATTATTCCCTTTGTCTCTCTTTTCTTTTCGCTCTTGTGATTCTTACCCACATATTTTCTTCCTTTCTCTTCTTTTTTTTCTTCGTTCTCTCTCTCCTTTTCGTGGATAATCCTTTTCTTTGCTGTCTTCTCTTCTTTGCATAGTTTTCAACTCAGTCCCTCTTCTTTTTTATTCTTCTTTTCTCTCCGTCTTTGCCTTAATTCCTTTTCATTTTTTCGTCTCTCTACATTTGATGCTCAAGACTTTTGATCTTTCTAGTTTCTTTCTTTCTCGTTTGTTATCACCGTCTTTTCTCTTCTCTTCTGTTTCTTTTCTTTTTCTTTGTTCATTTTCACTTTTCTTTCTTTCTTTCTTTCTTTCTTTCTTTCTTTCTTTCTTTCTTTTTACCCTTTGTCTTTATTATATCGATTGTTCTTTCTTTCTTTCTTTCTTTCTTTCTTTTCCTTCATTTTTCTCCTGCACTTAGTTTTTATTCTATTGTTTTCTTTCTTTCTTTCTTTCTTTCTTTTAAACTTAGTCTTTATTCTATTGATTGTTTTTTGTTTTAGTTCTTTCTTTCTTTCTTTCTTTCTTTCTTTCTTTTGTTTTTCTCCTGCACTTCTTTTTATTCTACTGATTGTTTTCACTTTTTTCTTTTTCATTCATTCATTCTTTCTTTCTTTACTTAATTTTTTATTTCATTCTTTCATTTTTCTTTCTTTTTTAAATTTAGTCTTTATTCTGTTGTTTTCTCTTTTAATTCTTTCTTTCTTTCTTCCAATCTTAGTTTTCATTCTATTCATTGTTTCCTGTTTTCTTTCTTTCTTTCTTTCTTTTATTCCTAGTTTTTATTCTATTCATTATCTTCTATATTTTTTCTTTCTTCATCGCTTTCTCGCACTCTTACTCTTTTCGTTGGATTGCTTTTCGCTTTTTTCTTATTCTTTCTTTCTTTTTATTTTTGTGTTTTACATATTTCCGTTCTCTTAATTTTTTACTTTTTTCTTTGTACCACCGTATTTCTTGTTTTTATTTCTTTATTGTTCAATTTTACTTTTTCATTTTTTTTTTTTTGTTCTACAAATCCTTACTATTTTATGAGATTTGTTATTTTCTTTCTGCTTTGTTTTATTTTTCACTTTTTTCTCTTTTTTTGATCTGCCGGTTTTCGTTAACTTTCTTTTTCATGTTCTACAACGTTTCTTTCTTTTTTCTTTCTTTCTTTTTTCATCTTCTCCTTTTTTAGTTTTCTGCAATCTTTTATATTTTCTGTTTTTCATTTGTCCTTTTCTCTTTTTTTTATTTTCCTTCCTTTCTTTCTATTTCCGTCTTTCATTATTTCTTTCTTTCATTTCTACAGATTTTCTTTCTTTCTTTTTAGTATTTTTCCTTTTTCCCTCCTCCATTACTTTTATACTTTTCTTTCCTTTCTACTCTTCTTTCTTTTCTTCCACTATTCTTTTTATTTTCTTTCTTTCTTTCTTTCTTTCTTTCTTTCTTTCTTTCTTTCTTGTATCTTTTGCGTCCTCAGATTTTAATTCTTTTTCCATTCTTTTTTCATTAATCTCTTCTTTCATCTGTTTGTACTTTCCCTTTCTTTCTTTCTTTCTTTCTTTCTATAACTTTTCTTCTCTGCAATCTTATTTTTATTTTCCTTTCCTTTTTATTTCCCTGTTTCATTCTTTCTTTCTTTCACTTCTATAGATTTCCTTTTTTTTTAAAATTCTCTTCTTCCTTTTTCCCGCTTACAACCACTTTTATATTGTCCTTTCCTTTCGAATTTTCTTTCTTTCTTTCTTTCTTTCTTTCTTTCTTTCTTTCTTTCTTTCTTTCTTTCTCCTCTGCGATCCCTTTTAATATTCTTCTATTTTTTCTTTTTTACTTTCTTTAAGTTTTTCTTTCTTGTATCTTTCACTTATTCAGATTTCCTGTCTTTTCATTTTTTTCATTTTTCTTTTCTTCTTTTCCTTCCTTCCTTCCTTCCTTCCTTCCTTCTTTCCTTCCTTCCTTCCTTCCTTCCTTCCTTTTATAATCACTTCCTTTCTCTTTCTCACATACATGTTTCACCCCTTCGTTTTTCTTCCTTTCTCTTCTTTCTAAACCTCTTTCCCTTTCTCTTCCGCTCAATTCACTGTTTCTGCTCGACTTCGCTAAGTTGCAAATAGACGCCCTTGAAAGCATGCATTGTTCAGTTCAATATCCCTGATTGGCACCGATGACAATAAGCACTCCCAGTGAGGATAATGAATCAGTCAGGATGGATTTTACACGTTTTTCCCGATATTGTCGCATTAGTCATTCATTGATCACAAGAGTGTTTTATTCTTTGTTTTCTTTTTGTAAATGAACGAATTTTACTCATTCCAAAAGCTAAGCAAAGTATTAAGTATCATGAAAATTTCTTTAGGAACAAAGAAAATAGTGCTGAACTGTTATGTTAGGGTCTTCATAAGTTGAAAGGATATGGTAATTCTGGATGAATATTTGAACTGAATCAATGTTTTATCAAATCGCGAAATGATAATTGTTCTGAATGGTCACTCTTATAGATCTTTGCGCATGAACGAAGGTGTCCCCAGGGCTCTGTCCTTGGGCTACGTTGTTCGTAATTCTCATAGATGACCTCCCTGATGTCACCAGTTCTCAACTCAATATCTAGGCTGATGACACAACTATCTACTTCTGTTTTAATCGTAAATCTCATCAGTTCGATAAGGTAAAATTGACCAGAATGACTTAGAAGAAGTTGGTATGTCTACCATTCGTCTTGACTTTGAATATTGGTGCCACATATGGTCTTGTGGTCTTGATATATATTCAAATATTCTTGATAAAATTCAATTTGCAATATTATTGGTCCTGACCTGTCATCTCAGCTTTTGTTACCTTTCCACTACCGTAACGTCGCTTACCTGTGTCTTTACTATAAATCAAATCTTGCTTACGATCGAAAATTTCAATATTTATTCAGAAATGTCATTCACAGATAAAGAAAATTACAATTAATTAGATTTGGACTATTAATTTTACGAAAAAATTACCCACTTCTGATCTTTTGCTGGTTATTCCGCCATTTTTGTTAATCTTCCCGCCTTTATATTTTTCCTTTGTTTTTTTCACTTTTCATATTTTTAGTTATATGGTAGTTTTTGAATAAATGCAGAGCTATTCAATGTTGTTCCTAATTTTCATAAATATTCTTCCCGATGGTATCAGTTCACAACTTGGGATCTAAGCTGATGACACAACTTTTTATTCCTGTCTTAAGGGTAAGTACTGTTCGATAATGCAAAATTGGCAGCTGATCTCAAAAGTGACACAAAATCTACTGCTAACGGCGGCAAGGAATAGCTTGTTAATTTCAATGCCTCCAAAACAAAATTGTTTCCTGTCACTAATTTGAGGGACGCGCTACTGCCTTCCAACAACATGGCTGGATATTTATTGGAGGTACCTCGACACAAAACCTAGCTAAGAACACTCGCAGACGCTTTTAGTACAACTCTATAAATTTTCAAGAAAATCGGTTCAGCGGATACACAGACACACACACACACAAAGTTCCATTTATAAATAAGTTTAAATATATATATATATATATATATATATATATATATATATATATATATAACTTGTAGTAGAGAAAATGAACTGATCCGACACTGTCTCGCTATTATCTCTCTAATGAACTCGCCGACGTTACCTCGGTATTATCTCTCTTTTTATGAGCGTGTCAGGAAGGATACATACATAGATACATAACTATTTACGCTCTCACACCCTGATTGAGCACTCTGGAAGAATGGTAGACTTTGAAAAAACAGTAGTTACTCTAGCACCTACGCATCGCTCGTTCAGTAATGAATGAGAGCACTCTGTCCACTGGCGTATGATACATCATACGCTAAAAAAGTCTTTCCTCTTCTGCCGAGCACCCATAGCTCTGAGGTAGAATCACCGAGTGACGCTAATTCGGTCGGGTTTCAATCCTGGGTTAAAAAGCAATCGGATGTCTAGCCGTACTGATGAGCTGTGATACAGCGAAGCAGATCTGTCTGCGGATAACTATATATATATATATAGCGGTCTTTATAATAGAGAGGATTGCATCTCTTTTTTGTATGTGGGTGGCAGGAAGAAGTGTTACTTTTCTCCCCTCACAGCTGGTAAATAACAAAGACGTGATTAACAGCTGTTTTCCATTGGCAGAGGACGCTGTTTCCCGCCTAAGACCCTCTCACTCACACATAGACAGAAGTTGGTAGCAAGTTCTTGGTTATGTTTTAGCCAGACTAAATTGTTTCCGCTGTTATTCCAAGAAAGAGTAAACAAAAATTTTCGTATGTTAGAACATGACTTCGATAGTAACACTATTGTCTTTAATTTATACTGTTTTATGGTGGTACCCCTTTTTTTGTTATATCGTAAATATAACCAAACAATGTAGGTGAGGGCAGTAAAAAGTGAATGCACATACAGTGCTGGAAGAAAAGTAATTTCAAAATATTCGTTTAAAATGCTACCCATGTTTATATATACATAACATTAGGAACCGTTAAATAAATGCGTCACCTAAAGTTTAAAATAAATTTCTAAAAGTAAAAAAAAAAAAAACTCTTGAAGTTCTCTTAATTTAAAGAAAAAATGAATACTGAGCATCTGGAAGTTTCTGGGACATGCAATGATGAAGGAAGGCTTGGAGAATCTGATACTAACAGGCCAGATAGAGGGAAGGAGAGACGGTGGAAAACAGCGTCTAAAATACTTGGCTGGCCTGAGCGGGTCGATAGCAGAACGGGGGTTGCGTGGTGTAACAAGACAAAGCGTGCTAAGAGCCACCAGGGATAGGGAGACGTGGAAGACGATGATCGCCTACGCCCTGAAAGGACAAGGCACATAGAAGTTTAGGAGTTAACTATTTGCCCATGGTTGGGACCCTAACAGGTGCTACCACTCTCTGTCAGGGTGGACCTGGGAACAACAGCAATTAAGAGGTGGTTCCATTCTCATCAAAACCTCCCAATCAGAGGCCTTGCTGCAATTTACCTTCATACCTAGGATCAAGTTCCAAAGAGAAAAAATTATTAGAACATTTACCATGAAAATACTTATGAAAAAGAAAGAGGGAGGCTACGTTACGTGTGTAGGAAGGTGACAGAAGCTGTGATGACAGATCAGGACCTATAATATTGCAGATTGTTTTTTGAATTTTGTCGAGAAAATCTAAATATATAGCAGGAGAATCAAGTCATGTGTGGCAGCTATATTCAAAGTCAGGTCGAATGGTACACTTATAAATATGTAAAATATATTCTGGCAAGTAAAATTGTCTAACAACATATTAGAATAACTTTCTAAATAATTGATACATTTCATCAAAAATGAGAATTATATAATTTATAATGTGGGTTATGAAAGATTGGATCTAGACATGTCACTTTTTAATTTTGTCTGGATAAGATACATAGTGGGACTTCATTTATTTTAACATATCATCTGAAGAAGAACAGTATTGTTCTGAAACATGAACATTTTTGTGTAGTG
>JBBBDQ010000514.1:5455000-5462500 GCA_037127315.1 Ascarosepion bandense | reverse complement strand
TTTCTAAGCTTTCAGCTCACATGAGCCATATTCAGAAAGGTTATTTAGACAGTAATACAATAACATCCACCATTACCGACGATTTTATTTTGTGTTGACATAAAACTCCGCTAGGCAACTGCAATAGTTACCAAAAATAACCAACGCAATTCTAAAATTTGCAATGCGTTTCTATGACGTCACACCGCGTGATAGCGCGAAATGACAACAAAACCATGTATTCAAATGCAATGTAACGTGTTTAGAACGGCTCACGATTAAACATAATAGACATTCATTGTCTCATATTTAATAGTATATGTTTAGAAAATATATATGTTTAGATAGATAGATAGATAGATAGATAGATAGATAGATAGATAGATAGATAGATAGATAGATAGATAATCTCAAATAAAAGAATGCACGTACACGTAACATGAGTTTCACAATCACACTTTTGAAGATCGAATGAGTGTGAAACTCGGGTTACAACTAGAACCATTTTTTCATATATATATGTGTGTGTGTGTCCCCTTTAGATATTGCGATGGGTAAATTGTCGTCATTTTCTTTATATTTTTATTTTGCGCATTTGTGCTGTTTTTTTTTTTTTAGTTTATCGACTGCACAATATAGTAGGTTCACTTGTGCACCGTCTGTGAGAAAAATAGTACTATGACGCAATTCACTCCGCCAAAAAATTTGGAAACGACATGCTGTACTGCTTGTGATTCACATCAGGATTTCCAATTCGAACATTTCAGTGTGTTTGGGTGTCTATCGGAAGACAGTGCAAACGATTCTGAAAGAGTTGGATGAGTCTAATAGTGATTACGAATGTATGGCAGCTCGGAAAACTCATACTGATCGTTCTGATAAGAAAATTTATTGGTTAGTACCCTCAGACTTAACACCTTAACACGGATGTGTCTTGAGGAGGTAGTGCTTCCCTGGGCACTCGATCTCTCTCTCTCTCTCTCTCTCTCTCTCTCTCTATATATATATATATATATATATATATATATATACTGCATAAGAAGATTGAATGTCGTCAGTAAAAATTAACAAACACGGAAATATGATGCTTGATGGAAGACCCTATGTCTGGCAACAGGACTCTGCACCATGCTACACAAAAAAACTTTGCCAAGGCTTTCAGAACATTTCTGCATGCATATCATCCCTTACATATGGCCACCTAACTCCCCAGATGCGACCCCCTTGATTATTGTGTGTGGGGCGCAGCTGAGCGAGAGCCAACAAAACTCCTTGTAACACCAATGATGAATTGAAGGTAAGGATTATGGCAGCGTTCGACAACTTAAACAAGGAGACGGCTCAGAAGAGTTACAGGAGATTCTGTTATAATCCGTGTTGTTAAGCCAATGGCGATTTTATTGAATAAATTTCTTTTTTAATATTTCAAGATATTTTTGTGTAATTTTACTAAACAAAGCTGTTAAAATGAGAGGTTGGTGTAATTTCCATTTTTGCGTTTTTTAAGACAACTAATCCAATGCATTGTGGTACGTTGTGCGTTGTGGTGTGATGTGCGTTGTGGTGCAGTGGATATCGGCTCGGAACGAGAAATCGGGGAGCCGAGTTCTAATTCCAGTTGAATTCATTGCATTCACTTACGCGCAAATACCCTTGGGAAAGGTATTAATCCGTCTGATTCCTTCCAGTTATGGGTTAAATAACAGGACAGATTGGGTTCTATAGTCTTGGTCGGCAACCAGTCTACCGCAGAAAGCAATGGCAGCCTACTGCTTGATAATCTTCTGCCCAGTCAGTCATGTCTCTTTCGAGACATGATCGCCCAAGCATGTATCACGTATCACTTAACTGACTGAATCTAACGCACCCTGTATAACTCAAACACCATGAAAACCTCACAAATGACAAGGCTAAACCCTACATACTTCCTAACGAAATATCGAAGAGGCAAAAGCTTATGTGAAACCATTTTATACAAGAACAACAAAAAAGATAGAGGAAGATCAGTCACCGAAATCTTTCTGGAGCCTTTGTTTAAAATATACGACTGGGATAAGAAAAGAAGACAACCTAAACAGGCACAAACTCAAACCATCGATTTGACCACACAGATTCAAAAAAGGTGTCACACAAGATATCATAGATGTCACACTCGCCAATACCGAAAAAAAAAAACAAAAAAAAGACAGATGCTTCGATAGATAAATAAAGAAACGAACCTACCGAATGTGCTAAAAACACGGCATGTGATAGAGGTGACTTTTTTTTTCATGCCTCGGGCTTCATTTAAGAAGGGTAACCTTTCATTTCAGACGCTTTCATTCTACTTAAACATGGAGGCGACATTAATTTCATATGGATACTTTTTTTTCCAGATCGTGACTTCCGAAACGAATTTTTTTTGTAAAAAAAAAAAGATAAAAGTTACTTTTATTTCCGTGTTTGTTAATTTTTACTGACGACATTCAATCTTCTTATGCAGTATATATATATATATATATATATATATATATATATATATATATATATAGAGAGAGAGAGAGAGAGAGAGAGATGTATATATCTGTGTGTATATAAGCATATTCATATATATATAATCGAAAAACAGAAATGCACACACGTACAGACATGTATATGTGTAAGTATGTGTGTACGTTTCTATACGTACTTGCGTATTTGCAAATAAGCAGATAGATGTTATGAACGAACTGAGATAAATAGATAGATAGATAGATAGATAGATAGATAGATAGATAGATAGATAGGTAGTGAACAAACTGATATGGATAGATTGGAACAGACTGAGATACAATTGACAATCTATAAATAATTGTATTTAGGCAGCAATCCCTCTTTTATGCAAGTGACATGAAAAATTGCTGCCTAAATACACAATATATTATCTGTTAAGAGTGCCGTTACTAGTCAATCCCTGTCGCAGACATCTAACCAGGCACATTTGTCTTTGTTCTAAACCCACGAAGCTTACCTGTGGTTTATACCGTAACTTTGCAGGGCCGGAGAGAGAGAGAGAGAGAGAGAGAGAGAGAGAGAGAGAGAGAGAGAGAGAGAGAGGGAGGGAGAGAGAGAGAGAGAGAGTGAACGTGAGAGAGCGCGTATAATACTTCATGCTTAGGAGTTCGAACAAGGACATTATGTTCAAACACTCAGTCACGATGACTTGTGACTACGTGTTAGCACTACCAACGATAGCTTCCGTGCGTATCTTTATTTTATTTCCATATATATATGTGCGTGGTGGTCCAGGGTTAGGAACAAGAAATCGGAGAGCCGAGTTCGAATTCCAGTTGAATTCATTGCATTCACTTACGCGCAAATACCCTTGGGTAAGGTATTAATCCGTCTCTTCCTTCCAGTTAGGCGTTAAATAACAGGACAGATTGGGTTCTATAGCCTTGCCACATCCTAAACAGGGAACAAGGGATAAGCCTCTTCACCTGTTCAATAGAAGTGGGTGGAGTGTGAACTGGGCGATAGTTTAGTCTATCTACTCCAATTAAATATGTTTGTTTATTTAGGCAGCAAATTTTCTTTTAGATATTTAGGCATATCACATTAAATAAATTGCAAACATATATATATATATATATATATATATATATATATGCAATTCCAAGTGAAGAGGACTCAAGGTTTTTTTTTTATTTTGAGTGCTCTGAAATGTAAATCATCAGCACAACCACATCAACATTGCCTGATGATGAGAACCTATCTCGAAACAGAGAAATTTCCATGTCGCAATGTAAAACTGATATATAACCATATAATCATATTATATATACAAATGCATATATGAGCATAACTTTTCAGTAATGAATTAAGTTCTTTCGTTGACTGGCGTGTGTATACGCCGCTTTTATATGACACGCTAAAATTTCCCTTCTCTGATTCCATATGCTTATGGCTTACGGGTTAGCGACTTCGAATAGGACGAGTTTCGATCCCGGCCGGAGGCAAGTTGATATCTATCCACACTGATGAGCTGTGATACAACGAAACAGGCTTGTATGTCGATGACGGAAAGTATATATATATATATATATATAAATGATAAATGTACTATTAAGGAATGCAATATTTATGGGTGGCTGTGCGTTGTGGTGCAGTGGATATCGGCTCGGAACTAGAAATCGGAGAATCGAGTTCGAATTCCAGTTTAACTCGTTGCATTGCCATTGGGAAAGGTATGAATCCGCTTCTCCCTCCGGCAGCAGAGATTGGGTTCTATAGCCTTGGTTGGCAACCAGTGTGCCGCAGAAAGCAATGACACCTTACTGCGGGAAAATTTGTCAAGTCAGTCATGGATAGAAAAATACCATGATCGCCTAAGAAGTTAGAGATGAGATGAAAAAATTAAAAAGAAAGGAACTAATAGGAAACGAAAGAAAGAAAAAAGAGAAGATATGAATAGAAAGAAGAATAGTAAAGAAGGAATGAATTCGAAACGAAAGAACGAAAAATGAGAAGAAAAGAATAAAAAGAAGAATGGTAAAGAAAGAAAGAAATTGGAAATGAAAGAAGGAAAACAGAGAAGAAATGAACAGAAAAGAATAATGGTAACGAAGGAAAGAAATAGGAAACGAAAATACGATGAATGGAAGGAAAACTTAGAGATGTGATGAAAGAATAAAAAGGAATGAAGGAAAAAGTATAAAGCAAGAAGAAGAAAAAAGGGATGAAAGAAGAAAATGATAGCGAACGTGAAAGAGTAAACATATAAATCAGAATATGAAGAACGCCAAAACGAAGGAGTTGAAAAAGAACGAAGAAAAAAAGATGAAGGAAAGGAAAAAGAAGGCTGTAAATAATCAAGGATTGCAAAAAAAAGAAGTTTGTTTTTTTAATCATTTCACCCCAAGCAAGGCAGAAATGCCACTGATGAGCTGGGGACTACATAACTGTAAAAAGATTAATTAGAAAAGAGTGAGGAGTACAAACTAGTTAGAAAGGAGCAATAGAAAGCTGAGAATGCAGGTGCGATAACAGATACATAGGTGGAGAGAAAGGGAAGGATATACGGGGGTGGAGAGAGAGCTAGAGTCCAGTGGTTAATAGATGAGTATTGACTTTGCATTTAAATTTCTGGAGGTTGTAGCCATCAGGAAAGCAAGAATATGGGAGCGAGTTCCACAGGCGGGAAGTGCGAGAGAAGAAGCTGCAGGAGTAGAATTGAGTCTGCATTTGGCTAACCTGACTGTGAATGGGTGGGACCCAGTTGCCAATCTGGTTGCACGAGTAAACACCTGTTGAGGAGGCACCAGCGACTTAAGTTCGTCCGAGCAGAGCCATGAAAGTATTTATAGAACAGACAAAGGGAGGCCACATTTCGACGGTGGGGAAGTGGCTTCAGTCGAGCCGCCAGATCAGTACCTATCACATTACAGACTCTCCTTTGGAGCCTGTCGAGAACACTGAGGTTAACGGCAGGAGCGCCTGACCATAAATGGCAGCAGTATTCCATGCACGGACGGTTGACTTGTATATATGCAGGATGGATTCAGGCGGAAAAAACATCCTGGATCGGCAAAGTGACCCAACCTTCTTAGCAGTAGATTTAGCTATGGAATCAATATAGTGGTTCCATTTGAGGTCTGAGGAGAGGGTAAGTTCGAGGAGGCGTAGTGTGTTGCTCTCAGGGAGAATCGCTTGGTCCATGCTAATGGGAGGTAGGAGAGGTTGCCTGTGATGGTTGACAGACAACAGCTTGGTCTTAGACGCATTGAAGTTGACAAGCCACTTCTTGCCCCAATTCACCACAGAGTGTAGATCCAGTTCAAGGTCAGCAGCGAGATTATGTCTGTCCGCCACGACAGGTTTCTTACTGGTGTGGGAGTATATTGTGGTGTCGTCTGCGTAGATGTCTACTTGGGAACTGATTTCATCTGGGAGGTCGTTGATGAAAATAAGGAAGAGCGTAAGTAAAAGGAAAGAGAAAATTTCAAAGAAGGTGAAAGAGAAGAAGGGGAATTAAAATAGAAAGAACTCGGAAGAGGCCGGCACAGAAACCGAAGATGTAGAATAAAGAAGAGTTTGGGTTTGAGTTTTGTTTAACGGCATATCAAACTCTGTAGGTTATTTAATGCCGAAAAAGTTGGGTTTTTAAAAGTATTTTCTTTTAAATATTCGGTTATAGTGAGACGATTCATTTAGTCAGATTTTAATGAAAATTTTTTTTTTAGAAAACTGAAGATGTTTTCTAGTTTTGTATTAAAAATGTATTGCTGGTAAGTTTTTTTTTCTTCAAAATGTGTTAAGGTAATAATGTTTTTCTTTCGAAAATGTATATTTTTCAAAAAAAAGCCTATTTTTATGTATATACGTCTGTAAAAGTCTATTTTTATACTTTCATAGTGTTTTGAACCCAGTTGAGAAGTTAACTACTTTCTCATAGCTGGGACCCTAACAGGTGCTACCACTCCGGGTCAGGGTGAACCTGGGAACAACAGGTGGTTTAAGTTAAGGTGGTTCCATGCTCCCCACAACCTGCCAATCAGAGGCCTTGCTGCCGGATGCATTTTACCGTCATACCCAGGACCGAATGACGACGAAGAAGGAGGAGGAGAACGAAGAATAAGAGGAAAGGTTAATGAATATGGAGGGAAAGGAAGGAAGGAAGGAAGGAAGGAAGGAATGAAAAATGGAAAATGGAGAAGAGAAGAAGGGAAATTAAAATAAAAAGGAAAATGAGAAGAAATGTAAGAATACTGCAATAATAATAATAATAATAATAATAGATTTCATATTATTCGATAAGATTTTGATTTCTCCGCTGAGGTCAGTGATTGAACTCACAACCCTCTGGATAAAATCACGTTTAGGGTTAAACCATCAACATTTTTATACACTTGGCTAATTAACAATCATTCATTCAGTTAAGTGCCATACCTGATACACACTTTGGCGATCATGTCTCGAAAGAGACATGACTGACTGGGCAGAAGATTGTCCCGCAGTAGGTTGCCATTGCTTTCTTCGGTAGACTGGTTGCCAGCCAAGGCTATAGAACCGAATCTGTCCTATTATTTAACCCATAACTGGAGGGAAGAGATGGATTAATACCTTTCTAAAGGGTAACTGCGCGTAAGTGAATGCAACGAATTCAACTGGAATTCGAACTCGGCTCTCCGATTTCTCGTTCCGAGCCGATATCCATTGCACTACAAACGCACATTCCTATTATTAATTAACAATAAGGTAACAAAATAAAAACAAATATCACATAAAGAAAACCGGGATGTACAACAACCGCAACGTCGTGAATGTGACAAACATGATGAGGACAACAGTTCGAAAAATGCAAGAAATATATTTCTCTTGTTTCAAGTCGCTTATTCATCTTTGAGAAAATGGTCCAGCATGCACTAACAGTACAAGAGGACATATGTCACTTAACATTTCAGTAAGAGAGTGACAAGCAAGGCCTACAAATAAACTGCAAGAAAATCGAATGCAAGGTCATTAGCAAAAAGAGCAGCCCCAAATGCCAAATACAGGTGAGGG